>JAVGWX010000001.1:15983412-16303412 GCA_036924085.1 Ariolimax columbianus
CAAGAAACAGTCGCGATGGCACTCGACCTGGAAGACGCACATAGCCGTCTCGATTTAGGGACTTTAATGACATGTCTGAAGCAGTGTGGTTTAAATCCGTGGCTGGTTAGTTGGATATCAGCTGCCCTGATGGAAAGAACAATTGCGCTACGCTTGGGATCGTATACATCAGAACTGAGAGGAATATGCCCGGGACTGCGTCAAGGGTCTCCGCTCTCGTCGGTGCTGTTCAATATCTACACAGTAAAAGGGGCCAATATTCAACTCATAGGGACTGGGCAAACGTTGACATTTGCCGATGACATCCTAATGTACAGGACTGGCTCAGACAGACACAAGTTGGTCAAATAAACTCAGGAAACCTTGCAAGCAATCTCACAGTGGTGCGGCACTCAAGCTCCAAGATCAATCCTAACAAGGCTGCATGAGATCTTTGAATAATTTCATAGTAAAGGCTGAACTCCCTGGCATCACTTTTGTTGGTTGCACCATTGACAGGTGTGACAGGTTGAAATACCTCGGAGTGACATTTGATCGCAATCTTTCCTATAATTGCCATGTTGACCACATCATAAAAAGATGTAAGCGAGGGTTAGGAGCACACAAGACCATGGCTGATGCCGACTTGAAACAACGCCTCCTGTTCATCCTATTTCGTCAGGTCTTGTTGTCTGTCATCAATTACGGACTAGGCATTCCAACACTATCAAGAACACGAGTGTGAAAGGTTGGAACGCATCCAGAATGAAGGTATGAGTCTGGTTCTGTGCTGCACTAGAGATACACCGATTGTGTTGATGCGGTAAATGTTGGGATTGTTATCGGTGACATCTAGACATAAACTGACACAAGTCAAAGCCTATATGAGTGTCACCACAGACATGCGGCACCATCTGCACAGTAGCATCTCAGAAATCAAGGGAACAAGAATCAAGAGAGCGGTGTCATGGATGGCACAGGCAGAGACAACAATTGCATCGTCACTCCAGCTGAGACGATAGCCAAAAGGGAAGAATGGTTCCACACTGGTGATAGAATGATAGAGTACCAGAGAGTCATCATAAGCTGAGGCAAGGAATGCATCAGAAAATGGAGCAGCGGGAGAGCAAAGCACGAGGTGAATCAACTGATAACTGAGAAAACGAAGGAGAGTGACGCCGTCGTATACACCAACGGATCAGTCGTGCGCAGTGGGACATCAGGCTGGGGTTTCTCGGCTAGAGTGAGAAGAGAGGTCGTTGCTGAGAACATGCATGTCAACAACCTCAATTATGAGAAAGGAAACTGAAGCAGTGACCTCTGCACTGAAATGGGTATCTGAGTCTTCTATAACAAGGGCAGTCATTGTGACAGACGCGTAAGCCGTACTTCAGAAGGTACATAATGAATGGCTTATGTACAAGTGGATTGCACCTGTTGAGGCCTCAAACCTCCAGGGGTTGACATGGATCTACTTACCTGCGCATGCTGGGATTCAGGGCAATGACAGAGCTGACATCATGTCTTGACAATATCCCATCATGGGCACATTAGTGATGAATAAAAGTGACATTTTGAAAACAATCAATGGCCGCCTGCTGGATGATGACACCGCAATAGATGAAGCAGTAATCCACAGGCTGCACATTTTCGACATTAAACGAGGTTCGAGCGGAGTATGACCCATGAGAGGACGCAGCAGGATAGTGTACACCCAGCGAGCTACAGGGACCAACAGCATCTATACCTTACGCCATTTCATAAGAGACTGAACACCTATGGGTATGCCCAGAGTGCAGTGACGTCGATTCTTAGAAACAGAAACATAAAGTCCAACTTGACCTATCTCACGATTGAAAAGCCAATGACCTTACAAAATTAGAACCATCTGGCGTTAAAAGTATTGCCCCTCTTCATCCATCTAGGTCAATCGTTTTCCTGTTTGTCTGGCACGAGATCCACTTCCAGAAAGGTCTTTATAATGTGTAAACAGAGAGTATGAGCCTGGTCATCGGTTTCTCGCTACAGATGTTTATTTAAATCAGTTCAGTAAAAAAGACGACCATAAAAGCCTGATAATGTCTGCCAGTATTTTAGCTTGTCTCATGGGTAAGCCCGCCCTCCTGAAAAAGTATGAATACTCTTAAGTAAGTGTTTTTAGAACAGTTCATGAAACTACTGTGTTTGTCATTGTAATTGGAAGTTATTCCAGAACAAAGAAGAGAATACATTTTTTTTTAAACATTAACGAAAACGGAACGGATCACGACAAATACAAATGATTAAAAGATTACTCTAAGCGGCTTAAGAAAGAAATCAGACAAGATAAACATAAATATATAAACAATACAGGTGAGAATATATTTTAAAAAAGGGAACTTGACTAGAACATATTCTTTGGAAATAGGACTGGACAAGAACATGTTCTTTGGAAATAGGACTGGACAAGAACATGTTCTTTAGAAATGGGATTGGACTAGAACATGTTCTTTGGAAATGGGACTGGACAAGAACATGTTCTTTGGAAATGTGACTGGACTAGAGCATGGTCTTTGGAAATGGGACTGGACTAGAGCATGGTCTTTGGAAATGGGACTGGACTAGAACATGCTCTTTGGAAATGGGACTGGACAAGAACGTGCTCTTTAGAAATGAAAACTGGTGAACAAAAGATGATCCATAAACCTACATGAACAATAATTGAAAAGAATACAACACAGACAGAATGTAAAAACATCCTGAGCATTGGGATGGAATATTTCAGGAAATTTGAGGCAACAAATGACATAAAAAATAATGAACCAGAACCAGAACGTGCAGAAACATATATGTAGAGTCTTTTATTCAGTACATTACTTCAGATGCTGATGTTACGTCTTGCTAAAAGGGCAGTGAGGTGTATCTCCTGTCAGAAATAAAACGCTTAAACTGAAGAATTGCCTATTTCACCATTCATTTATACGAAGCGCCTGTTGGTTTAAAGGAAAACTCTAGCAACAATACACCGTTTATGATACAGACACGTAACGGGGACAAGAAGAGCTCGTTTTGTTCCGCGAGATAGATAAAGAAATAGAAAGAAATGTGGCTGAAAATACGAGAGGAGCAAAGAATAGCGATAACCAATTGTACCAAATTCACTGCGGGATAGTCCCATCATCATGTAGCACGTCCTTTATAGAACGTCGCTCCCATCACAGTCTGTCTGAAAGACACTATTTCCCTTGTTAACACTCCAGCCTCCACCACAGTCATACCCAGGCAATCCTGGATATCTTGGTGCCATCGTCTTCTTGGTCTACCCCTTCCTCTTTTGCCTGGCATCATCCCTTCCATCACTGTTCTCTCAAGGCCGGTGTGTCTCTTGATGTGACCAAAGTATTTGCATTTTCTAACCAAAATGGAATTGATAAACAAGTTCTCCTCTATGCTCAACTCTTGCCGAATGTCTACATTTGTCTTTTTCTATGTCCAAGGTATTCTGAGGATCTTTCTGTAACATTTTGACTCGAAGGATTCGATTCTTTGTCTAGATGTTTTGGTAATCGTCCATGATTCGCAGCCATAAGTTGCCACAGGCAAAACACAGACTTCTTTTTTTATCATTTTGTTGGTGCTCTTCCATAATTTCTTCTGGCTATTCAGTCTCTGCATTGCCATAGCTAGTCTTCTTCTGATTTCTTTCGAGCAGTCGCCATTTTTGTCAATTCTGGAGCCCAGATATGCAAAATGTGTGACCTGATCTATTTCCTCACCACCCACTGTAAATGTATGTTGACATTGTGTTTTGTCGGTGGTCATTATCTTAATTTTATTTATGTTTATAAGCAGGTTTTGATCTTTACTATGTCAATTTACGGCTGAAAGTAGGTGCTCTAGCCTTTCTATACTTCTTGATAGAATCACTGTATTGTCTGCGCATCGTAAATCTGGAATCTCGTACCCCCCAATCCTAAATGGGTCGAAACTTTCAATGTTCTCGTCTTCTCTAACATTTCTCATTATACATTCCGCATATATGTTGTATAGATAAGGTGAGAGGATACATCCCTGTCTTACTCCTGTTTGTACAGCAAACCAATCTGATGTTTGCCTAGAGACTCGGACACCGGCTTGTTGACCTTGGTATAATGTTTCAATGAGATGAATAATATGCAAAGGAAACCCAATTTCTTTCATAATTTTCCACAGATGTGGATGTTTTACCGTATTTTACTCTGAGCTGTGCCATATCTGTTTACACAGCTTGTGATAGACTCGAGCACTTGCCTCCCCTTCTCTTGTATTAGCTCTGCTTGCATAGCATCGCATCCTGGGGACTTTCCCTTTTTCAGGCTTTTGATTGCCGAGAGTACTTCCTCCAATGTAAGTTCAGGTTCTTTCTCATCCTTTGGTAGGATTGTAACTGAGCGCTTTGTGCTATCTCCATACATGGTTCTGCATACTCTCTCCCTCTATTCAGTATGTGTTTGGTTTCTGTTAATGTGACAAAGACAATGGAACCGACATCAAACAACAAACAAACAAACACACAAAAAAACACACAAAAAAAAGACATACGAACAAAAAAAACCAAAAAAAAAACATCTTCGCTGTAAACTGTGATACAAAATCATAACGAAGAAGAAGAACAAAAAAGAAGAGGAGGAAGGTGATGAAGAAAATAATAATAAAAAGAGTACATTTTTTAAATGTAAGATATCTTGTTATGTAATTTTGTTTCAGTAAATAGTTATGATAAAATAATAAATGTTAGTAGACGACCATAACACTTAGTAAAAGTTAAAGACAAGGGTTGTTTCATAACTTGACACTGCCGTCAGAAATGAAGTGTTAGAAACTTGATTATACTAGAAATCAGCCTTGTCTGAACTGTGGTGACTAGTTCCTTTATCCCGCACCTCAACTCTCCTAACTGTTGACAGGTACTCATTCCCACAACTCAACTCTCCTGTTGTCAGGTACTCGTTCCCACACCTCAACTCTCCTGTTGTCAGGTACTCGTTCCCACACCTCAGCTCTTCTAACTGTTGTACGGTACTCGTTCCCACACCTCATCTCTCCTAGCTGTTGTCAGGTACTCGTTCTCACACCTCAACTCTTATGTTGTCAGGTACTCCTTCCCACACCTCAACTCTCCTAGCTGTTGTCAGGTACTCGTTCCCACACCTCAGCTCTTCTAACTGTTGTCAGGTACTCGTTCCCACACCTCAGCTCTTCTAAGTGTTGTCAGGTACTCGTTCCCACACCTCAGCTCTTCTAACTGTTGTCAGGTACTCGTTCCCAGACCTCCTCAACTCTCCTAGCTGTTGCGAGGTACTCGTTCCCACACCTCAACTCTCCTAGCTGTTGTCAGGTACTCGTTCCCACACCTCAGCTCTTCTAACTGTTGTCAGGTACTCGTTCCCACACCTCAGCTCTTCTAAGTGTTGTCAGGTACTCGTTCCCACACCTCAGCTCTTCTAACTGTTGTCAGGTACTCGTTCCCAGACCTCCTCAACTCTCCTAGCTGTTGCGAGGTACTCGTTCCCACACCTCAACTCTCCTAGCTGTTGTCAGGTACTCGTTCCCACACCTCAGCTCTTCTAACTGTTGTCAGGTACTCGTTCCCACACCTCAGCTCTTCTAAGTGTTGTCAGGTACTCGTTCCCACACCTCAGCTCTTCTAACTGTTGTCAGGTACTCGTTCCCAGACCTCCTCAACTCTCCTAGCTGTTGTCAGGTACTCGTTCCCACACCTCAGCTCTTCTAACTGTTGTCAGGTACTCGTTCCCACACCTCAGCTCTTCTAAGTGTTGTCAGGTACTCGTTCCCACACCTCAGCTCTTCTAACTGTTGTCAGGTACTCGTTCCCACACCTCAGCTCTTCTAAGTGTTGTCAGGTACTCGTTCCCACACCTCAGCTCTTCTAACTGTTGTCAGGTACTCGTTCCCAGACCTCCTCAACTCTCCTAGCTGTTGCGAGGTACTCGTTCCCACACCTCAACTCTCCTAGCTGTTGTCAGGTACTCGTTCCCACACCTCAGCTCTTCTAACTGTTGTCAGGTACTCGTTCCCACACCTCAGCTCTTCTAAGTGTTGTCAGGTACTCGTTCCCACACCTCAGCTCTTCTAACTGTTGTCAGGTACTCGTTCCCAGACCTCCTCAACTCTCCTAGCTGTTGCGAGGTACTCGTTCCCACACCTCAACTCTCCTAGCTGTTGTCAGGTACTCGTTCCCACACCTCAGCTCTTCTAACTGTTGTCAGGTACTCGTTCCCACACCTCAGCTCTTCTAAATGTTGTCAGGTACTCGTTCCCACACCTCAGCTCTTCTAACTGTTGTCAGGTACTCGTTCCCAGACCTCCTCAACTCTCCTAGCTGTTGTCAGGTACTCGTTCCCACACCTCAGCTCTTCTAACTGTTGTCAGGTACTCGTTCCCACACCTCAGCTCTTCTAAGTGTTGTCAGGTACTCGTTCCCACACCTCAGCTCTTCTAACTGTTGTCAGGTACTCGTTCCCACACCTCAGCTCTTCTAATTGTTGTCAGGTACTCGTTCCCAGACCTCCTCAACTCTCCTAGCTGTTGTCAGGTACTCGTTCCCACACCTCAGCTCTTCTAACTGTTGTCAGGTACTCGTTCCCACACCTCAGCTCTTCTAACTGTTGTCAGGTACTCGTTCCCAGACCTCCTCAACTCTCTTAGCTGTTGGGAGGTACTCGTTCTCGCACCTCAACTCTCCTAACTGTTTGCAGGTACTCGTTCCCACACCTCACCTCTCCTAACTGTTGGCAGGTACTCGTTCCAACACCTCACCTCTCCTAACTGTTGGCAGGTACTCGTATAGTCTGAATAGAATGAACCGTGTTTAAGCCAGGGATTAAACCAATTTGTCAAGCAGGCCCCCTTAAACTTTAGAACACATACGGCACTAACAAACTTCAAGACCCCAGACCGCGCATTCAGTTTATCATTGGACACAAACACAGTTAATAAACTTCAAGAACATAAATAACGAATTCAGTTTATTATTTAAGACGTAATTGCATCTCTATTTATCGCCAAGCGAAACCGACATCTCTAAACTACATGTCAAACCGATGCTGCTCATTTGAACATATTGTGAAGGGTGTGTTTGCAGATGGAACTTTTAGTACGATCATTATTTGGACTCATCCTTCTCTCTCCAGAGACCTATCCCCTCCCCTCCTCCCCAATCCCACTTCCACCCTCCAACTGGGCTATATTTAATTAGGGAGTCACTGCAGTCGAGAAGTAATTCACTCATCAATCAAAGCTATGAACGGAAATGTTGGGCGATCGAATCCCGCAGGTTTCAAGCGACTCTTGATCTCAAGGGAGGTAAAACCAGAGTATCGGCATCCTGAGTTTCCATCAGCTGCCTCGTCTGGTCTTATTGCCACTGGTACATGGTAGGTCGGGACGAAAGAGTGATGCTGATGGACAGCGCGGTTTATTTCTCACTATAATCTAAGTACAACGCATACACAAAAAACCGTCTGATGGTGTTACCATTATAGATTGCGATGGGCAACTAACTGCATTTGATTACAAATTACTGCTGTTTCAGGATCATTATTCGTAGATTAACTGCCCTTAGTTCACATCAACATCTTCATCAAGCAAGCTAACACTTACACACATGCTCTTGATGAGTGACCAAAAAGACTTGAAGAACGGACTGCAGAAATATGCAGCAATGCCCTATGGCAGACAAGAGCACAATCTGTCAGGTAGTCAAAAACCTACCTGGAAACAAAGCAGCAGATGATTGCTGACCGTATCACATATTTTACCCACTAAAACAAACGTGAAAGAAGGGAGTGTGATAAGAAGAGAGCAAGCTAAATGAGAAGGTGCATTTGCAGGTGATGGCTATAGCTTATGAGATGGAAGAGGAAAATCATGACATTTGAGATGGGAGAGGAAGAGCATGATATTTGAGATAAGAGAGGAAGATCTTGATATCTGAGATGGGAGAAGAAGATCATGATGTTTGAGATAAGAGAGGAAGATCATGACATCTGAGATGGGAGAGGAAGATCATGATGTTTGAGATAAGAGAGGAAGATCATGGCATCTGAGATGGGAGAGGAAGATCATGATGTTTGAGATAAGAGAGGAAGATCATGACATCTGAGATTGGAGAGGAAGATCATGATGTTTGAGATAAGAGAGGAAGATCATGACATCTGAGATTGGAGAGGAAGATCATGATGTTTGAGATAAGAGAGGAAGATCATGACATCTGAGATTGGAGAGGAAGATCATGATGTTTGAGATAAGAGAGGAAGATCATGACATCTGAGATAAGAGAGGAAGATCATGACATCTGAGATGGGAGAGGAAGATCATGATATTTGAGATAGATATAGTGTTTTCTTCCATAACAATTACTACAATTTAGAATAGGTCACTCCCCACATATGATAATATTTGTGCTATTTGATTGTGCCACATCTATTACAATCTTGAAGAGACCATTCCACAAACATCTCCAGTGTTTAAAATAAAGCACGAACAAGAAACCCGATTTAGTTGTTTCCAGAGTGATCGACAAATGTAAAATATCGACAAGAATGTACTTCGACAACGAGACCTCTGTCACAAGATCAGACATTAATAAACACGGTCCAGACGGAAGGGTTATTTATCTAAAACTGTACTGTAGTGCTACACACATCAATCGGCGCCAACATTTTATGCATGCAATCAGTAAATAAAACAGTATATGTATTATAATTACAGTTACAAATATAATCAAACATAAACGGTCTGGTCTAGATCTCGAACAGGATTTGAATTCATTGCCAAAGATGTGACGTGCTGATAAGTGAGCTTGAAAGAACGGAGTTGGAATGTGTACCTTGCTGAAGTCGAATGTGTTGGACCGAAAGATGCAAATATCGCAGTCAAGCTGAAAACTACGACACAACGCATTCCGTTCTCTTGACTACATTTTGCTACTTAGGCCGGTGTCAGGGTTTGGTAGCGGGAGATTGAGAACGAAGGAAGCCAAGCCAATCCAATGTGTACAGCTACCGAGCTACATGAACCATTTGTATCCTCCCTTCGCCAGAGGCTGAAATAGGCTGATCCTTTTATGGATTAGCCAGGACTTTAATGACGTACATTTCTTAACAAATTGTTGGAAATACAACAGCCCTTAGAACATAAAAAGCAACTTACTGAAACACGTGAAGCATCAATATTATGTCATTGTGTGCATATAAACAATATAGACATAAGACAATGTTAACAGATACAGATACTGTCAACACTTCGTGAATTTTGTGAGAGACTTACTGTCAACTCTGTCTCAGTACTAAAGGTCATGCATGGAAATGATACGATAATGTAAATGAAACTTCCACGAAACCGCAGTTTTCATTGCCAGGCAGCAGCCTTGTCTCCATCACTTCATCAATCGATGTATCTGTAAATCTGATGTTACCAGGCAGGCCTGGCAGATATCGGTGGTTTTTGTCGGCGGATGGAGATTCTCATTTTGGCCAAGATGACACTGCCTGGGTTTCCGGGATCGACTCTGCTGGCGTGCTGCTTGACCCCTAGTGATGGGTTCATTGACACTGTCTCTGTTGGAGAATGCACGTGTTTTTATGTCTTTCATTCGTTATCATTTCTGGTCAATTCCTTATAAAACACTGGTAATTAATTGCTTTCTTTTCCTCTTTTCAAGCGGTCCTTATGCAATACATCACCTTAGCTGTCTTCCGCTGGACATATTTTATTTAAATATGTATGCCATGATTGTCTCATGGGGCGGGGGGTGGGGGTGGGGGGGGGTGTAATTGACAAATCGATGATAGTAAGTTGTTCACCAACAACGACCAATATTTGTGTTCATTTATAAACTTCCTTTACATGGATTCTTCTTCATGTGTCACATCCACACTCAGAGAATAAATGTTATCCACAACAAATTGCAATACTTCATCATCAAACTTAGAGGAGGAAAGTTCTCTATAACTGCATGTCACACTTTATTATAACTCAGAGGCTAAAAGTTCTCTACAACTGCATGTCACACTTCATTATAACTCAGAGGCTAAAAGTTCTGTATAACTGCATGTCACACTTCATTATAACTCAGAGGCTAAAAGTTCTCTATAACTGCATGTCACACTTCATTATAACTCAGAGGCTAAAAGTTCTCTATAACTGCATGTCACACTTCATTATAACTCAGAGGCTAAAAGTTCTCTATAACTGCAGGTCACACTTCATTATAACTCAGAGGCTAAAAGTTCTCTATAACTGCATGTCACACTTCATTATAACTCAGAGGCTAAAAGTTCTCTTTAACTGCATGTCACACGTCATTAGACTAAGATGATAAAGGTTCTCTACAACTTCATGTTACATTTCGCAAGACCAGGAGGATAAAAGTTCTTACATCAATTTAAAACAATAGTGTGAAGTAAAAAAGTGTATTGTGCCGCAGGGCTCGGTTCTGGGACCAATTTTGTTCTTGATATATAAACGATTTGGACATTGATTTGAGATCCATGATTGCAAATATCGCTGATGACACAACACTACGCAATAGTGTCTCTGTGGCACCGTAAGACGTTTAGCTGAGTAGTTTACCTATCTAAAGAATTTACAAACAACATTTATTCACATCATGACACGACTTCAAACAGTAAAACGCAGTAAATACTATCCTGAATGGAAACATAACATCATTTATTAACATGCATATCAACCAAACAATATTAAGAAAAAGAACAAAATACATCTAAACTAAATAATCGTTATATATATACATATTAAACTACATGGGAGGTTTTTAAGCACTAGCTTTTGATGGTTTCCCCCAAACTACATAACCTAGATTCTTGCTGCTGCTCTCCTTTATTTGCACACCCAAATACACAATCACTAACTTGTCCTCACGATCGGATTACGTACTCAGTCGTTCTGTGCATTCACATATAATCAGATCACCTTTAATCAGGTGATCTGTACATTCCAAACATTCGGTTCACGTATGCTCCGGCGATCTGTGCATTCATATGTAATTATATAACGTCACTCATAGTCGGATCACGTACTCACTTATGATCATTTATTCAGTCGATCTGTGCGTTCACATTCAATCGGTTTACAATGTGTCCTACACTTAAGGCACACATTCAAATCTCTTACTGTTCGCCAGGTGTCCAACAGAAACACCTATAAAGCGACTGACCAAAACTCGAGGTATATGCTGGTCCAGTCACCCTGCAAACTCACACACTCACAGACTTATGACAGCCTCACAGTCACTCTCCTAGCCAGGCTGTCGTAGTTCATCTTTGCAGAGTATGTTATGGTCTCAAGCAATAACATGGCTCTGTCCAATGGTCTTCTGTTGGTTGTCTGACTTAGCCATCCTCTACCCTGGAACTACCCTCAACTAATTGTTATTGTATGCCTATCCCCGAATCAATGTGACTCTGATAGTCGTAACCGGTCGTGACGGCATCTTTTGTCACTAACCCCCAACCCCCGCCCAATTAAGCTAATTCGGTATGCCAGAGTGGTTAGCTATGAACCTCCACCTCAGGTCCGCGTACGATTTCCTGTATCAGACAAAGTCTTCCAACTAAACCCATCGTTTACTTTGTCGACCTAGTGTCGAGACGGTGATTGATCTTGGCACGCATTCAGGCAACCTTTGTTCCCAGAGTCGCACGCCATATCTCCCTGCCCTAAACGCCCATGCTCCAGCTGGAACTGTCACATCTAATCTAAATCAGAAGTGGATATATTCAGGTCAAATTTAGATAAAATTCGAGAGTGGTCTGTAAGCTGGCAAATGAAGTTTAATATAGATAAATCTACGGGCATCCACATGGGTATAATATATATATATATATATATATATATATATATATATATATATATATATATATATATATATATATATATATATATATATATTTATATATATATATATATATATCTGTATATGGGCAATGTGCAACATAATATTACAGAATGGAGAGAACAATATTAGAAAGATTGAAAAGGAAAAGGACGAAGGGGTTATAATAGATCATACAGGAAAGGTGAGTGAGTAAGTCGAGGTAGCAGTGAAAAAGGCAAATGGAATGTTAGGAACGATAAAAAGGAATATATTAAACATAAGAACAAGGAAGTGATAGTCAAACTGTTTAAACATTAGTTAGACCTAGATTGAAGTACTGTGTACAGGTGTGGAGTCCTTATCGTATATGTGATATAACCATGTTGAAAAGGATACAAAAAAGAGCGACAAAGCTGATAGTGAGATTCCAGATTTAACGATAGGAGTAAAGACTCCGAAAAACCGGCCAACAGTAAAAAGACAAGAATTCGAGGTGACTTAATACAGGTATATAAGATAACCAAAGGAACGGATAAATTAGACTTTAACAAGTTTTTCAAAATACAATCACCTACAAAAACAAGAGGTCATAGCTACAAATTAACTAACGAAAGGTTCTGATTAGATATTAGAATGTATTTTCTAGGAGAGTGGTTAATACGTGGAATGCATTGCCACAGGAGGTAGTGGAGGCAGGGACAATTAATTCATTTAAGAATAAATTAGATGCGCATAGCTTTTATAGCAAGATAATGCAAATAAAACTGGTTGTATACAGACTCTGCAGAGTCTTCTAAACCAGTATAAAGACGTTAAGTTGAGTTAATAGACATGTTTCTACCTCGCGATGAGGAACTGCTTTGAGCAGTTGGTTTTCCTACGCGAATCCATTTGGGTCAATTCACCTGCAAGAGGCTATGTAACATTATTCCGTAAAACTACACATTCGTTGCCACTTGTGACCATCCTCTTTGCTTATAATGTTTGTTTCCATATTATCGAACAGCTCCAATCTATATACTTGTATAACTGATGAATCCATGTTTAATTATCCATGGCCTGCTGCATAGGAGTCCTTACATGTTAGGGGAATGTTCTTTTTCCTCAGCTGTTGTATTTATTATTTCTAAATGACATCTTGCGTCTAATATAAACATAATGGCTATATATATCAATCCAAGATCTTGTAGGAAAGTGACTTCTTCACTGTGGTGACATTAAGAACAAGAGATTAGAAACCAGAACAAAATCATTTAAATATATAATGAAGACCAAGACAAAAGCAGTTAGTGATATAACGAAAGATAAATCTCTACAATTCGGACCTGATCAGAAATGTAACCGCAACCGAGATCGTCCAAGGTGTCCTGAGCTTCATTTGGCCACTTGAGAAAATCTACATCTTTTGATTGCTACTATTGATTGGTCCTGATCCTTCCTTGTCAAGGACGTGGGAAGCTGGAGATGGTGTGGGGTGTGAGGCTGACGTGGTGCTATATCAAAACACTAATAAAGTTCCATGAACGATGTTTGTTTAATTAACGGTTTAGGAGAGGTTGGGGAAGTGGCTATCTCAGACGTGAGGTTTCCAATGAGATTTTTCATGACCATTCTGTGGTGTGTATTATGTGAGTATTTGTTTGAGGGACGAGCAGATAGAAGAAATATAGAAAGAAAGATGCAGGGAAAGAGAGAACTACAGAGAGAGAGAGAGAGAGAGGAAGGAGGGGATGGAGGAATAAGATAACAACATACTGTAGAGCAGACTTCAACCGTAACATGTTCCTATGAGAACAAAAGTAACATATACTAGTACCAAAACACACGCAAACTAACTAAGGCACACACGTAAAGGTACCAAAACATACACTAGTACCCAAATACACGTAAAGGTACGAAAACATACACTAGTACCCAAACACGTAAACGTACCAAAACATCGATTAGTATTCAAACATACGTAAACTGACCAAAACATACACTAGTACCCTATAATAATAATAGATGTCCATCGTTGTCGATGAGGTCCACCGACATCATCCTGTAACAGATTTCCCTGTTGGGTTTGGGTGCGCTCGTGGCTTCACGGGCAAATGCGGGCACGAAAACATCTGCCGCATAACGGGCACACGGGGTCAGTAAAAGGTGAAGGTGTTCTCGCTGTTCGTGATTTCCGAGTCTCCCATCTGTTCTGAACTTTCACATCACGGTGGTCTTCGCTGCTAGCTACACCCGCTTGACAAGCTCTTCTCCAATCAGATTTGTTTTAGCGCAAAACATCCCAAGGTAACTTTTCAGTGTCCATCAGACTGTCTTTAAAACGTTTCTTTCTCGCGCCATCCCTCTCTCAGCTCGCCGTAGAGTAGCTTCTTTGGGAGCCGTTTGTCTGACTTGAGGACGAGGTGTCCGGCCTATCCTAGTTGTGCCTTTTCTAGCAATTCATGGATGCTGGGCATTTCAGCCCTCGAGAGAACTTTGATGTCAGTGACACGATCCTGCCATTGCCTGTGTGGAAGTGGTTTAACCCCCTTGCATGTCCAGAGTATACAGTCCAGGTTTCGCAGGCGTAGAGTAGGGTTGAAATTATGGTGGCACGGTAGACTGAGTTTGGTCTTGACGCCTATACCACGACGTTCCCACACCATTGAGCGCATTCTACCAAAGGTTATGCTGGCCATTGCTATTATTTTGCCATCTCATCATTGAGGCTGATTTGGTTTTGTGTACGGCATAACTGGTGCCTGTTGATACATGACCTCTGTTTTCTTGGCATTTATGACCATGCGGTATGCATTCGCATGCGGCAGAGAACAGGTTCATTCCTATCTGCGTTTTCAGTTCTGAATTGTTTTTCAGAACGCAGTCGTCAGTAAACACAAGTTCCATGATTATGTCGCCAGTCACTTTGGTTTTGGCCTTCATTCTTCTGGGATTGAGTAGCTTGCCATCCGTACGGTACTTTATGGGTATTCCAAACTCCAGCGATCTGAAGGCGTTTGTCATTGTGGCCGCGAACATCATGTTGAACAGGGTCGGGGCGAGTACACATCCATGTTTTACTCCGTTTGTTACTTGAAAAGATTTAGAGGTTCCTCCCTTTTCCATTACACCAGTACACATACCTTCGCTAGCTGCTTCACTTTAGTTATGAACTTGTTGAGGCAGCCAAACGTGGATATAATTATCCACTGCCCTCCTCTGTTTACTGTATCAAAAGCCTTTATCTAATCAAAAAATGTGGTGTATATGGCCTGGTTTTGTTCTCGACACTTTTCTTGTAATTGGCGAGCGGCAAAGATCATGTCCACTGTTCCTCGATGTAAAAATGGTGTGAACAGAGAACACATCAGGGACACTCCATCTCCGTCAGCAAAAATGGCCTTCAATGCTGATCGCAAAGCTGTCCAGACCAGGCTTAGAGAGATACAAGTATCATGGCTCAGTAAAAGAGCTGACGAATTCGAGATGTTCGCCGAGCGTCGTGATACCAAACGGTTTTACAAGGCGCTGAAAGCTCTCTACGGCCCACAGCCCTCTGGTATCTCCTTAATTAGCAATGTGGATGACGCTCTGCTAACATATAAGGCCCAGATCATAGACAGATGGGCGGACCACTTCTGCAAAATACTAATCCACCCATTGTCCATAAATGAGGAGACCATCTAGCGAATGTCGCATGTGGAATTGAATCTGACGCTGGATGAACTCATCACTGAGAAGGAAGTCGACAGGGCAATCAGTGCACTATCTATAGGAAAAGCCATAGCAATAGCAGCATAGGTATGCAATACGTCTGGCCCATTCCTTACTAGAAAGATCATTGAACTCTTCTGCAACATGTGGGCTGAAGGAGTATTTCCGCAGGATCCGAAAGACACCTCAACAATTCACATGTACATGAAAAAAAGATCACAGGCAGGAATGCGATAATCATAATGGAATATCGCGACTCTCCGATGAAGGTAAGATCCTAGCGCGCTTACAGATCAACCGACTCAACCAACACCTTGAACAAAGCCACCACCTCCCGGAAAGCCAATGTGGATTCAGAACCGAAAGAGTAACTAGTGCCCAAACGCATGTAAACGTACCAAAACAAACACACGATCGTGCACAACCACACACTCGTACACACACACACACGATCATGCACAGCCACCCCTTTCCCGCTGTAACCCCATACTCATACAGACCAGTACACATTGGCTCATACACACGTGAATACACACTAAAAACACACGCACAAGCCTCCTTTCTGACAAACAGAACCAAACGAAATTTAGCCAATGTATCAAAGCTCTCTATTTTCTTATATCCTGGTTACTTTAGTTTTTCTACGTCTTTATCTCCTTTTGTCTTGTTTACTCAGTCATTATTGGTTTCTTGACGAGTCTAACCTATTCTTGCTGATCTCACAGTACTGACCAACTTGAGACTGCACGCAGGAGACACATGACAAGACAATCCAGGCTCCACAATGAGTCAAGATTGGAGACAGAATAAACAGAAACGGGGGAGCACTTGGTGACGACCGCGGACAGGTGATTAACGTGGAAGTAATAGGAAGTTGGAGCAGTAAAGCGCAGCAATGACTACAGCATTTAGATAGTAATCTAACCGCTAGATTGAAGCTCTCATTCAGGCGAGTATTTTTTTCAGGAAAGGAAGGCTTGGTACTTTAATTCTCTTATCACTTTCTTCGCCACCGGTTGGTTTTGAACTCTAAAGCTTTTTGTTATCGATCAGAAAAGGAAGATTAGATAGATAACCTTAATTCTCATATTGCTTTCTTCATTAAAGTTTGATTTTCAAATCTTAACGCTTTGATTGTCAGTTAGGAAAGGAATGTCTAGGACTTCATTTCTCAGATAGCTTTTCTTATCAAAGTTTGATTTTGAAGTCTAAACGCTTTGGTTGTAAATCAGGAAAGGAAGATTTAGGACCTTATTTCTCATATTGCTTTCTACGCCACATTTTCTTTAGGATATCTAAACACTTTAGTTGTCGGTCAGTAGAGTGATCTTATCAATCCAGTTATGTTAGGCGCCCATGTGGCCAGTCATTTTCAAAAGAAAGATATTCGCATCGCAGAAGCTGCTATCATAGACATAGTGTTGGAGATTTGGCTGAACGAAACCTACAAATTATATGAGGTTGGGTAGCCAGTTCCTTTCCTCGTTGTCGCTCCTTCTTTAACAGTAAATGTGTACCAATTTACCGCTGAATAGACTAGAACATGTAGATAACGGTGGGCGAACTCTGTATTTTTGCTGCTCTTGTACGAGAAGCACCCGCCGTGTACCAAAGTGTGGAACAGTTTCGACTTAATGTTAGTGCTGTATAAGAAATAAGCGATCATGTACAACAGCAGATGAAGAGAATTGAGAGTGACGAGAGGCAGTTGTGGACAGGAACATTGTCCATAAACAGCACAAAAGCTGGACGACGTCTCTACGTACTTCTGCACTATCATTTTATGTTAAAGTATGTGGAACAACCACATGCGAGCCGAAAAAAACACACCAAAAAGACATGTAAATGGGCAGTCCGACCAAAATAAACATATCTTTACTAGTGAATAGTATCGACGATACAGATGATGTACTTTCAATCTCAGGCGATTGTGAGCAAACAGTGAAAACAACTTACTAGAAATTAATTAAGTGACCTTTTCGCTGCAATGTGAAGCAAATGTCACAACCGTACCTGCCCTTCTAAAAGTAGGCGTGTTTTCAACTATTTTAATTCATTAACCTTTTCGCTTCAAAAATTAAATATTTGCGATGTCGGCATTTTTCCAAGCATTTTCAATCGCTCATCTTTTGGCTCCAATATGAAGCTAATATTTAAGCCAGAGCTGGTGACGTTAAAGGAATCCTGTTTCCGCAATTATGTAGTGGCTAACTATACTAGCAATAATTTTTTGTATACATTAATAATCTGGCAGTCAGAAGCACATCCCTTTTTAGTCGTCTAAAACGAAATGTTTGGAACGTGACAGTGGACGCATTCTTTTCATCCTTTGTGCCCCTCGAGTTTTATTAGATATTAGATGAGGTAATTGCAGACGACGGTTTCGAAATGGAACATTAAATAGAGAGAAGCGAATGCAATTTGTTTTTAATGAGTAAAGATTGTCGCTTTGCAGGAACTGCTGTCGGGGATACAGTGTTAGATACAATGTACTAGGTCACATATTTTTCTTGAGATGATATGATATGTTTCCTTCCTCGGTGCCCTGTCTTCCCAAAAGGTAAGTCAATTACAGCTGGGTAGACTTAATTGTTTGGAGATGCCGCGAGTCAAGCATTCTTATTGTTTAGGTACTTGATTTGTATCTAAGCTCCCTAAAAAATATGTGAATGAGTTAAACATTAGTAAGAAGATACAGTTTGATGACTGGCAAGAAAATACCGTCTGGACCTTCACAATACCTTCAATGGTGGAGACGTTGTTTCTCATCTGTTACATCTTGCCTTTTTGATCTTGTTTTGCTATTTAATCCTGAAACATACAATGAAAATTGGCATCGACAAATGGCTGCTAAATGTCGACTGAACTAAGTCATAAACTAGGTGATATTAACTTAGAAAATGATTGGATATATCAATATACTTGGCATCTCTGACGGCGAACAAGTCTGGTTAGGAATGTATTATACTATTGGAGGACTGCATAGATATATCTCGATGAACATTCGGAAAAAGTCTACTATATATACATTAACAGCAGGCATGTGCAAGGGATTTGACGTGCGTCCTGATTTTATCCGGCCTGCGAGGACATTTCTAAATTTCACTGAACCTGGCGTGCCAGATAAACATAAAGTAAAAAAGTAAAATAAAATATCGAGAGTAGACTAATAAAATTCATGAATTAAATGTATAACAAATAAATCAATATTATTAATTACTTAACATGTATGTGTACTTGGTGTCGATATCAGTGTCAATTATACATTTGTGAACTTCACAAGATAAAGCGAGTTTACGTTGAGTCAGGTGAAACACAAATAGCAAGCAACGGAAATTTAAATCTCATAAATGTAAATGATTGATTACACACAAGCAACCGAGTGGTCTACCAGGGTCTTTCTTAATAATGATAAAGACAAACATAGCACCACTGCACCACAGATAGCATGTCGTAAGAGGCGACTTACTGCGTGACATGTCATAACACTGGCCACAGGTTAGATAAATGGCGCCTAACAGGCTGCGGGTCTTTTTACTCTAATGTTCTAGTACATTAAGGTGAACTCACACATAGGTAAACCTTCCTCAGCGACACGTGTCCCAACGTAGCGGAGTAATAAGCTCCCCCTGCCGGCTACATCCAGCTCACACCAGAGCTGGGACCTGGGGCATCGACCTCTATAGAAGTACAGGTCGACTTAGACAAAGACACAAGTAGAACTGTCGTTTACAACTGCCAGTAATGATTTGATGGTTTGATGAAGTAGCGATATGCGAATTTCCTATATTTATCATTACATGATGTTTTGGGGCACATTGCTATTTATTACGATAATTCTATTTATATATAATTATGTCGGCTCTCTAATTTATTCAGGTGACCTCATTGAAAAAAAAAAAAAAAAAAAGTGAGTGTTGTGTATTTCAAGATGAATGACATGATGATTACTTTTTTAATCAGGAAAACCCAGTTTGTTTCATTTGTTGTAAAAGAATGCAATCTATAACGGCATTATAATATCAAGCACACCAATTCGACGATTTAAAAGGACGACTAAAAAAGATAAGCCCTTGTTCCACAAACAGAATAATTGAAGTTGACAACATTTTTCAGAAAAGCTATATTGTCAGTGAATAAAGTGTGATCCGCTCAAAGACATATTCTTATTGAGAATGGCAAAGGATGTCTCAGTGATTTAATTAAAGTACTGTTTCCTGATGAAAGCAAGCACCTGGTACACATAATTCTTTTTCATTGGATTGTGGCGAAAAGTATTGACGGAATGGTCGATGACATACAAGTACGCGTCACAATTTGAAGAGTTTTCAATTGCTTTAAACGAGAGCACAGACGCAACTGACACCTCTTTAGTTGACTGTATTTGTCAGTATAGTTGATACTAAATTCATTTCCAAAAACGAATTGTTTGTTTCTCGGCTAATGAAAGATAATACAAAAGGAGAAGACTATTCCGGGAAGTAATACATTTGTTCAATAATTCAACCTGAACTGGAAGAAAATTAATGGGATATCAACCGATAGGGTTCAGGATTTATTGGACCAAACTTTGGTTAAAAAAAAAAAATTATATCATAGTTATCTGGTATCAACATACACCCAGAAGATATGTATGCGCTTCACTGTATTTTACACCAGCAAAACCCCCCAATGTCAGGATCACGGTAGTTTCTTGCATACATTTCCTCATGCCGAGTGTATTAAACCATCGCTAGTTTCAAGAATTTCGGAAAGACGTTCTTCTTCTTCTTCGTACGCAGTCAGACAGCAACCATTATTTTTTCGAAAAAAGCAGCGGTCATCCTGAGGCTGTTGACACTGCCATAGAGCTTGTCTAGTGTTGCCACTGGTGATGGCCACATCTGCTCTCTCTGATACTCGTATGTTGGGCAGTTTTGCAGCAAATGCTCAGCGGTCATTTTCCCGGTACCACACGGGCATTCGTCAGTGCCACCTATCATCAATTTGTTGAATAGGTGGTACCTCAGTCTATTGTGGCCAATGAGAAGTCTGAAGACCACGACCTGCTCTCTTCTGTTCAACTGGAAATAGGCATCGTTTTTTGTGTAACCAGTATGTTCGGTTTCCCATTTGGTTATGTATCTTGCTCTAATAAGCCGTTTTGACTCTTCGTTTGTTATACTAGTATCTGGTTGTTGTAGTTTTACACGTTCTTTTGCCAGTCTGTCTGCCTCCTCGTTGCGTTGGATGTTGCAGTGGGATGGAACCCACTGCATCACTACCATTTTTGGTGCGGACTGCTGGAATAGTTGACAGAGTACTGCTCTTAAATCATTGGTCAGTATTTTTCTGGCTTTTTAGTGCAGTGACTACGGCCAGAGCATCTGTAAGCAAGACTATATGGCTTTCATTCCTTTTACCTGTCACCATTTCTTCCACTGCCGCCCTCAGTGCCTCTGCCTCCGCTCTGAAATTGCTTGTGTATTTTCCAGTAGCGAATGACAGTAATATTTTTCTGCCATTTGGTAGGTTCAGAAATGCTCCTGCCCCTCTGTTCTGTGTTGTGTTTGTTACAGAACCGTCGGTGTATGCATGTGTCCAGTCCATGCTTGGGTAGTTTTTCGTTTTATAACTCAGGGTAGTATTTCTTCTTTCTTTTTCAGTCTCGCAGTTTTTGTTTCCAATACCTGGTACATTTTCTACCACCTCTGGAAATATATTCTGCCTCCAGGTAGGTTTTCGTACAGTAGAGATGGGCTTTGGAGTTGTTAGTGCGTTCATGGGGTCTTCGTGCATCTTTGCTGTGGCTATTTCTGCAAAGTTTCTCCGCTTTAGTTTCCCATTTCCGAAATTGTTTAGTCTCTGGTTTATTGGATGGTCAGTCAGTCTTCTGAGTTTCTCTGATTGCTGCTGGGCTCTGCAGTCTCTTCTGTCGGTCATGGATTGCAGTTTTGTAATCTTTTCAAGTTCTACAATTGGCGTTGACTTCATGTCTCCTGTTATAACTCTCATGTCTTGGTTTTGAAGTTTGCTAATTTTATCGAAGTTCGCCTTTGCTGCTGTTGTCCATGCCGCAATGCCATACTCGAGAACTGGTCTCACTCTTCCAGTGTACAGTTTCTTTAGTATACTTTCGTCTGCTCCCCAGCTTGTGCCAGCAAGTTTCCTCATAATTGCCATTCTTTGTCTGGCTCTCATTCGGTTTCTCTCGATCTGACTGTTCCATGTCATGCGCCGATCAAATGTGACTCCCAGGTGTGAAGACATCATTATTTTCTGTAAAGTGCCAAAACTAAGCACGTGGAAGGGTGCTGAAGTGAAGCACTTTTGTCCTTTGAAAAATTAGGAAACTATTTTTATGAACATGAAAGGAAAATATCAGCGAGAGTTAGAAAATGAGACATGGCATTGTGATCTGGCATTGTTTTTTGGCATAACAATTCATTTGAATAAACTCAATGCTTAGTTGCCAACTCAAGGACAGTTCGGCCATGATCTATATGGGTACATCCAGTCACTTGAGAATAAACTTTTACCTTGAGAAAGTCAACTAAGCTAATTACTAATCATTTTCCCACGTGATCAAAAATGCTTTTGACTACGATCAATTTGCAGATGAATTGAAGTTTTGAATTAAGAATTCAATATAAAGTTATGGGAATTTGGAGCACAACAAACAAAGGTTAAAATCTTCTTCTCTTGATGTTTACATGGAACAAGTTCCACATTTCTTGCAAATGGAACTAATTGAACGGAAAGAGAACTCAGATACAAAGACAGCAATAAAAAATGCATCAAAGACTTTTATTAGAAATATTTCCTAGATGAAAATTATCTGAAACTCTCAGCCATCTCGGAACGAATATTTCAATTTGGAGCTTTTTACATCTGGGAACCAATTTTCTTCATGAAATGAAGTTCTTTGAGACTAAAGCCACATCAAGAATAACAGTTTCACATCCAGAAAACACTTTGCGTTTTGCAACTTCAGTTATTTTACCGTTTTATGAGAGACATGTAGTCATAAACGTCTGATTAAACGTATCTTATCTGTTTTAAGCTTCATTTAATTGCACTCTAAAAGCACTTTTCAAACATATACACATTAACATTAAATAACAACGACTACATAAAGCGGAAATGCATTCTGTTACTGTTAATCTACTCGTGCATTTTTTAATTAAGGACATAACTTTAGTTAAATTTTAACAATTAATAAAAATTACAAATTTGTATCAAATAAATACCAGTACTTTGAACAGTTGAACATAACATCTAATGGTATGAATTTTATATTTGCTATCTGACCTAGCGCTCTTGATGGAGTTGCACATGTCACGTTTACAGGGTCAGAAGATTACTGCAATAGTTATCGTCAGGCAGCATCAACAATAATTATAATTCCACTAAAGCTAATAATAAAGGGGAGATAGTTTCACAAAATATTAAACTAGATTTACCTTACACTAAATCGAATATGTAATATCCTTTTGTCAAAAAACAAAAAGGAAAAATGGAAATTGTCGAAGCTGTGGGCGGTTTAATGTGTCCAGCAAGATTCATAATGACTTGAATCTGATAAAGAAACGAGATCAGCTGTGAGGCCTTGTATGGCTGAGAAATAATTGTCCCTGCAGTCGTTACGCCCTATGAAGACTTAGTTATTAAGTTCACCTCCAATAGAACAATAAGCGACCCCTTACTAAGGATGTGAACAGTTAGGTCCTTGTTGTTCACAAGTAAATATACCAAAACTACGTTTTACGAAACACGCTTTTATTTTCTGCCCATTATAACAGAAATAAACCATTAACACATGCACATTACACGACTGATATTTGATTTACTTTCTTCATTGATTAATATTTGTTTTTGGTGTAAAGACATTTTTTATGAGGAGTTTGTATGTACAGAGGCGATCTGTAAGATAATTTTGTGATTTTACAATTCCAGGAATTTTTTGTTTACATTTTCACTAATTTAAACTTTCACAGTTTGTAGAACTTAATTGAATATGAGACCCATCTGTCACGTAATTAACTATTCGACTGATTATTTTTTCAACAAAACATATTTCAAATTGACACGATTCAAATAGACGGAAATTCACTAGGGATTCAATCTAAACGTGGTCACTTTTTAGTTTTTATCATTGAGACTGAACAAAGTAGATATACAGACAATGTTTCACGGTTAGAGTTTATGAATGACCTGTTCAAGATCAGCCATAATTTGACAGATCAACAGGTGGTACTAGTAGAGGCTGTGCACGCAGTGCCAGCTCTTTATAGAGAAGTTGGCACAAATAAGATCGATAGAAGTCCATGCATACGGACAACGGTCATGTTAAGTTAAATAATAGCTTATTAAAAACCACAGTCCAATCTTCCAGGTCAACCGCTCATGTAATTACAATGAACAGTACAGAAAATATTCATGAACATTTTTCATGTTAGTCGAAGATAGGAGATTCTATAGGAATCAATACATTAAGCATTAAGAGCGATAATCCCAGCTGCGTAAAGCGGGCAAAGAAAAAATGAACAACATTTGACATGTTATAATTGATGAATGCAAGAAGTAGTAACAGGACGAAACAGGAAATCATTACAACTGAAGTGAAAGAAAATAATAATTGTGGGCAAAGTAATAAAAATGTGGCCAAATCCGGTTGTAATATGGCTTGAAATGAGAAGGACCTCATTAACCGTACCCAAGAAAATAGATACACGGTTTGATATCAGAGATGGACTGTTTATAGCTACTTTGGGCTTCATGAAGTCAGCAGAATATAGTAATGAGAGTATAACAGAAAGGTGGACATAACACAGTAACCAATAATGAGAGCATAACATAAAGGTTCATATAATGCAGTAATGAGAGTATAACAGAACGGTTAAAATAATGCAGTAATGAGAGCATAAAAGAAAGGTTGGTATAATGCTTTAACGAATAATGACTAAATAACAGACAATTTGATATAATGGAGTAATTAGTAATGAGAGTATAACAGAACGGTGGAAATAATACAGTAATGAGTAATTATAGTATAACGGAATATGGAACATAATTCAGTAGTGATTACAGTAGCTTCTTTCAGACAATTATTGACTATGGGATGGTGTGACCTCCGAGGGTTAACTCTCTGCAAGTTTTTTGAGTTTTCGTTTTACTTGCGGCTAGATGGTTTCACGTCTCCAAGAACTTGCAAGAACTTAATTTCGCCCAGCATGAAGTGGCTCTTCAGGGTACATCTCTACTTTGATCAGTCTGCAGCTTCGTCTTGCAATGATGTCAGATCCATGTTCAGTACCGTCATATCCAGCTTACACACATCTTTAAGATTCAATTGTAGTCTGCTAAATGTGTTTTTTTGTGCTATCCGCCATCTGTCCATACAAAATATACTGCTTGGGAGACTGGTGCACTTCTGCATTTGGTTTTCTGTTTCTTCAGGCAATTCCTAGGACGGATCCTAGGCGCAGTAGATGGAAGGTTCTAAATCTTTGCTCTCGTTTGGCATTAACTGCCTAAGTTTATCTACCATATAACAAAATGCTGATGACACTTTCATTGCAAACCATGACTGTTTCAAATTGTAAGTCTCTGGATTAACCAAATAGGCGTTGTGAGACGAGCAAATTTGGCAGCAGTTTAGTCAGTTCGACTGTCAATCTCTGGGTATAGAAAGAGCTGCGTGTCGTTGATGAGGGAGCACAGATAAGTGAATTAGGGCATAGCTGCCAATTCATAATTATCAATGTTAAGAGTTGATGCAACATCTACATCTTGTTCCAGCATGTGTTTCATGTTGAGCATAAGACTTATTGTGAGATCAATATTAGTGCACGCATGGGAGAGGCGATCAATAAAGCTCGGAAGTCTCTGCTGACTGTGGGGGACAATTGCAGCATTTTAAGCGAATCGGAAATCTTCAATGATGACCTGTTTGATCTTCGCTTTGAGCTTGAGTCTTGCAAGCCGACCAAACGAATTAGTGTAAAGCAGGTTCCTTCATTAGTGTTGCTAAATGCACGCTTCAGTGGCAGAGGAAAGAAGATTCAGAAAAGTGTCTGGGCCTTGTTTAACATTTATGCAAATTCCAAATGATTGTGATAAACTACCTTCAAATTGAACTGTTTCTTTTACGGCCTTATGGAATAATGTTGTTAGTTGAAGCAGTTTACTTCCGCAGCGTATATTATAAAGAATTTGGAAAAGTCCATCCTTGTCTAACCAAAACAAATGCTTCAGCCAGATTAATGAAAGCGATATAAACAGGCTGATTCTTCTTCGCGTGTAACTTTCTTGAAGTAGCAGAAAAGAGAAAAATTACGTCGTTCGTCGATCTGTGAAGTGAATCCACGCACTCAGCCATTTTGTGTAGCCGTAGTAAGATTACTCTAGCGAAGACTTTGGTTACAACACTGGACAGTCACTATTACAGTCACTTCTAGTCTCTACATTTTTGAATAATATTACAATCTGTGCATCTCTCATTTCTTGAGGTATAATGGAGTATTCCCAGCATAGGCATAACATCACATGCTGTGATTACAAGAGTGCAACTTTATATCGATTGGATCCAATCGCTGCCAGGTGCTCTGCAGAAGACCAAGCTGTCAATGCGTGCATTACGATCTTCTAGAGATGGTTCGATACTCACCTCGACTATATTCAAATAGCTTTTGACAGCGTCAAGGATTGAGAGAATGACGATCTTGTCACACGAATAAATCTCAGAATTGTGCTCGACCCACCGCTGCATCTGCTTTCTTTTGTGATGGTTCTGAGTAATGCTGTTTTCTTACTTACAGGATCAGTAGCTTTCCTTATACCATCATACATTTGTCTGAAACTCCCTTTTTGTGCTACAATCTGATGTTTTCACTAAGGTGGAGCCAGTACTCATTTGCGCAACGACGAGTTGTTTGTTGAACGTGGCTTCTGGCGGACGTGAAGAGTAAATGCACCCGGAAGGTGCTGGTTCTTAATCATAGCGCCGCGCTTGTTCTCAACTATATGTGTCACATCATTCCCTTTCGTCTCAAACCAACCATTTGATTTAGAAGTTCTTTTTCCGAAAGTAGCTAGTGCAGTGTTAGGGACCGTGTTTTAAAGATGTTCCCAGGTGGTGCTACGATGCAGTATACTGAGTTTCCTGGAAAGCATTGTTAAATCTCATGATCAGCGCATACTTCAACATTCTACGTACGTAGATGTATATCTTCGTTTTGGTCTTGGTGTGATGAAACTTCCATGGCTGCAATCAGGTTTTACAACAAGCCAATTAATACAATCGTATGAGCCTTCCAGAGCATATACTTAAGATGAGATCTTCTGACAAGGATCACATCCAGCTTATTCCAGTGTAGAGTTTCGTATCGTGGAAGCAATTGATAGACCAAGTGCGTGTTTCCAGTCAGCTTACCATGAAAAGAAAGAATGTATCATTGATATAACTGGAATTAACTAACTAGCGTTTTTGTGGTAGGTGGACGGACGGAATTGGGATGGAGGGGTGGGGGTGGGTTTGGATGTCACATACACACACACTCACACACACACACACACACACACACACACACACACACACACACACACACACATACACAGTATCTGCTAAATTGCTATTGACTACAAAACAATATGTTGGTTTGAATTTCTAACGTGAGAATAACACGGAATCGGAATTTATCCGTAGAAGTCACTGCAGAAAACAATAGAATAGGGCAGAATGTATTAATGAGCAAGCTGACTATAAGTACTAAAAATGTTGGATATGAAACATCAATATGTCAGGATAATACATTAAAATGTTGAGCAGACTACATTAATGAGACATATGATAATACGGTTTAGAGCCTGCTTTTTACAACACCTGTTACATACCATCCATATTGACAAAACGGGAATGAGGATAGTGCAGTTACGCAGCACAGAATCAAGACACAAAAATGATCGACATGGATCAAATCACAGGAAAGCAGAACAAATTAGCAACCTACAAACAAAAAATCTTGTCTGAGGATTCCATATCAATTCATATTGTACAGTACAAGGGGCTTGCCATAAGTCTTTACCCTGATCATGAATGAGTAAGAGGAGAAAGTTGAAAATTGGCACTGTGCTTATTCCTTCTCGATGTAGACACCACCTGAATTTATACATTTCTGCCATCTCTGCATGACCTTGAAAAGATCTTAAGAATAAAATAATATATTTTTCGAACATAACCAGTTATCACAAGCCAGTAGGACGTCTTCGTCACTGACAAAATGATTTCCTTTCATCTGGTGTTTAGGTTTTGGGAAAAGAAAAAATTTGGGTCATAATGGTGAACCCAAGTCTCATCTACTGTCACCATGGTCAGCAACATGTTTTTCGACGGACACATTTTGAGCAACTGGCCACAGTAATCAACCCTCGTTTGTTTATGTTCACATGACAGCAGATGCGGGACCCAGCCAGCACACACTTTCCTCATGTTCAGTCTGTTGTGTAAAAAAACTGTACTTTCATTCAATTTTTCTGACCTAGATATCTCTGCAATTGCAGAGTAGGTTGTCCAGTGTTGTCTCTTTATGGTCCAGTAGGTTGTCCAGTGTTGTCTCTTTATGGTCCAGTAGGTTGTCCAGTGTTGTCTTTTTATGGTCCAGTAGGTTGTCCAGAGTTGTCTCTTTATGGTCTGGTAGGTTGTCCAGTGTTGTCTCTTTATGGTCCAGTAGGTTGTCCAGTGTTGCCTCTTTATGGTCTGTTAGGTTGTGCATGGTTGTCTCTTAATGATCAAGTGTTCAGGGTTGACTCTTTCTTGTCAACTAGGTATCTTGTTGTTGGTGTGCCATTAGAATCCATAATTCTTGTCGGTAACAACAGTCAGGTTTAGAGTTAATCTTGTACTGTTCAAAACTCACAGAAACGTGTGTTGAATAAATAATTTCGTTTAGGTCAACATGAAGATTTAACTACCGTAAAATATCAGTTCTTCGTTCTGATCTGCATATCTACTGCCTGATCAACATTTTTATTATTGTTATGTCTGTCATAGGCATACAGTTGACACTTCAAACGGATTGCAGAAAGTCGAGCTGTGATTATCTAGTGTAACATTTAGACTATGAGAATGCGTTCTTGTTTTTCCTTGTTAACATGTCTGTGTTTATAATTTGTCATTTGGGGACCATTTATTTCAGACATAAATTGCCCATTCGCAGTCCAAATATAGACACTCGGCGACTTCTAGGTCAAAAGGGATTTGCTTCCTTATATAAGGTTCTTAGTGTTCACTCTACCATTTGTCTTTGAAAGTGTATAACTTTTCATTGTCTGGTTTTTGTATTGTTAAACTGAGCTAAATAACAATATCATTTGTTTGTTCTTATTAAGTTACAAAGCTGAGTTAAATACAGTATCAACTTTTTTACATCTTTACAGAAAAGTAATATAACAAATTCAGAAGAAACCCAGTACAGTTTGATGGTCAGAGAACGTTTTATTAACTTACACAGTATGTCATATATGTCTCTGTTTAACAATTGGAGTAATTATTTTAGATGAAGTATGTCCCTCAATAGCAGAAGAAAGCTGACCAATTTGATGTCATCTTCGAGATGTCTTTATGTACTGCGAAGGAAAACATATTGACTGGACAATGTTGATCAGGGTCATGCAAAAAATACTGACCAATATCCACACCCCACGAACGATGTTCTCTCTTAAAAAAGCTGTTTAATGGTAGTCTGGATAGCGAGGTGAGGAATCAGAGAGATCCCCGAAGTAGAGAGCGACATAAAGATGCAGCCAATCACAGCACAACTGCAAGAAGGACCAGGCCCACGTTCATCAGCACGCTCAGGATAGGAAGAAAGATTCTGCAACCCGCCACATAACGTACTAATCAATCACTCAAAAGCGTAGTCTTAATCATTGTAGGCATTCACCCTCAACAACATGTAGTGCCTTGCAACCATTCATTTCTGGAAAATTTGCCATTGCGTGGAAAACATTCCTGGACCCAAAGAGATAACTGCTGAATTACTATTTATATGCCAAGTTTTTGGTTAATCTCCCTTGCCAAAAGTTTATGCAACTACAATTCAGCTATCGCATTTTATACTTCAATTATTTCAACTATTGCAACTACTCCTACTGTTACTACTGTAGCAACTACAAATACCACTACAACAACAATTACTACAACTACTACAACTGCTGCATGCTACTAGTACTACTACTACTACCTACTGATACTACTACTTTTACAACTGCTACTGCTACCACTACCACTACTATTACTGATCCTACTACTACTATTGCCACCACTTCTACTACTAAACTACTACTACTATTATTACTGCAGATAATACTACTATCACTACCACTACCACTACTACTACTACAACTACTACTACTACTACTACTACTACTACTACTACTACTACTAATACAACAACTACTACTACTACTACCACTGCTTCTGCTGCTACTGCTACTACTACTACTGCTACTACCTACTAATAATACTACTAATAATACTACTTCTACTACCATAACCACTACTACTACTACTACTACTACTACTACTACTACTACTACTACTACTACTACTACTACTACTACTATACTTGTGTTGTCTTTATCCACTTGTGCCGTGAGGCGCGTGGGGAGCCGTAGTTTTCTGTCCAGAACCAGACGTGTAGCTGAAGTAGTCGTCATCCCATGACGATTTAGAATATCCGCTACATTTCCTATCCATCTAGTTCTCGGTCTGCCACGGTTGCGAAAACTCGAATATCGGGCGTTATAGGCGCACAGAGGTAATTGGTTAGGATGCATTCTCATTAGGTGGCCGAACCAATTGGTTCTCACATCATCAATATATTCCGAGCAGGGTTTTGCATCAACTTTTCTTCTCACTTCTTCATTGCCCATTATGTCTCGCCTAGTTATATTGATTGTTTTCTGGAGGCATCTCATCTCACTTGTGAATTTTCTCTCTAGGATATTTGTTAAAGTCCATGTTTGGCACTGGTAACAGAGAGTTGGCACGAATATACTGTTGATTAGCATTATTTTTGTGGATATGTTTATGTTAGGGTGTTTCATTAAGGGAGACAGCTGGTATGCAGTGGCATTTGCTTTTTGACACCTGATCTCAATCTCCCTATCTAAACTTCCATCATGTGTGAAAAAACTGCCCAAGTACTTGAACTCCTGTACTTGTTTTATCTTGGTCCCGTTTACAGTAAAGTTTTTGTTTTTTCAGGCGATCTCATACTGAATCTTTCCCATACATAGTTGAGCCCAGTCAGTTGTTGCTGCAGATCATCTTCACTCTCGTCAGTAGACATTTATCATCTGTAAAAAGGAGTTTAACTGATCAGCCTCTGTCCTTTCTCTCTCTGCATTTCTTGACATGCTCCAATTTTGCCTCCAGCGTTATTATGTTCATATTTGTGTTAAAGATTAGTGGCGACAACACACACCCTTGCCTCACCCCGGCTGTTATCTCCCTTGTTTCGGCCATACCATCTGTTCTTACTATGCTTTGACATCCTTGGTACAGTGCTCTAATATTCTCTAATAGCTGCCCCTGTACTTCGTAGTCGTCCAGGATGGCCCATAGTTTATTTCTGTCTACTTAATCGAAAGCCTTTTCTTAATCTATGAAAACCACGTTGAGTTTCCGATCATATTCAATGTTTGTTTCGCTTAGTTGTCTCAGGGTGAAAAGAGCGTCTGTGCAGCTCCTACCTCGTCGGAAACCAAACTGACCCCCACTCAGCTGTGGTTCCAGGATAGGTCTTAGAAGCGATATCCCACGGTAGGTAGCGCACTATTTTTTGTTGCCTTGGTTTTTCCAGATTTGCACAATGCTACCTTTTTGCCAGTCTTTATGGACTCTACTTTGCTCCCAAGCTGCAGAGAATATTCTATGTAATCATTTTACTCCTATGTATTCACAAGCTTTAATTGTCTCGCACGTTATTCTGTCCGTACCTGCAGCTTTACGGTTGGGGCTTTATTTTATGACTTCCACAATCTCTTTGATTAATATTTTGGGCTGTTTTTCCTGTGTTTAAACTTGTAAAAGTGGAGTGCCTCTGTGTATCATTTAGGTTTAGGAGTTCTAGGAAATACTCTCTCCATCGTGCCTTCCTTTTATCTTGGTCAAAAATCGGCGTGCCGTGTTTGTCATTTATAATTGTGGTGGGGTTAAAGCTGTCGTCTCTAACTCTCATTGCCCTGACACTTTTGAAGAAATCTCTCTGATTCTTGAGATACATGAGCGCTAATTGTTCGCTGTATTTATTTCATGCGTCTGCTTTGAAGTTCTAAATTACGGTTTTCGAATGCGTTCTTGTGAGTGTGTAGATTGTGTAACCTTTTTGTGACTTCGATTTCAACCACCTGGGTAAATCAACAGACACCCACCCGACCGCACTTGAATTGATCAAATGCTGTAAGGATACACTCTTGCAACCACTGCCTGTGATGTTATGTTAGTACTGGAAGAAGGACACTATACCTCAAGATTTTAGAAATGCACAGATTGTAACATTATACAAAAACAAAGAATATAGAAGTGACTGTAATAGCTATCGATGTGTCTCTCTGCTCAGTGTTGCAAAGTCTTCGCCAGAGTAATTTTACTAAGACTACAGCTGCTGGCTGAGAGTGTGTATTCTGAGTCACAGTGCGGGTTCAGGTCTGGAAGATCAATGATAGATACTATTTTCTCTCTCACACAATTTCAAGAAAATGTATAGCAACAGAACCAGCCCTTTTATGTGCTTTTCATTTAGCCGATAAAGGAATTTGATTTGGTTATTAGGGGATGGACTCTTCAAAATCGTCTATAAAAAAAAAGATACCCAAACAAACTGCTATGAAATACCATCGTTCCATGAGGGCATGCCAGAAAGTCCAATTTGATGGTAGTATTTCACAACCATTTGGTATTCGATACGGTGTTAAGCAGAGCTCTGGCCCCGACGCTGTTCGAAATCTTCTTTGCTCTGTTTTCTGAAACATGCATTTGGTAACGTAAATGAAGGAATCTGCCTTCACACTAGGTAGGATGGCAGGCTGTTTAACCTTGCAAGGCTGAAGGCTAAAACAAAGATCAGGGAGATCACCATCAGGGACCTGCTTTTCGCTGATGATGCTGCAATTGTCACCCACAGTCAGCAGAAACTCCAGCAGCTGAAAGAATCGCTTCTCCCAGGATTGCAAAGATTTTGGGCTCACGATAATTATCAACAAAACAAATGTTCTGGGACAGGGAGTAGATGCCACGTCAAGTCTTAGCATTGATAATTCTGAACTGGCAGCTGTACATCAATTCACATACCTGAGATCCTTCATCAACGACATGCCCTCTCTGAAACCAGAAATAGACAGTCGCATTGGCAAAGCTGCTGATACATTTGCTCGCCTCACGTGTGTTTGGAAAACCAGAGACTGATAAATAATTACCATATACTAACAAGTGATGTTAGATGTGAAAGGAAAGTAAAGACAAGAATATGAAAGGTCAAGCACACATTTAACAACATGAGAAATATGTTGACATCCAGGCAAGAACCAAATAAACTAAACATCAAGGGATGACCGAAACGATGTGCACTTGTGCACTTTAGTATGAAGAAGTAAAAGAACTTACCTGGAAATTGCTGTGAATTTGAGTCCTTCTTCCCTGCAGGTTGATACACTTCTTGCATCTATTCTTCACCTTCCTGATGTCCTGATTGCAGAACTCCTCGGTCTGGCCATAGAAAAAGGTCTTTAGTTCAGTTATCAAGTTCTGGACGTCAGAGGAACGAAATCCACAAAGCAGACGTTGGGAAGAGGAAGACGTCACTAGGTGCCAAGTTCCGTGAGTATAGTGGATGTGACTTGGCTTCATACCTGCACGTTGTTTCTGACGTTCAGGACTTGATTACTGAACTAGAGACAGGGTTTCAGACCCAGACGATAAGAGCATCAGAAAGGTGAAAAATAGAGGTGAGAAATATATCGCCTTGCAGAACGAATGCAAATAAAAGGATTGAAGCTCACCTCGATTTGCAGGCAAGTCCCTAGTCTACATCATCCTAAAGTGCGCAACTTTTCCACCAACCCTCGTATATATTCATCATTACTATACAGGCAGGAAATGTGAACGATGGGGAAGCGGAGGAAAAAATGGAGGGTCCTTGAAATGTAAATGTACAGAAGAATGAGTCGCATTTCTTGAAAAGAAAAGTAAGCAAATACAGAAGTCGTCAAAAGATTAGAAATGGCAAAAGAAATACAGAAAAACAGAAACAAAAGCAAATGAATTATTTTGAACATATAAAGAAACACGATACTCTGCTGAAAACATTACTGGAGTGAAAGTCTAAAGGCAGACAGGCATGAGCAAGACAGCGCTATAAACAACAAAAGAGATTGACTAAAATCGGTCTGCATGAGTGTGCCTCCAAGGCAAGAGAAAGAATCTTGTAGGACCATTGCAGCTAACCTTCCATACAGTGACATTTCTTCTTCTTCTTCTTCTTCTTCTTCTTCTTCTTCTTTTTCTTCTTCCTCTTCTTCTTCGTACTCAGACAGTGATATTTCTTCTTCTTCTTCTTCTTCTTCTTCGTACGCAGACAGTGACATTTCTTCTTCTTCTTCTTCTTCTTCTTCTTCTTCTTCTTCTTCTTCTTCTTCTTCTTCTTCTTCTTCTTCGTACGCAGACAGTGACATTTCTTCTTCTTCTTCTTCTTCTTCTTCTTCGTACGCAGACAGTGACATTTCTTCTTCTTCTTCTTCTTCTTCTTCTTCTTCTTCTTCTTCTTCTTCTTCTTCTTCGTACGCAGACAGTGACATTTCTTCTTCTTCTTCTTCTTCTTCTTCTTCTTCTTCTTCTTCTTCGTACGCAGACAGTGACATTTCTTCTTCTTCTTCTTCTTCTTCTTCTTCTTCTTCTTCTTCTTCGTACGCAGACAGTGACATTTCTTCTTCTTCTTCTTCTTGTTCGTACGCAGACAGTGACATTTCTTCTTCTTCTTCTTCTTCTTCGTACGCAGACAGTGACATTTCTTTTTCTTCTTCTTCTTCTTCTTCTTCTTCTTCTTCGTACGGAGACAGTGACATTTCTTTTTCTTCTTCTTCTTCTTCTTCGTACGCAGACAGTGACATTTGACATCATCAAGTTTAATGGTTAAACTAGCTTTTAGTCTCAGCAACATGGTTACATCAGCTTTGTCTATTGACGAAACTGTTCGAGAACTTTTTTTCCTCATTTGCAAGACTGCTATAACAATTATTGTCAATCTGCAAAGGCTGTTACACCACACTTTCTCAATTAGCAAGACAGTTAAATCACGCTTAGTTTATCGACAATACAGTTTAAGCGCGATTTGGATATTGAGAAGCTGGTTTAACCAGGCTATATCTTTGGACACAACGGTTAAACAACGTGTTGTCAAATTACAAGACCGTTGAGGCCCCAACAGAACACTAGCGCTGTAGTGGTCAACATCACACCGCTCGTCTTTCCTCCCTAGACCTTTTCTTGTGCCCAATGTTTGAAGTTGATTCGACCCATGGATCTGTTTGCAATGGAAAAAAAATATACAGTACGAATTGGGAATTCGACCTTCATCGCTCTGTTCTAAAGCCAATGCACTAACCACTGCATACCCGAATCTCGCTTTGTTCAACGACAGTAATATAAACCATGCTGAATCTTTTGGGAAACAGTTAAATCCTGTTGTATATAATAACAATCCCATACTATATAAGTTGTTCCTTTACCTAGTAAAATAAGCCAGCACATCTTTGGACCATTCAGCATCGCTTTGTTGATTGCTGTAGCAGATTTACAGAATTTACACAAGTCATGCATTGCAGGAAGTCCTAGTGAATCCCTAGTTTGCGCAGTTGGCATCTCCTATATTGTGGATACGACGTTTGGTTACTAGAGGCTTCAGGTGAGAGGATCTTCAAAATGATGCCAATTATGGAGGCTGTAAGCCATAAGAAATCCACAGAGCATAAGGTGCCGAATCTGCGTTAAGACGAGCAGCTTTAATTGTCGTCCTAAAACAGATTCAGTCCTCAGTACGTCGAGGTTAGCTGACTTCGCGGCGATCATGCATGGGTTTACATAAAGTCAGGTGTACAGACAGCGATAGATTGATTGTAAGCTCATGCATAGTTTTTCAGTGTTGGGAGGGCCACCGATTGTATCAATGTGTGAATATAAATTTATTTGTTTGAAAATGTGTATTCTCAATGATTGTCTCAATGTGTGTATATCAATTTATTGTTTTAAAATTTGTGTTCTCAATGATTGTCTCAATGTGTGTATCAATTTATTGTTTGATAATTTGTATTCTCAATGTTTGCAATTTGCATATTATCTCAATGTTTGTGTGTGTACATATTGTTTCAATGTTTGTGTCTGTAGATTGTGTCTCAGTGTTTGTATATCTTAATATTGCTTCAGTATTTGTATGTCTACGTATTATCTTCATATTTAAATATTTTACTGCTTGTATGACTATATATTGTCTGTAAAAAAAAAAAGCAAGTAGAATGTCTTTTGTAGAATTCGATTCTTTCGACAGCCAACCTTTTTGGCTCTTGTAAGTTTCTTGGACAGGTATGCAGAACAATAGGTTGTCATTACTTTCCCTTCGCATGGGAGCGATCGCACCGAGGATGAAAAAAACTACGTGTCTGCGAACATGTACACGACGGGATTCAACCCGATGTGTTGTTAAAAAAAAGCCTTGCAATATCTTAGTATTGAGTTTGATCATTTACTTCTTTTCTGCATAAATGCTTGACAAACTCCGACATGTACCTACATTTCATATCCACCCTCAAATGTGTTACCTCCGCCATTTGCAGCAAAGTCACAACCATTTGATTTCAAACTTGAGGGAAAATAGTGGAAACTCATTATGAAAATGGTGAAAGCCATTTTGGCTGCAACAAATGTGTTTTTGTTGGTGTGCCCTAGCATACACTGACTCATTCTTATTGATGTTACTATTGACTAGAGGAAGACTTTATACATAAGGAAAGGAAAAATTAGACTATAACAAGTTTCTTTCAAAGTACAGCCAACTACAAAAACAAGAGGGCACAGCTACAAATTAATTTTTAAAATAGGTCCAAATTAGATACTAGGAAATATTTGTTTAGACAGAGTGGTGAATGGTTGGAATATATTACCACACAATAATGGAAGTGGTTTAATTTCCCAACACGACTATTAACCACCAAGGTCCCACACGTATATCAAAGTACAGATAGAACAACTGCATCTTAGACCTTCATTTTTGTTTGAGTTCTGACTCCTCTCCCATCATACTTATTAATTGTGTCAACGTGTATGTCTATTTATTGTCTTTTCATTTGTATATCTGCTGATCGTCTTAACGTTTACATGGGTCTGTAAGTAACTGTAACTAAACTCTTTCTCTCTCTCTTTGTCTCCCTTTCTCTCTTTTTTCTCTACCGCTGTCTATCTCTAACTCTCTCTATCTGTCTCTCTCTCTCTCTCTCTCTCTCTCTCTCTCTCTCTCTCAAACCTACAGACCCAGAAAGAGTCTAGATCAACGATTTCAATCCATAAACTCAAGTAATTGTTTTGTGGTTTCAGAATGGTGTAGTCAGTGACGATCTGTGTGACTACAAATGCCAGCCGATTTGATTTGTTATTTGTCCATTCTCCTATATTTGCTGGATGTCTGCTATTTCGAGACTCCAGCTCGTGTGTATTACAACGTTTCTGGTGAAGTCTTGTTAGTTTGTTCTTCAAGATGTCCAAATGTTGCCCCAGTGACTACGCCGATTTCCTAAACATCACAAGGAAGCAATGCACTCTTCAAGTTTCTCAATAGTCAACAGTAACATACTGCATAAGATCTTAGATTCAACTATATGGGTCACATTGACCTTTTGCAAGATTTACAGAATCAATGGCCATTTTCAGGTACAACTGTCAACTCAACCCGTTCCTAATACATCGCGTCTTGCCTTTCTTTCGTCATTTGTTAGTTTTCTTGGTTCTTTGTCTTCTGAAGGATATGAGACTGTAACGGCGGTATTCTTTTGTTTTTCTCCTGGAAGGGTCTCAGAGTCATTACCTGTATATAATGTTATTCCTTTCATTATTCAGCCCTGCTGAGTATATCGTTGACTTTCTTCCTAACAGAAAATAGGGCTTCGGGTCTAGAAAATGAAGCCTATTGTATGCTCCTAAAGATCCATGACCTTCAGGCTGGAGATGTACAAATGTGGCAAGCAAATGCGAACCGAACACTTTGAAGCAGTTTCCCTGTAAAGTTTTTCTACTTCTCCTTCTTTACCATGTTTTTTTATCTTCACCTTCACCGACTATAAAAAAGAACTTAATTCGACAGAACACTAATATGTCTGCCATTAATTAATGGAACAAGGTGTGTTCCTGGCTGCATCAAAGTTCTTTCCAACAGCTACACAAATTGCATTACCACCATCCGCCCATTTCAGCGCCCAGTTGTGGTTCCGATAAAAACAAAAAAAAAAGGTCCGGCAGGAAAATTCTATCTCATCTATCTCACTGAAACTTGACTCTGCGGACTGGGAATCTGTCATCGGCTGTTGGGGACGACTTGGGAATCATGGTTTCTTGGCTGACGCCCAAATCACCTTCGATTCACGGACAATATGGCGTCGATCACAGGGTCAGTCACAGAAGCCAACCAATGTCAAAGACAATACAGTTATGAACTTGGACAAGTTTAATCTAGTCAGGAAGGGTGAGCATGGCTTTACTTAAGGGACATTGTGTTTAACAAATCTATTGCAATTCATGGAGGAGGTTACCAACATGTTGGAAAGGATACAAAAAAAAAGGGCGACAAAGCTGATAGTGTGATTCTGGAATAATAGTTATGAGGACATACTAAAACAATCGACCTACAACGTCTAGAAAAGAGAAGAATTCGAGGTGACTTAATACAGGTTTATAAATTAATCAATGGAAAGAATACATTATACTATACACAATTTGTTCCCCAAAATACAACCGGCTACAAAAACTAGAGGGAACAGGTTCAAATTGTTTAAAGACAAGTCCAGATTAGATGTTCAGAAATTTCTTTTTTAGTCAAAGAGTGGTGAATGTTTGGAATGCATTGTCACATTATGTGGTGGAGGCAGGGTAAGTGAATGCAAATAGATTTGATGCTTAGTTATTCATAGATTCGGTGGAGTGAAATAACAGGTTGTAAACAAACTCTGTAGAGTCTTCTAACCACTATAATGATAGTGAAGTTAAGTTGTGTTAGTGACGCTAAACAAAGTGAGAATGTGAGCAGGGCTAGAATATCTCCACATCTAAAGTGGGAATGTGAACAGGGCTAGAATATCTCCACATCCAAAGTGGCAATGTGAACAGGGCTAGAATATCTCCACATCCAAAGTGGCAATGTGAACAGGGCTAGAATATCTCCACATCCAAAGAGGTAATGTGAGCAGGGCTAGAATATCTCCAAGACCAAAGTGAGAATGTGAACAGGGCTAGAATATCTCCACAACCAAAGTGAGAATGTGAGCAGGACTAGAATATCTCCACATCCAAAGTGGGAATATGAACAGGGCTAGAATATCTCCAAAACCAAAGTGAGAATGTGAGCAGGGCTAGAATATCTTCAAGATGAAATTGGGAATGTGAACAGGACTAGAATATCTCTACAACCAAAGTGAGAATGTGAACAGGGCTAGAGTATCTTCAAGATGAAAGTCAAGACCCATTGTCACCCAGCAATCGGTGGGAAAAACTTGGAAAACGTCGAGGAATACTGCTATCTTCAACACATCCACACCGTGGAGAATAACTTAGAACCAGAACTAACAAGGCGTGGTCTTAGACCTTGAATGCGCTAATCAAACTCCCAGCACCCCCTTACGACATTCACGATAGGTTAAACGTAAAGCTGATTACCCACTGACCCGCCATGTCCCAGGACAGAAATCGTTTTAGACTAAGTTGGGACCCGCAGCGGTAGAATCCTTGTTGAGAAATAGGACATCAAGTAATCAATTTTAAACACTTTTATGATATTGCTGAAAGTGTGTTTGTTTGTTTGTTTGTTTTTGTTTATACTATTCTAAACCGATCTACCAATCTGAACAAATTTTTTTGCGTAGATACTATTTAGGACTCTTACGATATTACTGACTGCATAAGATTTGGGCACCATATTATTTACAAAGATAGCATAGAGACATTTGAACTGTGACCCATGGCTCAATTCGAAGTGGGAAGCGCATGCGCACAGCAAGATTAGTGGGTTCAAGGTCAAGGTTGTGGACAGGGTGGGCAATTAAGGGGGGACGGAAGAGATGGGTTGAGGGAGGGAAGAGTAATGGGGGACTGAGAGTCAGAGATGGTGGGGTGGAGGGGTTGGCTTGTTACAGCTGTACAGATGGGCAGGTGTAAGGGAGGCAAGAAGGGAGGTTGAGGAGCAGAGAGGGAGTGCAATGTGGGGGAGAGGATGAGGGTAGAGGGATTTAACATAAACACCTTAGGGGAGAGGGACATGGGGGAGGGGGGGGGGTTGAAAGTAATATATGGGCGGGTCTAAGGTGAGGGGGGGGGGGATTGGTCGGGTGAGAAAAGGAAAAGATTGGGGGTAGGGAGGGGGGGGGAGTTAGACGGGTTGAGGGGGCAGGGTTGGTGGAGCTTAACGCGTCAAGGAGTAGAAAAGACATGACGGTTTAGCGGGCTGGGGGGGGGGGGGGGGCATGGTTATGTGTAGAGATTAACTTGCTTAATTCATCCCAAACAAAATAAATATCTATTTTTAGCACTTTTTTTAGGTAGTGACGTCACATAATAGTTTAGCTTTTTGAGGTTGTCAATAAAGTAGAGATTACAATTGCTTGAATTTGTCAACGTTGGTCAAAAAAAGTCATTAACGTCCATTTCCTACAACAGTATGTTATTATGCATACTTTCAGACGATGTACTAACAACCATGTACCCTAACCATAAACTTAACCTTAAACCTAACCATAAACCTAAGCCTAACCATAAACCTAACCCTAACCCAAATCCTAACCCTTCACAAAACTGAATAGGATCATCATTGATACACTTCTATTTTTATCTAAGTCTTTACTTATTTATTTAAAATAAAATGATATCGACCTGTCCTCCCTCTTAACCCGAAATGGAATGTCCTGTTACGTAGGGAGGGAACCCATGGAACTCTGGTGAGAATGGAGATGCAAGTACCAAGGGCAGAAATGGACAGAGAGATGTGTGTGTTTATGCAAGGTCATGGTTGATGAGTTGGTAGAAGGTAGGTTGTAGAATTAGAGGGAACTAAACAATGACCTACTTTCAGAATTATTCGAGCAGCGCTGGGTACTCCAGCTGGTATAATCTTAAATAACACTCGGTGGACTGTTTCCGGTTGAAAAGAAACAAAGTGGCCTTCTTACTGACAGAATATAGCATTAATGAATGAAATACAACATTCACTAATCGAGCGGGGGAACAAATGCTAAGATTACAGTCGTAATTACTTTGATCCGTCCGTCAAAACGTGTGTGAACTGGGACGGTAGAAGATGAAAACCTGCTGACGGGAGTATCACTTGAACACCACTGAACATGCATTTCAGGTGTATGCTGTATTCAGCCAGTGCCTTCGACGTCAGAAAAAAGGGTCTTTTAAAACGTGTTTTATAATCGATGTTTTCCACAACTGTTTGCTGGTGTTGTTGATGTTGTTGTTGATGTTATTATTGCTGATGATGTTGTTGTTGATATAATTGTTGCTGAAGATTTTGTTGTTGCTGCTGATGTTGTTGTTACTGATATTATTGTTTCTGATGATGTTGTTGTTAGGAGCAGCTCGTGCTGAGTTCGTTTGAAGCTCCTCTTACAATACAAGGCGCACTTGAGTGGTCACCGGGCACTTCCTGGCTGTAGTGCAATACGATACTTTTCAGTAAGGACACCACTATGGAGAATGCAATTCTAATGTTGACCAGACTCACGTGTCACAGCCTGTTCTTATATGGATGAATGTGACCGTTACGTGGTGTCTAATAGATCAGTTCAGTTCAAGTGCCATTTTCGCATCGAAGGTCGGCTGGTCAGTTCAGTTCAAGTGCCATTTTCGCGTCTAATTCGGCTGCAATGGATTTCCAGTGTACTCTCTCTTGTCGTGATGGCGTAACGTGATAGGCATCTCCTGGTGTTATCCATCCACTTGTAACGTTGTAACGACAGCCTTCTACCATGCTCGCTAGTATGATCTTCAACAACTATATGGTCAATATAACTGTCTAGCCCTGATTTCGGTCAATAATTCTCTTTTCACTACCAATATTTTCGATACCTCCACAATTGTTTTCTTAATTTTCCAAGAAATGCGACCCTATCATCTGAATACCCACATTTCGAAGGCTTAAATACTCGTTTCCAACTTGTTCAGTGTCCAATGTCTGCATTATAAAATAATGACGAGTGTACATAACACGTGAATGGTTTATCTGTTTGGATGTCAGTATATGCTGTATATTGATGATTACCATCTTAGCCAGACCTATTCTATTTTTTGTTTCTTTTTCACAGCTGCCATTTTCCGTTTTTATATAACCTACCAAGGAGAAACTTCGTACCTAGATCAGTATCTTTTAGTTTGACCTTGATGTTCTCCCGTGTTACACCGTTAGGAAATGCACAATTAATCGATGTATTCTCTACCTTTTAGAATTTAGACCGTGCCTATTTTTTGGGGAAAAACTATATTTGTGGGCATAATCCCCTATATTAGTGTACATAATCCTTTATAGTAATATACAAAGTCATCAATATTTGTGCACATAATTCCCCACATTTGTGTACATAATGTCCGATATATACGTACATAATCTCCTCTATTTGTGTACTTAATATCGTTTATTAATCCAGTATATTTGTATCTCTGATCTCTAAATTATGTATATCCAACGTGTATTATCCGTAATCTCACAATAATGTCGTTACCTGAAGTCCGTGATCTGACCTGTGTTGACTGCCACTGCACTGTCTCTTATGTTGCTCCTTGTAAATGTTTCAATAATGTAGAAAAATACTTCCCTTTGAGATCGTTGTCACTAACATAACGTCAAAAACATTAATGACCTTCTTCCATTTCCCCCAATAACCCGATCATCTTTCCCTCTCCCTCCCTGATCCACGGGGCTTACACTCCACCCCCAAATTACAACGACACCATCTAACAGTAATTGACGGCTGTTCACTCCAAACAGCCAATGAGAATGGGACGTTTTCATAGCGACTTTATGCATGCACTCTTTCCGCAGAGGCTGGTCCCAGCGAAGGCTCTGCATGTGGAGACCAGGGCTCGTATTTACTCCTCCTACATCGTTTCTACTCTCATGCTCGACTCCGAGATCTGGATCCAACTACAGCACGCCTTCCACCTGCGCAACCAGAGGCGCAATCTCGGGATCCACTGATACGACATGATTTCCACCAGTGGAGTAGTTCGAGGTCTCAACTTGCAGGCATTGCCCCAACGATTGATCGCCGTCGACTCTCCCTCTTCGGTCACGTTGTTTGCCTTTCTCGGGAAGTCTCAGCCAACTAGATGATCCGGCAAGCTGTAGGGTCGAGTTACAGGAAGAAGCCGTGCTCATACTGGAGACGTCCTCGGGGCCGTCCTCGCAACACCTAGCTAAAACAGATCGCCACCTCCCCAACAGAACTGCAGACCGCCTGTGACGTGGCAGTGAGACAAAGTCATGTACATGGCCATTCAACGCGACGGGCAATAATCGCACAAGCCTATTAGTGTATTGCATTGTCCTAAATAAGCAGAGTAACGTCACCTTGATCGACTGAAAAATATCCAGTGAAACAATTGAAGGAGAAATTCAAGGTATGAGGTTAAATACCCATGACACTAACATTCGGTGCGCACAGTTAAAGATAGACTTGGCCTCCCCCATTCATGTTTAACGTACAGGTTTCATGGATCAAGTTGTTTTTCCTTCATGTTCATAGCAGAACTAATTCAATATTCCTGGCTAAATAGCACTGATTTAGCCATTTTTTTTCGTCTTTGTTCATCGAGGCAGACAGTTGTAGATTTGCGAACAATGTAAATCAAATGCGGATTGAATGGTGCAGATTCTATTTGCGAAACGGCAGGACCCATTGTCAAACGTCTATTACCTAATACACCAGAAATGTAAATTGTTGTATGATTCTCTCTCGAACTTGTTCCGTCTAGGACAGGGCACTCAGATGAGAATTAGAGAGTGTACTATCGAGTATTGCTTTTGTTTTTCTTGGAATTGAAAGTGGGACGGGATGCTCCAAAGGATTTAAAGTGTTCTATTTGTTGTTTTTATGTGAACTTGGCTGTGAAGAGTTGGCAAATATACAAGTGAATTTGCTGTTCTTAGTTCGAAAACCTTGCACTCAAACAATTAGCAACAGCTTGTGTTAATGAATGTTTCACACTGACTGCCGTCAATTGGATATTGTATGTGGATAAATCTCGATGGTACTTGCGTTTTAATTCACCCCAAACAGAGTTCCTTGGGTCCCCATCGTACTTAATGTGACATTCCATTAGGGGTTAAAGGAAGGACAAGTCGATATCACTTTAATTCAAATAAATAAGTAACGACTTAGATAAAGATAGAAGTGCCGAACAAATTGTTGCAAGCTATTTTGCGAAGGGTTAGAGTTATGGTTAGGGTTATGGTTAGGTTTATGGTTATTGTTAGGTTTAGGGTTAGGGTTAGGGTCACATTTAATGTTAGGTTTAGAGTCAGGTTTAGGGTCAGGGTTAGGGTTATGATTAGAATTAGGGTTAGATAATATTGAAGTTATTTCACCGCCTGACAGTACGGATAATGCAATGCTACTGTAGAAACTAAACTGGATGCTTCTTTCCTAATCATGGACAAACGTTGCCATATTAAAGAAATTCTCGTCTATTCTCGCAGAATCTTTGACATCGCCAACAATTAAAAAGTGGACCGTGCTGGGACGTCAGTACCTCAAATTTGTTCTAAGAATTAATATTTCTTTTGTTAGAGGTGATTTAAGACTCAAGATAAAATGTTTATATATTTTAGAGCAGAGGTTTTATGGATTTTCAGGGTAGAAATAAATCTAGGTTCTGGTTCCTTCCATGTTAAATACGAGGCGTGTTCAAATGAAACCGGAACAAACTGCAACAAGTGAACATACGTACGATGAGCATGATGATGTCGCTTCTGGTGTAAACAGCACACACCAGACGTCTAATTTGCAAAATGTCATTATCCTCTGACCCATAGTTTCCTCAGCAGACTGTTGAAAACATGATGATAGGTGTCATAGGGAATAGGTCCAGAGTTGAACAGCGCGCGGTGATTAGGTTTCTAACAGCTGAAGGATGTCGACCAATTGACATTCATCGCAGAATGCAGGCAGTGTATGGTGACAAAAGTGTGTCGAAGATAGCAGTGAAGAACTGGACAACGATGTTTAAAGAAGGACGTAAGTTATCGCAACAATATGGGCATGATCTTTTCTCGGAAGAACTCTCGTTATCTCATGTCATTCTTTAAACATCGTTGTCCAGTTCTATCATCGCTATCATTCGCATCGTACGTATGTCCACTTGTTGCAGTTTGGTACGGTTTCATTTGAACACGCCTTGTAAATCTGGTGTTGGTGCTATTTAAGGCAGATTAATTGACATGCTGTCGCCCTTTAGAATAAATCAGTCTGGAGTTCGTGTCTTTGAGTTCCAGATAAATCTAAAATTTAATGTTCATAGTAGAATAATCAAGTATTTGGTGTCTTTGAGTAAAGGTTACCGTAGGATTTGGTGTCTTTGAGTGTAAATATATCGCGATGCCAGTGCCTTTTTAAGCGTCTGCTGAACATTGGCTAGTCTTCTCCTATGTGTGCGTGTAACCGAAAGCTCTAAAAAGAATCCCACGTGTAAAGCAAGAATACAAGAATAAGTAACTCCCTTTCCCTAACGATCGAAACCTAGCAAGTGTAAATAAATGTGTTATTTTAAACAGTTTTTTGGTTCTTCTGTTTTTAGTTTTAAATGAACTTAATGGTAGCTGTCTGTCCCTTCTGAGGAAGACAAGGAATTAAATATCTTAACTTTGTTTATGTAAGTAAATTAAAAACACTGTTGGAAAAATTGTCCTCTGTTACTGTAAGTCAGTGAGGGCTGACTACTGAGATCATGATATATGTTTTGCTAGGGTACATTAGATTTAGTTTAAAGTTTGATCAGTTTTCCGTGTACCTTTGCGGCTGCGCTAAGTGAGGCTGAAGTAAAAATGGCTTCTTGTTTCAATTTCGCAGGGAATGAACTTGACGCTGAGTTTTAAAGAAACAGAAAGGTTAATTTGGCAGCTGCCAGTAGGGATGGATAGGTGCAAGCAAGGGGAAGGAGCAGATATGATAAGTCTAATGTATAAAACATGACGTCAATCCAAACAAAGCCAAGAGAAAATAGACAGGTACGTCAAGCTGTTGAGAAGTGTGTGAGCGAAGGGGACAGAGAATTACAAGAGCAGAAGGGTTATAACAATATTTTATGTATGAAGGTCTTATGGCTTGATAATCAAGAGCAAATAACATAACCACTACGACCGATCAAGAATGAAGTGAAAGAGAACTACGGAGAGCAACGTTAAGTTACATAGCTTATATTATTTTGAGTGCTCTTCGGCGGCTTCCTGATTATGTGATAATTTGCAGCGTTTTCCCTGTGCCCATGCAGGATCTCTAAGGAGGCATGGAAAAGAACGGTCTATGATACAGACATGATATAATGTACAAGCACGATATGAAGTGGGCTAAAGTATATGGTACAAACGTAATGACATAGTAATATGACATTATGTATAATACGCAGTTATGATTGTCCACTTTATTGTCCATCAGCCTTATTGGAGCATACGATCTCCATTCGGTACTCTACTACAATACCCGAGTGGTTTGCCGGGGTCTTTGTGTATAACACGGACAAGAAAAGCACCACTGTCTCATAGAGAGAATGTCGTAAGAGGCGATTGTGTGACATGGCCTAACACCAGCCATGGTAAGATGGTTTGTTTAGAGCAGCATAGATGGCGCCTAACAGGCTGCGGGTCTACTTTGCTCTAGTGTTTGAGTCAATTAAGATAAACTTGCACATCGGTTAACCACCCAACGCAGCGGAGTATTAAGCTGCTCATGCCTAGCCGCTAAGCAAGAAATCCTTCTCCCGGCTATATCCAGCTCATACCAGAGCTAGGACCTGCACATGGGCAGATGCCCATGTAGAAGTACAGGTCGACTAAGAACTAAGAACTACAGTTTCACTTTTCCCAAACATGTGTTTTCCTCCTCTACACATTATTACACTTTTTGTACATTTGTTTTCAAACGTTGGCTTTAATTTGCAAGAGGCATCTCACATCGTATTCCAACCTGTCATTAGTATAGGTTTTCAGTTTACATTATAAAAAAATATATCATCCACCAGAAACTGAGAGGATTCGGTTAAGCTTTGGTATCAATTAAAACCATCAACTATTTTTGTTGTTGTTTAAGATAATTTCCCGCTCTACCTGGTAAAAACATTTACATTATTCTATGTGGGACATTTAACCTTACCACACATATAAGCTCATTGGTCTGTGAGGGACATTTAACATTTCCACATATATAAGCTTATTGGTATGTGAGAGACATTTCAACATTCCATAAACTTGAGTACAAATTCAAATGGGGGTCCACCAGGGCGATCCTATCTAACCGAACCTCTTCTTTGCATGTTTGGAATCAGTCATTAGTCGATGCAATTGTGACACCTTTGGTAACATTATTTACGGCAGAACCTCAATCACCTTCGATATGCCGATGACATAGTCCTCATCACAGAGTCCACAGTAGAAGTCAACCAAATGATGGAGCTACTCGATGGAGAAGGCAAGAAAATGGCTCTGGATATGAATGTTTTGAAGACCAAAGTTTGGCGCAATCGCTTCGCCACTTGTGATCCAGTCTTCCTTGGCGAGATACGATTAGAGCATGTCAACGAGTACATTTATCTTCGACGTCTTCTCAATATGGAAAATAACCTGGAACCTGAACTGACAAGACGTCGCCGCCGGGTTGGGCAGTTTTCTCATCTATTAACACGGTCCTGGAGGGTTGCCATGACCAAGACCTACAATCCTCCCCGTTCAATTCCACTGTACTCCCTGCGATGTGCTACAATGCCGAACTTGGACAATAACAAAATCACTAGAGGAAAAATTGAGAGTTACCCACGCCTCCCTTGAGAGACATTTGTCAGAGTCACTCTCCGGAATCAACGTATGCAAGGTCTCAACAATTCACAATGACATAAGACGATTGTCCCTGGTAAAGGATGCGGTAGTCCATGCAGACAAGGCAAAACATAGATGTGCGGGTCACATGTTGCGACGAAACGATGGTCGATGGAGCACAAGGACAGCAGTCCGGTACCCCCAGGTAAGAAGTGATCGCGGACTAAATGCGTTGGTCAGACTCTCTTGCTGTACGCTGCAACATACGAGATGCCTTCAGAGGAGCACTTATCACGCATTGGTCTGTAATAAACATTTTACCATTATATAAACTTTAAACTACTGATTTGTAAGGGATTTTTAATCTGTACATAATCATGATACTAACATCTCAACGTGAAAGTCACTTTATATGCTCTGAACTGGTGTATCACTATGCAGGAAGTACTTAAAGAGATGGAGATACATGTACGATGATTAAAGTGACTGTAGAGGAACCCAATATCAAGACCACTTGGTAGTCTGTCCAGCTAGTCTCGGCAAACATGCAATATTGATGGCTTATTGAGGGGCAAACTATAAGAAAATCCGCGAGGCCTACTTCTGGTAACATGATACCAGATGTGGTGCCCTGGACACAGACAAGTAAGTACAGACCTTGTATAATATTTCTCTGCCAGTTTGGTGTTGATCGTCGTTGCTATTTTGTTTTTGTATGTATCTTGATCATTTAAATGAATAGAATTAATAAAAGCCTGTATTAGCTGTGACATTCCTGGTTCTATATATCAGATACGTCTTCCGCCTATTGTTACGACAGTATTAATGTACTTGCAATTTTTCATTTATTTAAATAAACATCGTTTTATTTTTTTAATTGTAATCTCCCCTTAATTACGTGTTTATGTTATATTACGGCGAACAATATTTGCTATTTCACTATTTCAACGTAGTTTTTATCAGCATATATGACTAGTGCTTTTGTTCAGCTTTTAATGGATGTTACCTAATGATACTTCAAACTTTCGTAGCGCAAGATAAAGCACGAATATGACTAATATGTTGCTAGTTAGATACTCTTGCTTAACCATTATATGGGTGAAGACTTTCAATAGGAATTGCACAGAATGTAATTCACACTTGCCAAGAGTATGCTGTGTATGAAGCAATCTAGTGATGAAGATCTATGAATGGTTCACCAAAAATGACACAGATATCACTTTTTTTTAAAGAACTCATTTCCAGGAAAATATAAACAAGGACAGACCCTTGCTCCAATGCATTGCTTGTGGTAACTATGATGACATGTCCTTCTGATACGATAATTATCTTTCAATTTTGATATCTTGTACTTTTCCATTTAATAGTATGTACCTTCTAGTAAAACTGTGTACATATTATGTCTCCTAAGATTGTGTGTGATCTTTCTGATATTTCAATTAAAGCACATCCTTAGTAGATAAATATTTAAACTGTTTCTGACAAATTCTTGTAAACAAATCATTTTAAATTAACTGTTCTTAACAAAACATTGCCAACCAATCATCGTTTAGAATTGATAAAGAAATAACAAAATACGCAACCACCTTCTGTAATTATTATTAAATCACTTATTGGTTCTGAATCTCTTTGGAATATGTTTTTTCCGTCAAACCCCCTCTAGAGTGAACTCAGTACAAACACATTCACTTGGAGTTTTATTTTCCAAGCTGGCGTAAGATCAAAAAGAAGAAAAAGCGCTTCTGCATTTCGAAATATTGATAAAAAGAAAAGAATCAAAAGAGTTGTAGCAAGTTGATCTTGGGTTCCATTTTTTAACGTTACTTGCGCACGTCAAGTGTGTTGCTACATGTCAGAGCTCAGTGATTTCCCGGGTTATGTTTTTAATAGCCTTCATCCATCTCGTGCAATTATCTATGAAATGGTTTTTGTACTTCCTTGTGTGTCAGTTTGATAAATTACTGCATAAAACAATTAAAGGTTACTTGTGTGATAGCAATACTTGTATGTGAATGTAAATGGCGCGAATGGCATGCTGTTACAGCGCTATTCTCTCACAGCAAAGGTACCAGGTTCGTCTCCTGTGCGGGGTGCACAGGTCTACTCTGCTTTAATGGATACCTTACCTACATTTGAGGAAGGCAATTCAGCAAGGAAAGAAACTGTTGTGAAGTTTTAAAAAAAACATATTTAGGTATGGCTCAGTGACCTCCCTTGGGCAGAAGCCTAACGAACCCCACGCTCTATCCACGTGGGCTTCGCCATGGATAAAGAACACAAGAAAACACCTAATAGATTATTAATTTAAAAAACTATAATGAGCTCGATTACCAATTCAATATGTAAGGCGGCAACCATTAGCCAGAGAGTGGCAGAGAATGTGCGAAACACGGTTTTACCATTTAGCACAGTGCAAGCTAGAAAATAAATTATAATACATGAATCAAGAAGTATATGCACTAACACATATCTCTGCACGTACATATATTTAAGGTTTATATATATATAAATATATAAATATATATATATATATATATATATATATATATATATATATATAATACATATTTGGATATATACAACAGAATAATTATACGATAAATGTCAAGAGAAAGAGAAAAGAAGGAACGAGAGAGTAAAGAAGAAAGAGAGAAAATGTGAAGAAAGGCATACGCGAAGGTACGAAATGTATTCGAACCATGCACTAGTAGTTTAAAACATGAATACCTTTTCGTAGTTTTCCTTGTTCATTCCTCTCTTTCCCATTGGGATTGTGGAACTGACGTTTCATCCTTACGCCACGCTAATTAACACACACACACCTACCAACACACCCACACATAAACACACACACACATGCAAGCCCATATAAGGCAGCATGGATGTCACTTGATGATGTAACGAAAAGCATGGATGTTACTCGATGATGTAACTAACATCCAGATTGACGACATATTCATAAAGAGAAAATGTAGATGATCGTTGCAGGGTGGCAGGGTTTATAGACGGGCGGTTCTAGCTTGAGCCCACAATCTAGTGTTGAGCAAAGTTGAACTTAAACTAAGAAAGAACAGAGCAACCAAAGACAACAGGCCTAACTACAAAATTGAATATATCAAAGGAGATGGGAAGAAAAGCAGCATTACACTCAGAAAAACATGTTCAAGAACTGAACTAGGACACACAGGGGCTGGCATTTAAGAAAGAATTGGAATTGCTTCAACAAGTCTGGAAAACAACTTGCTAGGAAGTTTTGAATAAAATGAAGCTACAGCACGACGAAATGATAATGGACAAAACGTTCACAACGGTTGATGAGAGACTAGCAAAAACAAAAGTGGCATTTCTCAACATGAAAACTAGAGCCATCAAAGCTAAAGCACAGAAAAACTACACAGGGTTAACAAATAAGTCAAAAAGAACATTTAGGTAGACAAGAGAACATACATTGAAAGTCTGGCTATAGATGCCGACGAGGCTGCAGCTACGAAAAACTTGGTCGGTATGACGCTACCAGAAAACTGTCAGAAAAATAGCAAAAACAAAGTAAACAAATACAAGACAAAGTAGGAAGAAGGATAACAAATCTTGAAGAACAGAAGGCAAGATGGACGGAATACTTTAAACAGCTTCTAAATACGCCGCTACCAGTCAGCTTACTTGACACTTGACCTGCTGAAGAGGCCTCAAAAGTAAATGTGATGAGATCAGGTAAAGAAAAATCAAGGAAGCAATTATCATTCTAAATAAGTGAAATGGGCGTGGTGCAACAGGATGTCAGTTTAAACTATTAAATTATATACTGAGACATCCGCCAGAATGCTTTACAGCTTAATTAGAAATACATGGGACACGGACATAATTCCAAAAGAGCAGTGAGAAGCCTATCTGGTCAATATTACACAGAATGGCGTCCTAGAAGAATTTAACAATTATAGAGGAACAATCAGTGCCTGGTGAAATGTTAAACAAAATTATACTTGAAAGATGGACGAAAGTTACTAGATACTACGTTAAAAAATAAACAGTCAAGTTTCAGACACAAAATACATAACGTGCAGACCAAATAAACACATGGCACAAAATTGTGGAGCACTGATTTGAATTACTTTCAAGATTGTCCAACTCAGTTTTGCTTTGTCTGCATAGATTATCACATCATTCAGCAAGGACAATCGTCGAATGTCAGAATTGTGGAGCTTTTGCATACGTCGATTGAAGAGAGGCCTGGGCCACTCTTAATTTGTCCTCCAGTGATTTTTGAGTATCTTTATCTCAGCACTGTTGCACATGGCAGAGTGCACAGTGTACTTGATGAAAGACTCGCAAAGGTTCAGATCTTGGCAATAATCCATAACGCTGTTAATGGATAAGAAGGCTGCCCAGCCCATACGGTGACGTTTTATCAGTTCAGGTTCCAGATTGTTATGCTGATTGAGAAGGTACCCAAGATAGATGTATTCATCGACATCCTCTAATCTCACCCTGCCAAGAAGAAATGGACCACAATTGGCAAAACGATTGCGCATTGCTTTGATCTACGAGATATTCATCTTCAGTCCTGCTTACCTGTTCTCACCATCAAGTAGCTGCATCATTTGGTTGACTTCTGCTGCTGACTTTATGATGACCACTATGAAAAATGGATGCCAAAGAGGTTACAGTTATATCGGATGATGACTGATTCCAAACATGTGGAGAAGAGGTTCGGTGAGATAGGATCACCCTGGCGGACCGCATTCTGAACTGGAACTACAGGGAAACTTGAAAGATACGAAATGTGGTAGAACAGCTCGTCTAACTGTTGGCAAGTATTCAGATGTGACCAGGAACGACACTTTGTTCTCAATACCTTGTTCCAACAATGAACGTCAGACAAAATGGGGTTCTACCAAATCGAAAGTGTCTTTTATAGTCTATAAGGGTAAATATGAAGGGTGTTTGAAACTCTCGAGCTGCTTCAGTAAGGATCAGCAGGTTGAAATGTGATCTATTGTGCGGTACGAACGACGAACGCCTGCTTGTTCGACCAGTTGCGAGTCTTGGATTTTTTAAATAGCTTGTACCTGAGCGGGGAAAGAGTAATTAGACGATAATTTCCGAGGTCCTCTTCGTCTCCCTTCTTGTGTCAGAGTATCGTCGCCGATTTGTAATATTAATTACGAATTAAGATAACATGCAAAAAAGCTATGGTTTGGTAAAGAGGACAACTGCAAGTCTGGATGTTCTCTACGGTGATGCCATCTTCACATGGTGATTTTTAGATGACATTGACTGTACGGCATGACGAATTTTTTTAGGGTATTAAGTCAGGAAGAAACGGAAAAGTGCATAAACGATCAAATGAAGGGGGTTCTGACAATTTGACCAGGTCTAAATAGTAAACTTCCGTGATCTACTCCATGCCCAGCTCTGACGTGGTTCGTGAATACCGCGAAGTTATTGAGTAGATCAAATATATATTTTTTTTGTCACCCTTCAACTTCAGATTTAATTGATTAATGTGTATCTGCAAAAAACACACGTTGTCAAAACCAGTTAGTCTTTGATAAAAAAGGTTGATTCTTGTCTGCATACACTGAATCCTTTTCTTCTTTAAGCCGACACATCGTTGATAGAACATCTCTACTACTAAGTCATCCATCTTCTGTATAAGAAATTAAATTTACTCAAACCGATTTCTTCAAGAAAATCAAGAGAATAAATGAAACTCACCGATGAAAACATGTTCCGTGAGGCAAGACATAGCCCCATACTTTTCTCACAATGATTGTCCATGGATAATAAAGAATCATGGGCTTTGAGAATCTACAAACTTCACAATTTTTAAAAATGTGTACAATAAAACCTTTCTTTCCCCCAGACATGCTATTTTCCTTATCAATTGCAGTTGATTCCACTTCAAGTTATATCCTGACAATGTTGTGTACTTATTTGAAGATACTCTCTCAGTTCTTGTGCTGTGCATGCGATTCGCTGATTCTACGTATTTGTTGGGTGACATAAAAATCATCTACAACGCCACAGATGAGTACAAGGGTTTGGGAAGTACAGACAGATCAGTCGATTCATCAGGCGTGAGAGAACACCACTGAAAACTTCTTGCTTTATCCCCAATGTGATTAACTACATAGCTTTTTATATTCCTTATTACACCATCAGCAGTAATGGCGCAAGCCTGGCAGTTTTGAACATATTTTTGCTTATTCTGGTCATAACTCAGCCATTGCTTCGCTCCTGCAGACTTTGTTGACATTTACGGCTGTGAAGAGTTTGTTTCTTTTATCCAACACATAAGCTACTTAGTAATTCGTCAAGCTTAAAGCGAAATTGTCCATTTTTTTTCATCATAAAAAGAGCTTTTTGGAAAATCAAAATGTGTTGCATTGTTATTTTTAAAATTGATTTATTTTTGCGTTGTGCGAACCGGATCATATCTCGTGGCTGGATGGATATGCCCCGCCATCCGTAGTTAGGATACCCCAGCCTTAACCCATATCTACTGTAGAGGGTACACTATGCGTGTGTAAAGCCCCATTAAGAAGAGTCTAATATGTAGAGTCGTATATTTCATGATAATGTATTGACATGAGGATATCTAATCATCAGAAGTGACCTCTCCAGCTAAGCACGTACAGTAACCATTAGGCATCTTGATTACAGTTCTTCAATGTTTTTGTAATTTCATCTATTTTGGCAGAAGTAGGAATCAATGGACCTAACACATATGATGCCGGATATAGATAACCTTTCAATTTATTTGAACATTATTTTTATTTGGTGAATAAATAAAAAGTTGTAATTACATGACATTTTAAATACAGTATAATTTTATAAATCAACTCATTTTATACTAACTTTTTGACACCTGCAAGAGATGGAGAAATGAAACTGGTTTTGATAATGAAAAAAAAAACATAAATAGAAAGGCAGACCTGATTTGAATGAACGGACATACTGAAGATAAAACCTAATAGTGGTGATGAGTAAGTGCTTTTTCTGCTCTTAAATTCCTCTCGTTCATGCAGCGTATCTTGGACGGGATGGGTTCGAGTATCAGGAGTACCCATCCGCAGAGAGAGACCGAGCTAAAATGGGGAAAAAACCCGAAGCAATGAAGTCGAGCCCCCGCTTAAAGTGGGTTATTTTTTTTTAAAGTAAGTATTCTGTTGCTTATGTTTGTGCATTGTGAATGCACATGTCTTTTTTTTGCCCATTTGGTCATAAAATGTGCAAACTATTTTATTTAACAAACATTTTATTTACAAGTACATCAAAGAAGAAAAGAAATAATGAGATCACAAGGGATGATATTAATACCATAGAAGTCAAGACAAAGAAACGATTGAACAGGAACTTCGCATTTGAAACGGTATGAAATTGTTCGTTCTTAAACGGTCCTGTCACAGTCTCTCGATCTTTTGCTAGTTCGTCTGCTCCTGCCCGTCACTAAATTAGCACCGTTTGTTTTTCTCGAAACCATCCTGACGTTTCATTGTGGCCTAAGTATTTTAGTGTCTAGACCTAATGCTAATTGAGAACAAATTTTGTTCTTTGAAAAAAGCAGTTATTACGTCTGTGTTTGCCGTGTTCGCTATAAATGGTGTTTAAGGGACAGTTTTGGAACATTTAACCTGAAGGATCCCATTTATACTTTTGTGTTTGTGTAGTAGTCCATGTTAGGCGTTCGTGGGTTATTATACGAAATGTACATGGCTTTAGAATGTGTGTTGTTGTATGTTAGTGATCTACCGCCAGTCGTAATTTTATTTAACCTTTGCATTGACACGGGCATTCGTCTTCTCAATTCTTTACAGTTTCGTTTTTTGTTTATAATTCTGAGGTTTTCGATTCCTTCCTTTTCTACTGCAACTTTTGATCAATTTGTCTCTCTATCCATGGTCATTATCGTGGCTTTACTTACGCTCAGTTAGAGATTGTGTTCTTGGCTGTGTGGTGCATGATCAGTGAGACTAATATAATAATTTAATTGACTCTAAATCTGGGTACTTCTGCGAGTGGAAAACATCATCTCCCTCTGCTACTCCATATTTCCAAGTAAACTATAATTATGGCATCAAATGTATACTATGTGGAACTGAGACGCTAGTCCAGTCAGACACAATGCACTCATAAAACCACAATCTCTCTTCCGGTTAACGTTCCCTGGAAACAACTGTTTCCAAGGCAGCATGGCTGGCACGATGTGGATAGATCTAATCCCCGTAGTAGTGTGCGCCAGGCAGATGAAGCCAAGCATAGCACAACCGCCTGGAGAACCGCTATCCACCTTCATCATCATGCTCGGGGTGTGAGGAAAGCTACTACAACTCGCCACTTAACGTTCTCTTCAGGGGGCACACACGAGTACTCTTCAGGGGGCACACAAGAGTACTCTTCAGGGGGCACACAAGAGTACTCTTCAGGGGGCACACAAGAGTACTCTTCTGGGGGCACACAAGAGTACTCTTCAGGGGGCACACAAGAGTACTCTTCAGGGGGCACACAAGAGTAAACTTATTCATCGTGGACATTAAACAACATTAACAACAATGTATAGTATTTTAATAAATGTTAATTATTCAAATTGGAAATCATTGTCGTGTATGAAATGTTGTTTTTAAACTGGACACATATTTTACTACTTTCTTTTTTACAATATTCATCAATGCTTGTGATTGGTCTGTTCACTATTATGGAGAGTCCACAGCGATGAAATCAAACACACTTCCGTTCGTTAAACGTCAGCTCTGCAAGTTATAATACGCAAACCTAAATAACGCAACAAGCATACGCTAGATATCAACCGAAGTCAACGTTTATTTAGGAGAAAATCATATACTATTAACATCTTTATCAATTATTCTAACGTTAATTTTTTCAATAAACATTTGACTTTTCAACAACTGCTTGCCACACATTTCTCATGTGAACTTGTAAGTCAGATCACCAGTTGATGTCTCATCCCCTCGGACTATGATATTATTTCTTTGACTATTGTCCTCTCCTCTTTTGTGGGTTTCAGCAAACGACGTATCTAGGTATGCAGATCTGTTGTTTAGTCGGGGATTAAAACACCTTCACTTTTCTCTCTTCTCTCTTACTCTTTTTCTTCTTTCTCTATTTCTCTCTCCCTCACTCTCACTCTCTCATTATCTTACTTTCTATAGCTTTGTCTCTCAATGACTCTCCTCACCATCACCCCCACCATCCTCTCTCTCTCTGATTTCAGTATATGTCCACAAGTCAGTGTTTACCACACCTTTCATGTGATCTCTCTACGGCCCTCAGCCCTCTAGTTATAATCCAGTTCGCAGGGCGGATGGGGCACTGCTAACAGATAAGGTTCAGATTCTAGACGGATGGGCAGACCACTTCTGCAAAATACTTAACCACCCATCGTCCATAAATGAAGAGGCCATCCGGCGAATGCCGTAGTTGGAACTGCACCTGGCGGTGGATGAAGTCATCACTGAGGAGGAAGTCGACAGGGCAATCAGTTCCCTATCTATAGGAAAAGCTCCAGGAGACGATGCAATACAGGCAGAGGTATATAAGACAGCTGGCCCATCGCTCACCAGAAGGATCACTGCACTCTTCTGCCACATGTGGGCTGAAGGAAAAATTCCGCAGGAGCTAAAGGACGCCTCAACCGTTCACCTGTACACACAAAAATAAAAAGGTAACCGTCCGGAATGCGACAATCATCGTGGAATATCGCTACTCTCCGAAGCAGGCAAGATCCTAGAGCGCTTACTGCTAAACAGGCTCAACAAACACATTGAACAAAGCCACCACCTCCAAGAAAGCCAATGTGGATTCAGAGCCGGAAGAGGAACATATGACATGATTTTTTTGCCGCTCGCCAAGTACAAGAGAAGTGTTGGGAACAAAATCTGGCCTTGTACGCCACATTTATTGATTTGACAAAGGCATTTGATACAGTAAACAGAGGAGGGCTGTGGATGATAATGTCCAAGTTTGGCTGTCCCAAAAAGGTCATAACCACGGTCAAACAGCTACATGAAGGCATGTGTGCTCGTGTACTGGACAGCGGTGCAATCTCTAAAACGTTTCTAGTATCAAACGGAGTAAAACAAGGATGTGTACTCGCCCCAACCTTGTTCAGCATGATGTTTGCGGCCACGATGACAGACGCCTTCAGATCACTGGAGCTTGGAATACCCATAAAGTACCGCACATATGGCAAGTTACTCAATCCAAGAAGAATGAAGGCCAAAACCAAAGTGGCTGACGACATAATCAGGGAACTTGTATTTGCTGACGACTGCGCTCTAATGAACAACTCAGAACTGAACATGCAGGTTGGAATGGACCGGTTCTCTACCCCACGCGAAAATGTTGGCCTGACCATAAATGCCAAAGAAACAGAGGTCATGTACCAACCAGCACCAGACATGCCGTACACAAAACCAGAGACTACAGTCAGCGGACAGACGTTGAATGTCGTAGACAAATTCACATATCTGGGCAGCAGGCTGTCGAGATCTGTCAGCCTAGACAATGAGGTGGCAAGCAGAATAGCAACGACCAGCACAGCTTTTGGTAGAATGCGCTCGATGGTCTGGACACGTCGTGGCATCAGCGTCAAGACCAAACTCAAAGTCTACCGTGCAACCATCATTCCAACCCTACTATACGCTTGCGAAAGCTGGACTGTATACTCTGGACATGTAAGGAGGTTAAACCACTTCTACACAGGTTGCCTGAGGCGAATATTCCACATCCGATGGCAAGATCGTGTCACTGACATCGAGGTTCTCTCGAGGACTAACATGCCCAGCATCCATGCAATGCTAGAAAAAGCACGACTAGGATAGACCGGACACCTCGTCCGTATGTCAGACGAGCGGCTCCCAAAGAAGCGAGAGAGGGCGACCAAAGAAATAATTTAAAGACGGTCTGAAGGACTCACTGAAAAGGTGCCACATAGACATCGACACCTGGGAATGTCTTGCGCAAAACAGATCTGACTGGAGAAGCGCAGTCAAAGCGGTGTAGCTACCGGCGAAGACGACCGTGTTGTGAAAGCCCAGAGCAGACGCGAGACCTGGAAATCCCGAACAGCGTGAACACCATCACCTTCTACAGACCTCGTGTGCCCGATATGTAGCAGATGTTTTCGTGCCCGCATTGGCCTGTTCAGCCACATGCGCACCCACACCCAACAGGGAAATCTGTGACAAGAATGATGTCAGCGGTCCTCATCGACAACGATGGACAGCTATTAATTAATGTGATCTGATTCGGATAATGAGACTGCAACATTTGTCGTGAAAGAAAGATATGGAATGAAGCAAGAAGTTTTACAGGCATAAAAACCTCCGTAATAACAATCCGGTCGGCGAGTAGCTACACAAAAACGTCTGTAATAACAATCCGGTCGGCGAGTAGCTACACAAAAACGTCTGTAATAACAATCCGGTCGGCGAGTAGCTACACACAAACAGGAGGTCATGTTTTGTTGAGGTCGATTTTCCGTAAAACAGATTTAAACACTGCGGATGACAGGCGATCAAACTGGCCGAGACAAAGATGGAGATCACACAAGATAATGTTCAGAAAAAAAAATATAATTGCAAAGAAGTATTCTGCACTGTGAGTACATATGTGTTTCTGTGAGTACATGTGTGTTTCTGTGAGTGAGTATATGTGTGTTTCTGTGACTGAGTACGTGTGTGTTTCTATGAGTACATGTGTTTTTCTGTTAGTGAGTACAGGAGTGTTTCTGTGCTTGAGTACATGTGTGTTTCTGTGAGTGAGTACATGTGTGTTTCTGTGAGTGAGTATTTGTGTGTTTCTGTGAGTGAGTACATGTGCGTTTCTGTGCGTGAGTGCATGTGTGTTTCTGTGAGTGAGTACATGTGTGTTTCTGTGAGTGAGTATATGTGTGTTTCTGTGAGTGAGTACGTGTGTGTTTCTGTGAGTGTGTACATGTGTGTTTCTGTGAGTGTGTACATGTGTGTTTCAGTGAGTGAGTACGTGTGTGTTTCTGTGAGTGAGTACGTGTGTTATTCTGTGAGTGGGTAAATGTGTGTTTCTGTGGTTGAGGGAGATGTAACTGAATGGTGCTCACACGACAATGTCTTCCCTGATTAGGAAGACACTAGGGACATCGTTTTTTCATCTGTGGACTCTGCGAACCGGCTGGAAACTCATTGGCATTGGTACACAAGGAAAGCATGTTGAAGTCACGCATTTCAATCATTTATGTTCATTGTTTAATTATATACTAGCAAATAATGTACAACACATCTGCTGCTACTCGTGCTGTACGATATGTATTGGCTTGGCTTTGTTCGTTCTCAATCTCCCGGTACCAAACCCTGAAAGGGCTTAAGTAGCAGAATGTAGTCCAGAGAACGGAATGCGTTGTGTCGTAATTTAAAGCTTGACTGCGATATTTACACCTTTCGGTCCAACACATCCGACTTCAGCAAGCATTTTTTTAGTACCGGCGTGTGCGATACCCGGTTAGCATTCCCTCTTCAATCCCTTCTCCTTAGCCAGTCTGCCCTGCTGCAGCTTGTTATCCAGGATCACTGCGTGGAGGTGTAGAAGGTCTTGGCAGTTTTGGTTACCTGGTCATAACGCTAGCAGTCTAGCAGTAAGCTATGGGTCGCTGACCACTGCAGCTCATGCGCTCGAGCTGTAAGATATGTAGGAAAATTAAAATAAGATGAGGCTGCAGCGGCATGTGGATATATCACGTGAAAAGTATAGGGAACAACAATCATAAAAGTGTATTGTCATATACGGCACCGAGATGAAAACATAAACGAAATATACGTTACTACCAATAGGTCTTCATCAGGGACAACGAACAACAACAATCAGTATCTAACGAATAATAGAAGAAAAGATTAATACATAAATAGCGAGAAGAGTGGTCTGACTTTTGTTCAGTTAACTATCCCTTTTCGCCCCAATGTATTAACATCCCACATTTATGTTCAAATCTCGTCGTCTATGATTTGTTAATATAAAATAAACAACAGCAAACATGGACATCACATCTGCGTCAGTAGAACTGTGCAATATAAAATAAACAACCGCAGACATGGACATCACATCTGCGTCAGTAGAACTGTGCAATATAAAATAAACAACCGCAGACATGGACATCACATCTGCGTCAGTAGAACTGTGCAATATAAAATAAACAACCACAGACATGGACATCACATCTGCGTCAGTAGAACTGTGCAATATAAAATAAACAACCGCAGACATGGACATCACATCTGCGTCAGTAGAGCTGTGCAATATAAAATAAACAACCGCAGACATGGACATCACATCTGCGTCAGTAGAACTGTTCAATATAAAATAAACAACCGCAGACATGGACATCACATCTGCGTCAGTAGAACTGTGCAATATAAAATAAACAACCGCAGACATGGACATCACATCTGCGTCAGTAGAACTGTGCAATATAAAATAAACAACCGCAGACATGGACATCACATCTGCGTCAGTAGAACTGTGCAATATAAAATAAAAAGCCGCAGATATGGACATCACATCTGCGTTAGTAGAACTGTGCAATATAAAATAAACAACCGCAGACATGGACATCACATCTGAGTCAGTAGAACTGTGCAATATAAAATAAACAACAGCAAACATGGACATCACATCTGCGTTAGTAGAACTGTGCAATATAAAATAAACAACCGCAGACATGGACATCACATCTGAGTCAGTAGAACTGTGCAAAATAAAATAAACAACCGCAGACATGGACATCACATCTGCGTCAGTAGAACTGTGCAATATAAAATAAACAACCGCAGACATGGACATCACATCTGCGTCAGTAGAACTGTGCAATATAAAATAAAAAGCCGCAGATATGGACATCACATCTGCGTTAGTAGAACTGTGCAATATAAAATAAACAACCGCAGACATGGACATCACATCTGAGTCAGTAGAACTGTGCAATATAAAATAAACAACAGCAAACATGGACATCACATCTGCGTTAGTAGAACTGTGCAATATAAAATAAACAACCGCAGACATGGACATCACATCTGAGTCAGTAGAACTGTGCAAAATAAAATAAACAACCGCAGACATGGACATCACATCTGCGTCAGTAGAACTGTGCAATATAAAATAAACAACCGCAGACATGGGCATCACATCTGCGACAGTAGAACTGTGCAATATAAAATAAACAACCGCAGACATGGACATCACATCTGCGTCAGTAGAACTGTGCAATATAAAATAAACAACCACAGACATGGACATCACATCTGCGTCAGTAGAACTGTGCAATATAAAATAAACAACCGCAGACATGGACATCACATCTGCGTCAGTAGAGCTGTGCAATATAAAATAAACAACCGCAGACATGGACATCACATCTGCGTCAGTAGAACTGTTCAATATAAAATAAACAACCGCAGACATGGACATCACATCTGCGTCAGTAGAACTGTGCAATATAAAATAAACAACCGCAGACATGGACATCACATCTGCGTCAGTAGAACTGTGCAATATAAAATAAACAACCGCAGACATGGACATCACATCTGCGTCAGTAGAACTGTGCAATATAAAATAAAAAGCCGCAGATATGGACATCACATCTGCGTTAGTAGAACTGTGCAATATAAAATAAACAACCGCAGACATGGACATCACATCTGAGTCAGTAGAACTGTGCAATATAAAATAAACAACAGCAAACATGGACATCACATCTGCGTCAGTAGAACTGTGCAATATAAAATAAACAACCGCAGACATGGACATCACATCTGCGTCAGTAGAACTGTGCAATATAAAATAAACAACCGCAGACATGGACATCACATCTGCGTCAGTAGAACTGTGCAATATAAAATAAACAACCGTAGACATGGACATCACATCTGCGTCAGTAGAACTGTGCAATATAAAATAAACAACCACAGACATGGACATCACATCTGCGTCAGTAGAACTGTGCAATATAAAATAAACAACCGCAGACATGGACATCACATCTGCGTCAGTAGAACTGTGCAATATAAAATAAACAACCGCAGACATGGACATCACATCTGCGTCAGTAGAACTGTTCAATATAAAATAAACAACCGCAGACATGGACATCACATCTGCGTCAGTAGAACTGTGCAATATAAAATAAACAACCGCAGACATGGACATCACATCTGCGTCAGTAGAACTGTGCAATATAAAATAAACAACCGCAGACATGGACATCACATCTGCGTCAGTAGAACTGTGCAATATAAAATAAAAAGCTGCAGACATGGACATCACATCTGCGTTAGTAGAACTGTGCAATATAAAATAAACAACCGCAGACATGGACATCACATCTGAGTCAGTAGAACTGTGCAAAATAAAATAAACAACCGCAGACATGGACATCACATCTGCGTCAGTAGAACTGTGCAATATAAAATAAACAACCGCAGACATGGGCATCACATCTGCGACAGTAGAACTGTGCAATATAAAATAAACAACCGCAGACATGGACATCACATCTGCGTCAGTAGAATTGTGCAATATAAAATAAACAACCACAGACATGGACATCACATCTGCGTCAGTAGAACTGTGCAATATAAAATAAACAACCGCAGACATGGACATCACATCTGCGTCAGTAGAACTGTGCAATATAAAATAAACAACCACAGACATGGACATCACATCTGCGTCAGTAGAACTGTGCAATATAAAATAAACAACCGCAGACATGGACATCACATCTGCGTCAGTAGAGCTGTGCAATATAAAATAAACAACCGCAGACATGGACATCACATCTGCGTCAGTAGAACTGTTCAATATAAAATAAACAACCGCAGACATGGACATCACATCTGCGTCAGTAGAACTGTGCAATATAAAATAAACAACCGCAGACATGGACATCACATCTGCGTCAGTAGAACTGTGCAATATAAAATAAACAACCGCAGACATGGACATCACATCTGCGTCAGTAGAACTGTGCAATATAAAATAAAAAGCCGCAGATATGGACATCACATCTGCGTTAGTAGAACTGTGCAATATAAAATAAACAACCGCAGACATGGACATCACATCTGAGTCAGTAGAACTGTGCAATATAAAATAAACAACAGCAAACATGGACATCACATCTGCGTCAGTAGAACTGTGCAATATAAAATAAACAACCGCAGACATGGACATCACATCTGCGTCAGTAGAACTGTGCAATATAAAATAAACAACCGCAGACATGGACATCACATCTGCGTCAGTAGAACTGTGCAATATAAAATAAACAACCGTAGACATGGACATCACATCTGCGTCAGTAGAACTGTGCAATATAAAATAAACAACCACAGACATGGACATCACATCTGCGTCAGTAGAACTGTGCAATATAAAATAAACAACCGCAGACATGGACATCACATCTGCGTCAGTAGAACTGTGCAATATAAAATAAACAACCGCAGACATGGACATCACATCTGCGTCAGTAGAACTGTTCAATATAAAATAAACAACCGCAGACATGGACATCACATCTGCGTCAGTAGAACTGTGCAATATAAAATAAACAACCGCAGACATGGACATCACATCTGCGTCAGTAGAACTGTGCAATATAAAATAAACAACCACAGACATGGACATCACATCTGCGTCAGTAGAACTGTGCAATATAAAATAAAAAGCTGCAGACATGGACATCACATCTGCGTTAGTAGAACTGTGCAATATAAAATAAACAACCGCAGACATGGACATCACATCTGAGTCAGTAGAACTGTGCAAAATAAAATAAACAACCGCAGACATGGACATCACATCTGCGTCAGTAGAACTGTGCAATATAAAATAAACAACCGCAGACATGGGCATCACATCTGCGACAGTAGAACTGTGCAATATAAAATAAACAACCGCAGACATGGACATCACATCTGCGTCAGTAGAATTGTGCAATATAAAATAAACAACCACAGACATGGACATCACATCTGCGTCAGTAGAACTGTGCAATATAAAATAAACAACCGCAGACATGGACATCACATCTGCTTCAGTAGAACTGTGCAATATAAAATAAACAACCGCAGACATGGACATCACATCTGCGTCAGTAGAACTGTGCAATATAAAATAAACAACCGCAGACATGGACATCACATCTGCGTCAGTAGAACTGTGCAATATAAAATAAACAACCGCAGACATGGACATCACATCTGCGTCAGTAGAACTGTTCAATATAAAATAAACAACCGCAGACATGGACATCACATCTGCGTCAGTAGAACTGTGCAATATAAAATAAACAACCGCAGACATGGACATCACATCTGCGTCAGTAGAACTGTGCAATATAAAATAAACAACCGCAGACATGGACATCACATCTGCGTCAGTAGAACTGTGCAATATAAAATAAAAAGCCGCAGACATGGACATCACATCTGCGTTAGTAGAACTGTGCAATATAAAATAAACAACCGCAGACATGGACATCACATCTGCGTCAGTAGAACTGTGCAATATAAAATAAACAACCGCAGACATTGACATCACATCTGCGACAGTAGAACTGTGCAATATAAAATAAACAACCGCAGACATGGACATCACATCTGCGTCAGTAGAACTGTGCAATATAAAATAAACAACCGCAGACATGGACATCACATCTGCGTCAGTAGAACTGTTCAATATAAAATAAACAACCGCAGACATGGACATCACATCTGCGTCAGTAGAACTGTGCAATATAAAATAAACAACCGCAGACATGGACATCACATTTGCGTCAGTAAAACTGTGCAATATAAAATAAACAACCGCAGACATGGACATCACATCTGCGTTAGTAGAACTGTGCAATATAAAATAAACAGCCGCAGACATGGACATCACATCTGCGTTAGTAGAACTGTGCAATATAAAATAAACAACCGTAGACATGGACATCACTTCTGAGTCAGTAGAACTGTGCAATATAAAATAAACAACCGCAGACATGGACATCACATCTGAGTCAGTAGAACTGTGCAATATAAAATAAACAGCCGCAGACATGGACATCACATCTGCGTCAGTAGAACTGTGCAATATAAAATAAACAACCGCAGACATGGACATCACATCTGCGTCAGTAGAACTGTGCAATATAAAATAAACATCAGCAGACATGGACATCACATCTGCGTCAGTAGAACTGTGCAATATAAAATAAACAACCGCAGACATGGACATCACATCTGCGTCAGTAGAACTGTGCAAAATAAAATAAACAACCGCAGACATGGACATCACATCTGCGTCAGTAGAACTGTTCAATATAAAATAAACAACCGCAGACATGGACATCACATCTGCGTCAGTAGAACTGTGCAATATAAAATAAACAACCGCAGACATGGACATCACATCTGCGTCAGTAGAACTGTGCAATATAAAATAAACAGCCGCAGATTACCCATTCTCGCACCCATCACCATTGCCATATATTCCTGCCCATTCCCTCTCTTTCCTCAAATTGCGCATCTTTCAAAGGACTGCGATGCATCTCAATCAGCACGCTCGGGATGTGAAGAAAACCACTGCAACCCACCATGTATCGTCTTTGTCATGAGACACAAAGTAATAAGTATTCTAAGTGGGTAGTGAACAACAGCAACAATAGCACCACTGCTGGTAAGCATGGGAGGATCGGCCGTGGTGCGCGATAAGAGGAGAGGCAGTGGAATCTACATCGCGCACTCAAATGGGGACATTGAAAATCACTCTATACAAGCAGGAGAGATCTGTACCAATTTCAAAGCTGAAGCAAGAGCTGTTCATGCAGCAACTCAAATTCTTATCAGCCAAAACATAACTACAAATACAACGGTCATTCTAACAGACTCCAGGAGTGTACTCCAAGCCATTTCGAGCCCGTAACAAAATATACTCTTACGTGAAATAAAATAAAACAGGATTGCTGTCTAAAAACAGATTTAGTCCTACAATGGATTCCGGCCTACTATGAGATCACAGGAATCGAGATAGCAGATGAGCTCGCAAAAGCTGGAAGTGGTGGCACGCAGACCCCCCTACCCCCCCCCCCCCCCTCCCCCATCCACATAGCTATAAAGAAGCAAAGACAATCGTCAAATTATATATGAGGACAGATTGAAGAGACTAGCAAACGGAATACAAGCCAGAAAATGACAGCATAAACAAACTTGGCACAGATGGGCAGACACAGATTTTCAGACTCAGAACGGGATAGTGTAGACTCAAGGCCCATCGCCTCAGAATGGGTCTCAGAGACACTGCCAGGTGCGATTGAAGAGCACTCACCAAAAACCAGAACATATTCTACAGGACTGCCCTACCTATGCAGACCAAAGAGGCAGTCTGGCCTGTGGGAGCGACCATGCTCGAAAAGCTGTGGGGGACCGGCGAAGACCTGAATCGCAGTCTCCTTTGTGAACCTCACCGAATTAGGAACATAGCATCAGTTGATCGTGAACCTCACCGGACAATAAACATAGCATCAGTTGATCGTGAACCTCACCTGACAAGAAACATAGCATCAGTTGATTGTGAACCTCACCGGACAAGAAACATAGCATCAGTTGATCGTGAAGCTCACCTGACAAGAAACATAGCATCAGTTGATCGTGAACCTCACCTGACAAGAAACATAGCATCAGTTGATCGTGAACCTCACCTGACAAGAAACATAGCATCAGTTGATCGGGAACCTCACCTGACAAGAAACATAGCATCAGTTGATCGTGAACCTTACCTGACAAGAAACATAGCATCAGTTGATCGTGCACCTCACCTGACAAGAAACATAGCATTAGTTGATCGAAGAAGAAGAAGCGATGGTAAGCATGGGAGGTATGTAGCACCTTTGGTAAGTGTGAGACGTGCAGGTAAATGTAGCACCCTTGGTAAGTATGAGACGTGCAGGTAAATGTAGCACCCTTGGTAAGTATGAGACGTGCAGGTAAATGTAGCACCCTTGGTAAGTATGAGACGTGCAGGTAAATGTAGCACCGCTGGTAAGTATGAGAGGTGTAGGTAAATGTAGCATCGTGTGAAGTAATTGACGTTCGATACCAAATGTTACAGGCGTTATTTACGAGATCTCGACTTGTAAGTGGCGTAGTTAATGGGGGGCCTTCCTCGGTTTCTGACTTTCTTTAACTCTAGCTGAGTAGTCACAACCATTTATACCTGGATAGATTAGAGTGTGGTACGACCTATTCAAATATCAGGACTGTTTTGCTGTGGAAAGGAACCGATCTACCACAAGGACGTATTGGATCAACGCCAACAAAACTGGAAGAAATGCAGGGCTTATTAAACCGTTACTTGTGTGCTAATATTTCTTTGTTGTCAAAATAGTTGGAAGTTATACAGCAGCAAAATGACCCTAAATTGACCGGAACAGAATCTATTCGTGCATAACTCGGTCGATAAACTTTCCCAAGAACGGTAATAAATTGCTAATGAAGTCCGACCTGGTCGTCCGGTTCAGATTGTAACAGAATCGCCTGTGCTATAGGTGGCAGCAGATAATTCAAGCTGAGAGGTGAGTAACATTATACAGTACAGAAATACAATAGGGTGTTTACATAATCCACGGTGCCTTCTGGCGGGAAAGGCTACGCGAATGACGAAGAGGTTGAACGTGAAGTGTAAAGTGGATGAAAGCAGATCAAAGACGTCTATGCTGCAGGTTTATGGTGCACTGATAAGCGATGTGATACGTGTATCAATATTGGTGAACATTATTTTGAGAAGTAAAGAACATTGTAAGTGCAATATATATGGTTTTCAAGTTCATATGTTATTTAGCTGTTTATTTATAGCAATATGTGACCTATCTACTGGCAATCCTCGTGTAAGTAAATAAAGATATTGCAAACTACGCATATAATCCATTAGAACAGTATTTAGAACACTCCATCTAGTTGATATGTGCTATTACTTCATAAATGTGCATATTTCTTGATGTCTTATTAATGTCCTCTGCGATTAATGTAACGGAACTATTTTAAGTCATTTGTAGATTAAATGAGTAATAGACATTGGCGATATTGCTAAAGAAAAAAGATTAACTACCTGAATGCCACAACATAGTCCGATGTTTTTAAAAATAAAATAAAATGATAAAAACATGGAAAACAAAGACACATATTTGATGAAAAGTCCACAGTATATTGAAGAGAGTTATTTAAGATTTTCAAAACACGACAACTGACGATTCATATTCCTAATTGCAAGCATGTTTAAAGATAAAACCTAATTGTGTCATCAGAAAGGCAGGATGTGCTGTGATCTGAATGTTACGAGATCAGTAACTAGTTGTAGGCATATCAAGCAACATCATTTGGCAGTCAAGTGCTGAACAATTATTACTACAAGATCACACACATTACGCCTTCTAAATCGGGTTCATGAAAGAGGATACCCACACCAATGCAGTCTTCATATCACAATCCTTTCAGGAACAGAAGGGAGTTTAAAGAAGTTAAAGAACGGGAAAAGATTAACAACGAAAAGCTGTTTGATTCTCAATTGTAACTATTAGCGTATTATGTGTACATCTCTTGTTATATTCCCTCTCTGATTACAGATCTGTCTTCATGCGTGTCTACTTTCACATTGAAATTGCGTTTTAGTGTTGTTACTATTCTCGTGGCCTTTGACTTGTAAAAACTGACACATATATTCGTGTGCCTTGTTTCAGACCGTTCACACTATCTTATGTCTGTTACTGTGGTTTGTGTTTTGTGGCTATCCGATCTACACGGGTAATACTTTTTTAATATTGATACGTTCTTCATGTCTAGCTATATTTTTTATTAGCTTAAAACACATTATGTACCTTTCTGCAGATGAACTTTGCTATCTATGTCTTTGGGCCTGGCCCATTCACTTTGGCATTGTTTTTTAACCTTCCTAGCCTATCATTGTCACCAGACTGCGATATGCAGCATGCGATATAAGCACAGTTTTCCTTTTCCTAGTTGCACCTTTGTTTGCTGATTGCATCTACGCAAGGCAATCTAGACTTATGGCCCTAGAGATTAACATCTGGTCACATATCGTGTTCGTAGAAATAGCCGGATCTGATTAGACCATGGCTAAGGGATTTGCCGTCAGTGGGTATGTGTAAGACATGCATTGGGAACATTACATTTTTTTCGGCAGCCATTTCTCAAATCTAATACTTGTTTGATAGCATTCAGGTAAAACATCTTTTGTCGGTGAGACAATACAATAGAAACAGACACGTCAACAAACATTACGATTATCATATAGAGCATAATTATCTGACAACAGCACGGTTATCAGGTGGAGCAAAGTTATCTGAGAACAGCACGGTTATCAGGTGGAGCACAGTTATCTGACAACAGCATGGTTATCAGGTGGAGCACAGTTATCTGACAACAGCATGGTTATCAGGTGGAGCACAGTTATCTGACAAAAGCATGGTTATCAGGTGGAGCACAGTTATCTGACAACAGCATGGTTACAGGTGGAGCACAGTTATCTGACAACCGCATGGTTATCAGGTAGAGCACAGTTATCTGACAACAGCATGGTTATCAGGTGGAGCACAGTTATCTGACAACAGCATGGTTATCGGGTGGAGCACAGTTATCTGACAACACGGTTAACATGTGAAGCACAGTTATCTGACAACAGCACGGTTATCAGGTGGATCACAGTTATCTTACATCACGATTCTCATGTGGAGCACAGTTATCTGACAACAGCACGGTTATCACACAGGACACAGTTATCATACACCACACGGTTATCACACAGGACACAGTTATCATACACCACACGGTTATCATACAGGACACGGTTATCATACAGGATACGGTTATCATACACCCCACGGTTATCATACACCACACGGTTATCATACAGGACACGGTTATCATACACCACACGGTTATCATACACCACACAGTTATCATACACCACACGGTTATCATATACCACACGGTTATCATACAGCGCACGGCTATCATACAGGACACAGTTATCATACACCACACGGTTATCATACACCACACGGTTATCATACACCACACGGTTATCATACAACGCACGGCTATCAAACAGGACACATTTATCATACACCACACGGTTATCATACAGCGCACGGCTATCATACAGGACACAGTTATCATACACCACACGGTTATCATACACCACACGGTTATCATACAGCGCACGGCTATCATACAGGACACAATTATCATACACCACACGGTTATCATACACCACACGGTAATCATACAGGACACGGTAGTCAATTAGAAGACGGATATCATATAGCGCATGGTTATCATATAGCGCACGGTTATCATATAGTGCATGGTTTTCGTACGAAGCATGGTTGTAATATAAACATGCTGTTCATATAGGGTATAGATTTCAAATATAGCACTCCTATCAAATATAGCACAGTTTTCAAATACAGCACGGTTATCAAATATAGCAAGGCAAAGCAAAAGCAAAGGCCACCGTCCATCGCAGATGATGATGGCATAATTAATTTTGCTAGCGCTACTTTTAGTAAGGATTAACTGTGCTACTTTTTATCCTCACTCTCTCGTCTTGTGCTACTCGATACCAGTGGCAAGTCAAGGACAAGACGACTAGGGGGCAACTACGAGATGCAGGGGACTCCGCATCAAGCACCCGTGAACAAGATGGCGGAGTCTGGAGTCGAACCCACACCACCTGATGACGAGGCCGACGGCTTAACTACTTCGCTACGGAATCCCACGGAATCAAATATAGCACGCCTATCAAATAAAGCACGGTTATCAAATAGACCACGCCTATCAAATATATCACGTCTATCAAATATAGCACGCCTATCAAATATACCACGCCTATCAAATATATCACGTCTATCAAATATAGCACGGTTATCAAATATAGCACGCCTACCTAATTGATGTGGATTATCAACTATGCAGATATTACGGTAAGTAAGTGGCTTACTGCTGTAATAACATACTCGTGCTGTGTTAACTCTTGATGTTTATTTGGTAGGTTAACATTGAGGTCCCTGCAGATAAGCATACAGACATTAGCGAAGAGCTAAAGGGATGCGAAAACATAAATACGGCTCCTGAAGAGCACATGATGGCCAAACTAACAATGCGCGAAATGGAAGAGGCTATGAGAACACTAAAGAAAAAGAAATCTCCCGGAAAAGACGGGATCACAAACGAAATGCTGATGGGGCTGGGCCAAACAGCGAAGAGGAAATTACTATCAGTCCTGAACCAAAGCTGGAAAAGGGGTATTGTACCCCAGGCATGGAAAGACGCAATACTGGTACCAGTACCAAAAACAGGAAAGGATAAAACAGATCCAAATGGATACAGGCCCATCAGCCTACTGAGCTGTGTCGGCAAGCTGATGGAACGGATGATAAACACCAGACTGATGTGGCATCTAGAAGAAAAACGAATACTAATTCCACAGCAAGCCGGCTTCATACAGCACAGATCCACTGAGGACCAGGTCGTCCTCATAGCCCAGGAGATAGAAGATGCCTACCAGGCACAGAAACACACAGTAGCTGTTTGGGTGGATCTGGAAAAGGCATTTGACAAAGTCTGGAAGGATGGACTTAGAGTCAAGCTAAGAAGAAGTGATGTCGGTGGGAAGATGTACAAGTGGATCAACCACTACCTCAAACAAAGAACGGCCAGAGTCCAAGTACAAGGGCAGATGAGCAAAAAGGTGACACTCGAGCAGGGAGTACCCCAAGGGGGAGTATTGTCACCCACACTCTTCCTGGTATATATAAACGATATTACAGAGAATATACCAAGAAGAGTCCATAGCTCAATGTTTGCAGACGATCTGGCTATGTGGACCTCTGAAAAGAATCTCACCATAGCAAGAAATCGGATGCAGACGGCCCTAACATCGCTGGAAGAGTGGGCGAACTCATGGCTGGTCAAAATAAACGAGGAGAAAACCACATGCACAATATTCTCGCTTTCATTAAAACCCCAAAGTACCAAATTAAGTCTAAATGGCAAATTCCTGCAGCCAAACGACAACCCAAACTATCTGGGAGTCACATTTGATCGGCGCATGACATGGAAAAGTCAGATTGAGAGAAACCGAATGAAAGCCAGAGAAAGAATGGCAATCATGAGGAAACTTGCTAGCACAAGCTGGGGAGCAGACGAAGGCATACTAAAGAAACTGTATACTGGAAGAGTGAGACCAGTTCTCGAGTATCTCATTGCGGCATGGACAACAGCAGCGAAGGTGAACTTCGATAAAGTTAACAAACTTCAAAACCAAGCCATGAGAATTATAACAGGTGGCATGAAGTCAACGCCAATTGTAGAACTTGAAAAGATTACAAAATTACAATCCATGACCGATAGAAGAGACTGCAGAGCCCAGCTGCAGTCAGAGAAACTCCGAAGACTGACTGACCATCCAATGCACCAGAGACTAAACAATTTGGGAACTGGGAAACTAAAGCGGAGAAACTTTGCAGAAATAGCCAAAGCAAAGATGCACGAAGATCCCTTAAACGCACTAACAACACCAAAACCCATCACTACTGTACGAAAACCTACCTGGAGGCAGGATATATTTCCAGAGGTGGTAGAAAATATACCAGGTATTGCAAACAAAAACTGCCAGACTGAAAAAGAAAGGAGAGATACTACCCTAAGCTTCATAACGAAAAGCTACCCAAGCATGGACTGGACCCATGCATACACCGACGGTTCTGTAACAAACACTACACAGAACGGAGGGGCAGGAGCATTCCTGAACCTACCAAATGGCAGACAAATAACACTGTCACTCGCTACTGGTAAGTACACAAGCAATTTCAGAGCGGAGGCAGAGGCACTGAGGGCGGCAGTGGAAGAAATGGTGACACACAGTGAAAATGAGAGCCATATAGTCCTGCTGACAGATGCTCTCGCCGTAGTCACAGCGCTAAAAAGCCAGAAAAACACTGAGCTTAATGACTTAAGAGCAGCACTCTGCAAACTGTGCCAGCAGTCCGCACCAAAAAGGGTGGTGGTACAGTGGGTTTTGTCACACTGCAACATCCAAGGCAACGAGGAGGCAGACAGACTGGCAAAAGAAGGTGCAAAACTACCACAAACAGATACCAGTATGACGTACGAAGAGTCAAAACGGCTTATCAAAGCCAGATACATGAACAAATGGGAAACCGAACATACTGGTTACACCAAAAACGATGCCTATTACCAGTTGAACCGAAAAGAGCAGGTCGTTGTCTTCAGACTTCGCACTGGCCACAACAGACTGAGGTACCACCTATTCAACAAATTGAAGATAGGGTGTACCGACGAATGCCCGTGCGGTACTGGTAAAATGACCGCTGAACATCTGCTGCAGAACTGCCCGACATACGAGGATCAGAGAGAGCAGATGTGGCCATTACCAGTGGAACTGCAAGACAAGCTCTATGGCAGTGGCGAGAGCCTCAGGATGACCGCCGCTTTTTTCAAAAAAATAATGGTTACTGTCTGACTGCGTACGCAGAAGAAGAAGAAGAAGATTTGGTAGGTTACAGTGAGTCTTCTATATCCTGAGGGGCATTTAGAAGATGGGACTGAGTTCCCCTTGCTGTAGTGCAATGTGAGAATGTGCAGTAATCTCACCACTATATGAAGATTACAGTGATGGAGATTCTCATCCCGTTGGCTATACTGTTGGGACACAGCCAGTTACCAGAAGCGCGATCAATGTTTCATCTGACCGGGATTTCTCTTCGATATGCGTGATATAACTATTATGAATAGCATGTGGGGAGCTGAGACGCTAGTCCAGTCAGGTCAAACATACTGACCAGGATGTCGCACGAGGATCAATACACTACCAAGACCATAATCTCTCTTCCATGAGAGAGTTCCCTGGAAACAGGCTGACGAGATGTGCATCGATGTGATCCCCGTAGTAGTGAACGCCACACAGAGGAAGCCAAACATACCACAACCGCATGGAGGACTGCAGTTCCTATTCATCGGCATGCTCGGGATGTGAGGAAAGCTACTACAACCCGGCACTTAACTTTCTTTTAAGGGCGGACAACAAAGTAAATACACTCATTGTGGGCATTCAACAACAACAGATAACAACAACGGATAACAACAACAGATAACAAAAACATGAGTAGTATGTGGCAATTCGTCAGTGCAGGTAATTATTTAATGCACACAAACAAAACGACTTCAGGTGAATAAAGAATGATGGAAAGGTAGAATCAAAGTAGAAGGGAAATTTTACATTTTAAAATAAAAAGAAACTTGAAAACTATGAAACGCGATTGTGGCTTCGCTGAGAATTAAAAACGATGAAAAGAAAATTAGAGAATAAAAAGAATTGAAGAGTAGAAAGCTAAAGCAAATTTAGAAAAAAACTACTTCACGGGACAAATGTGAATACACAAACAGTAGAAAGTGAATCTTAGGATAAGACAACATATGATACAATGGCATTAGTATGAGGAGATTAAACAACTAGAGAGTGTAGGTTGGTTCATTGAGAAACAGACGGATGTAGCACATAGTAAGAAGTTGGTTGCTTTTTAGTGGTAGCACTGCAGTGACTATTCTCACAGTTATGGTTGCTTGTGAATAGACCGCCTTGCAGCACCACACCACGACCAACAGTTTGTGCGCGTGCAGGAAGCGCCATGGTAACCCGCAGACCTTTCTTGTATTGGACAAATTTTGCATTTTATTGGTCGACGTCGCAGAACGCGCGTGCAACAAAGTATCCCATACATAATATTGGACTTTATTTTCTGCTGTTTAATGTGTACAATCCTTTAGAGTGTCATTCAACTGCGGACAATGAGTGGCTTTAAGTAAGGTACACAAGTTTGCTCAAATGCACTGAAATAAACTACGTATTGATTATAACAAAAGGAATACTAGTTTGAAATTACTTTTAGTTACATCACACGGAAACAGAGTTTTTTGCAGGTAATCTTGAAAACAATACATTAACAATCTTGTGGAATAACCAATATCTTACAAAATACTTATTTTTCTGACAATGTACTGACAATATTAAATTGTGCAGCAATATTTTGTATTTATTACTTGGTTTTATAGATGACGATAGCAATAATTATTCATTTACAAATGAATGGGTTGTTCAGTAAATCTATTAAATTTAATTATTCAGTTATATTAGTATCTCGTTCTGTGATTAGCAACCGTTGCAGTTACATTTTATTTCAAAACAGGAACAATATCGTTGTCTTCCAATTCGACCTGGAATTATGTGCAAAATACAAAGTGTATTAAGTCGTTCAAGACGTCACATCTATTAATCTGGCATCATGTGCCACTTGCCAGATTCCGTTCTGTTGAAATGTGACGTGTTGAAAGTACTATCATGATTTTATGTTACGTTTGGCGAATACGCTTCTAGCCAAAATGTCACATGTCAGGGGGTTGTCATGTGACCTATCGTTTGTGCTTGAAGCTGACCAATATAGCTGGTGCAAGTTTCATATAACGGTCCGGATAACACTATAACCTTGAAGCTACTCCTAGAAGTTTTAACTGTGATACTATAGTAGCTTAGTACGAGGCGTATTCAAGTGAAACCGGACCTAACTGCAACAAGTGAACACACGTATGATGCGCATGATGACGTCATTTCTGGTGTAAACAGCACATCCCAACTGTCAAGGTTGCACAATTTCATTATTCTCCGATTTATAGTTTCCACAGCAGATCGTTTAGAACATCCTGAGCGTGATTCGGAATCCTTCCAGAGTTGATTAGCAGACGATCATTCGGTTTCCAACAGCTGAAGGATGTCGACTAGCTGACATTCATCGCAGAATGCAGGAAGTGTATGGTGACAAAAGTGTGTCGAAGACAACAGTGAAGAACTGAACAACGATGTTCAAAAATGGACGTGAGTTAACACAACAATATGCGCCTGATCTGTTCTCGGAAGATCTTTCGTTAACTCACGTCCTTCTTTAAACATCGTTGGCCAGTTCTTCACTGTTATCTTCGACACACTTTTGTCCCCATACACTGCCTGTATTCAGCGATGAATGTCAACTGGTATACATCCTTCAGCTGTTAGAAACACATTCACTGCTCGCTGATCAACTCTGAACGGATTCCGTGTCACACCCGCCATGTTTTCAACAGTCTGCTCAGAAAACTATGAATTGGAGGATAATGAAATGTTGCAAACTTGACGGTTAGTATGTGCTGTTTACACTAGAAGTGAACTCATCATGCGCATCTTATGAATGTTTCCTTTTTGCATCTTGGTCCGATTTCATTTGAACACGCCTCGTAGATTATGGACACATTCTGATGTACAACGTACCAGTGACGTAATAATGATCTAAATAGTGATACCTATTCTGATGTTATGTGACTCCAACTGAAATGTTCGGCCACATCACGAAACTTAAGACATGGCAAATGAAGTATGCGCCACTTCATCCCTTACGGCAATACATTATGCGACAGTGCACAATTATTTGTATTTTTGTTTAAAAAAACATGTCTTAAAATTATGCATTTTCACCCATTTGTCGGTACAGGAGCACAGAGATGAATAGCGTAGCTATTGAATTAAAGCAGGTCATTTTTGCTGTCCAGTACTTTTAGCGTCTCATGGTCCTTGACCTTGTGTCTGAAGGATGTATTTGTCCAATGCTGTAAGACTGTGGTTCTTACAAAGCCCTATCGTCAGGGATGATGTATTAGAGGCTCAAATCGATTTGGTTCCTAACTGTTGTAAAGTGTCGTGAGCAGTTCTTTCATTATTAACTTTCTTTTCCAAACTTTAAACCAGGTAGCCAATTGAATTTGTGTAGCCTTGAGGGGGTCGAGATCAGGTAGCGAGCCTTAACCATTTACCAAAAGTGACAGCGCTCTAATCTCTGCCAGTATGACTTTGTAAACTAAACTGTATCTGAGCAGGGGACATCCGATTCTTGCGACTTGTTATCAAGTCTACTTCTAACTTGACGTTCACATTCATCACGAGTCTGTTTCGTACTAAACGACACCAGATTACTGGCGTGCTAACGTGCTATCGTGTAACTAACCTTTCCTCGCAAGCCAGCCTCCTGAGAATACGTTTTGATTACCGTGTGACATTGTGCCGGCTTATAGATATACTAATTACGGCTGTCAGAAACGCTGTCTATCCACTTACCTCCCATGGGACGACCTCTGGGGCATGACCTTCCTCATATTGTCTGTTTATGCTAGCAGTTCATTTGTGTCTCTTTGCCCACTGTATTATAACCGTATTATTGTCGAGGTTTTGTGTTATTGTTGCAGACAACTTCATCAAAATAGTTGTAACTCTCATTCCTCTTCTCGATAGACAAAATGAAGGCGAGGATGCAGTACATTGCATGAACTGACAGCAGCCAGCGTCTCATAGTTGGTTACTTGCTCCAGGGTCAGCGAACCACAGCTGACCGAGATCTTATTTCGACTGCAAGTGGTGGCCATGAAAACAGGATGCACTAGTGCAGTCTGACTAAGACAACAGATATAGCAAAGAAAAGCGAACCTGATCAGAAGGCGCAGATATCGCACCCTCGCTGCAAACTACGAGAGAACGTCGCGTCATTTTCAGGACGAGCACTGTACAGAAAAAAGACACAATAGAAAGTTAATTAATGTTAACTTTTTCGTCATTATCAGAAGGCGAATATAATGGCTATTCTTAAGTGCTATGAGAAACCGCAATTAACTCCATATTTACCAATCTATGCGTTAACGTCTTACACAAGTTATAAATATTAAATTGTTTAGAAATGTAATATCAAGATTTTTAGTCTGCATAGCCAGCGTCAGTGGCTACCCTTAAGGCCCGGTGGGAAATATCACAATTCACTTCCTATTACCCCGAACGGCCTTACTTGAACATCGTAAAAACACCCCAAAAATGGGCCGGCACAAGAAAGTGTCCTAGCACCTATGCTGTATAATATATACACCAACGATCAACCTATAGATGCAAAGGTGACAACATTCATAAATGCCGATGATACAGCAGTAGCTGCCCAAGGAAAAGTCTTCGAAGAAGTCGAACAGAAACCGACAAACGCCCTTGATGCCCTTGCTATATATTACCAAACAAAACACCTCAAACCAAACCCCAGCAAAACTCAAGTATGTGCCTACCATCTCAGAAAAATATAGAGGCGAACAGAAAGTTGCAGATCAAATGGCAAGGACTTGATCTAGAGCACAGCACGGTCCGCAAATACTTGGGAGTAAAGTTGGATCGCAGGGTGTCCTATGCAGCACATTGTCAGGAGACAAAACAGAAAATAAATGCGAGAAATAGTATCATACGAAAACTGACTTGCACAACATGGGGAGCAAAGCCAGATGTCCTCAGAACATCAGCACTCGCTCTCTGTTTCTCTGTAGCTGAGTACGCCGCACCAATCTGGAAGAAATCTGTACATGTCAAACATATAGATACGGCAATAAATGAGACAGGCGGTATAGTTACTGAATGTTTAAAACCTACACCAACTGAAAAAAATATACACCATAATCGGCATAGTGCCACCAGAGATAAGAACAACTTTCACACCAGAGATAGAAAGAGAGAAACAAGTAAATGACCCAAGCCACTCTATGTTCGGACATTAGGTGCAGCGCCAAAGACTAAAGTCAAGACAGTTTCTTATAGTCAACCCCGCCCCTGCAGACTAATCCAGGAAAACGACACATCAAAAGTTTGGAAACAGCTGACACAGGTCCCCTTGATTGAGTTACGGGAGGAACCTGCGATTGGACATCTCCTGCTCTCCGTAACATGGAAGTAATTAAATAGACTTCGAACTGGTATATCACGATGCAGGAAAATCCTGAACAGATGGGGATACAGGGATGATAAAACATGCGAATGTGGAGTAAGACAAGACCAGGGCCATCTGAGGATCTGCCTAAACCTCCCGGAGACGTGTAGCGTGGATGACCTGCTGAGTGACAGGGCAATCCAAGTGGCTGAATACTGAAAGAATGAAGTGTGACGTAATGCATGGGACACGGAATGTAAAGTAAGTATCGTAAGAAAGCTGAACATGCGAACAAGTTTCAGAATGCAACACCAACATTTGTCAGTTCTGCAGTCAAGGAAGGAAACTGAAAGAGTCAGTCCGTAGGAGGAATAAAGAGTATTCTTTGTCAAGTAGTGTCATCAGAGAAGGGCCAAAGAAGGTTGGACATGCAACATGGCTACCTACTCCATCATGTAGAAACTTTAAGCTTCAATAACTTATATAGATTTAGGTAGGTAAACGTTTCTTGACCTGGCGTGAATTTGTTTAAGATCCATGCTCCACAGTTAGCTGAACGAGTTTTGATTGATTGTTTGATTGATTCTTGAATAATGGGATTTTACTATTTTTTCTCGACCATTATGTTCCCTTTGATTAGGCATTTTAGTGAAAGTGAATAGAGAAAACACTAAATATAGAGACAAAATGCACAGCACTGAAACAAGTCAGAGAATTCAAATACTTGGGCAGTTCACAAAGATGGAAGGCTAGATAGAAAGATAGAATCAGGAACACAGAAAGATAATGCGGTCTCATTTCAGCTCTCACCATTTCTAACACATAAACATATCCAAATGAAGACAAAGAGGCAGCTGATAAATAGTATTGTTATATCAACGCTCTGCTACCAGTGTCAGACATGGACTTTCACCAATGCACAAGAAAGAAAAAGCATGGTATACAAACTTAGGTAGTTGAGAAAGGCTGTCGTGGTCACAAGGCTGGACAGAGTACGAAACGAAGAAATCTGAAGGCGGGTGCAACACCCTGAATGGACTGTTTAGATAGGCAGTGGGATAAAATGATTCGGACACCTGACATGAATGTAACTAACATTACCAACAGCTCATATCTACAATACCAGACATCAGGGTTGCAGAGAAAGAGACAGACCACGAAAAGTATAGATAGATGGTGTCAGTGAGACAAAGAATGACAACAGCATCGACGACACACCTCTGCATACGTCAAGCAACACAAGTGGATAGAAGATGATGATGATAAGTGAAAGTGACACGTGTTTGGTAACTGTTTTACTGCTTCTAGGGCTTTCACAACTTGATTAATCCTTTGTTACATCCAAGTGACCATTGTCATCAAGTGACAGCGAAAATTATTAATTACAAGTTAAATGTTCTGGGACTGACTGAAACGGAGTGGAAAGCAGTTTGAGGGGAGGAACTATACGCATGTGAAATGCTGTTGTCCTCGGAGCACGCTAAAGAAGGCGCATACTATAGTTTAGGTGTGACCCTGTTACTGCCAAAATAGGCGTAAAATGTACTTACATAATGGGAGAGAGAATGGCCCAGACTGAATTACTTGCTTTGAAAACGGGCAATTAACAAATAATTATGAAAATAATTGTATGATGATGTGCGCCAACTAATGGAATTGGAGATGGTGTGCGCCAACTAACGGAATGGGAGATGCTGTGCGCCAACTAATGGAATGGGAGATGCTGTGCGCCAACTAACGGAATGGGAGATGCTGTGCGCCAACTAATGGAATGGGAGACAGCGAGAGAAGAGTTTTACACCGGAACTTGGGATGAAATGAATATAAGGAGAGGAAACTACATTGCGATTTTGATGAGATATCTTGGTGCTGTGATTAGGAGTGATTATGTTGGTTTTAGGATATTTATGGGTGAACATACGGTCTGTGCTAAACACGAAAAGGAAGTTAATAAATGAACAACACAAAATACTAGATTGCTAATGTGTGTATAAATCGGAAGTTCGTATCGTTATTACACGAAGGGGAGGGTATCTGGAAGATCGAACGTGACGTCGAATCAATATCATCTGATCGTTAGTCAAGATGAAACGTGAAGGGTATATGGCAACCAATGGCCACGGGTGGTCGTTATTGGTTTGGGATTCCTCAGGAATAGGGACACGCAAGACTAATTTAAAGTCACCAAATCGGGTAGAAATCATGTGTTGCAACGGCTAGAGGAAATTGAAGATGGATTGAAGATAGAGAAAACTACTGGTAACAGATGTAAGCTGCGTGCAACAAGACTTGTGGAGATGTTCTGTGTAACAGGAAGAACAAGCACAACATACTGGCAACAACATAGCAAAGATAACAGACATAGAAATTAAGAAGGCAGATTTGAAAAAAGGAATGATCACAAATGCTGGGGACATGGCTCAGGAGATTACACGGAAGAAGGCGGGGCCTCTGGCCCAAGATTGTGTCTCACAAAGCAGTCATCAACACTTCAGCAGAGAAGTTACACAAATTGCTAAATTGCGTGGGGAGATTTGGGACTGAGAAGAGGTACCAGAAGACTGAAGGGAGGACTGTGCGTTCATGTTACCAAAAAGAGGAAACACATTATAGAGGAATAGCGTTGTTGTCAATGTCTCTGCTAATATTGGACTGGGCCAAACTATTGAAAGAAGCAATGGACGAACGTATGGGGAAAGTGGGGGGAGGGGGGCATCAAGGCTTTTGACAAGATGGGTCATATGCGGACCAGATAGCTGGACTGAAAATAATTGTTGAAACGATGTAAAATGTAACCACTTTATACATGATTCGTGGACAGAAAAAGAATTTGACATTTTGCTGTCACCCTGCAGGTTTCTCGTGCACTGCGGAGTGCCTTTTATTTAATTAATATGATTAAACAAGCATATTAAGATTTGGAATATATAGTTATCCATGAGGACCAGCGTCATAAGCCCTTTGAGATGAAGTCTGCCTATTGTCATCGTTTCTCTTTCCGCAGGCTATTGATTGGATTGTTAAGACAAACAAGTGAATCAATCAATGGGAATATATTTAAACGGAGTTTGACAAGACATCTTGATTTTCTTGAATTTACGAATGGCTTGGCAACATGAAAGGGATATATTCGGTGAGATGAGAAGTCACGTATATTTTGGACTGGAAGTATATAGAGATACAATTATTGGGCGAAAATGAATGCAATCGGTGACAGCCGGATTGTGACACACATCGACAGGAAATGAAATCATTCATATATCTTGTTAACGATATATAAAAAGTGAGAGGTGCTGGTAGGGAGGTCAACATGAGAATACAGAAGGCGACAGGAGTTTTCATTGCATTTGGCAAATTATGAAAGTTATAGTGAAATTAAGGCCAAAACAAAGATAAAAATCTCCAACTCCAAAGTAATGTCCGTTCTATTGTATGGCTCTGAAACATGAGGAGCAACAAATGCAGCAGCGAAAATGGTACAGACTTTCATGAATGGATGTCTGCAGACAATTTATATAATGAAGTGATGGTAAGCACCGGTGTAGAACTTCTGGAGACAGACATACATAGACCAGAATAATATGACGTCAGAAGATGGCTCTGGCGTTGGTTAGACGACACAATAAGGAAACCAGCTGATAATATTGCAAGAGAAGTAAAGGTAAACCAAAACACGAATTAACATTAGCGCTCGAAACAAATATACATGAAACAAATATACATGAAACAAGAGGGACATGGATAGAGCTAGTGACTGAGGACAGGAGGACATCATCTTCACACCTGACCTAACAAAACTTGAAGAAAGGCAGGTCAGCAATGAAGATTGCTTGCAGCGTTTTCTGCAACATGTCATTTGCCCTTTTGACACAGATCCTGCCTGTGTCTTGGATGGTCACGTTAAATGTTTCTTCATAGTTGACCTGTCCATAATTTTTCGCAATTTGTGTGCCATCGTACATCATTTTTCCATGTCTTCCTCAGACTCTCTAGCTTCGATTTTTCCAGTTGTCAAAGATGTCCATCTCTTCATTCCTGATTGTGTGTCCTACATGTTAAAGGGACTCTAAAATCTAGTGTCATGGCGGAGATGTCAATTCATGATGGTAACAGTATTCTGCAATCACAAAGCAAGCATTTTGGAGGAAACCAATGGAGTGATTTATCGATTTGACACCTTTCTCAGTGAAGGATCTATACAAATGGAAAACTGGAATTTGTCAAATAAGAAATACTGAGCTGTTGACAAAAACTAACGACGGAATACTGTGTAGAAATATGCTGTTAAATACATGACTAACCAGGCTTAGAAATATACTGTTAAATACATGATTAATCAGGCTTAGAAAAATACTGTTAAATACATGATTAATCAGGCTTAGAAATTTGCTGTTAAATACATGATTAATCAGGCTTAGAAATATGCTGTTAAATACATGAGTAACCAGGCTAAGAAATATACTGTTAAATACATGACTAACCAGGCTTAGAAATATACTGTTAAATACATGATTAATCAGGCTTAGAAATATAATGTTAAATACATGACTAATAAAACTTAGAAATGTGTTAGATTCCTACGACAAAATATAATTCCTCTGCCTGTATATCTTATATAAAGACACCGAAGAAAGTGATGAACGAGATAACTAAGTCCTCTGGACAATCTGTTGACATTTTGAGCCGCTTGTAATCTGTTGTATTCGTGTGTAAGAAGACACACAAATAAGGATGAGAAAGCTGAACAGATCCGTGAAAGAAAGCAATTATGCGGGTTTTCATAACACAACTGCAGCCACTAGTATGAAAACGGAAATATTTCTGTGATGTAGACAACAGACATACATCCACCATCATAAAGATGGGAGCACACTTACAAACATATTGAAGTCCTTGTGTGCCTGTCATTGGTATATGAATTGTTTCTGACATGCGCACTAATGGATATCACGGTCTTGCCAAGAGGTATTTGCTATTTATACAGACAACTTGTATTCTAATAGGAGGTAGGTTTATTGTGATTGTCGTCATCTTCATTTCACCAACGACAATGTCATCGTCATATAATTTCTATGTGTCAAGTCTGGTTTCCAATCCTCACAATGTGGTTCGCCACTTATAGAACGCTTGCTTCAAAGTATGTGTGTTCTACACACGTAATTAAGTATGCATATCGTCAATACACCTCATTAACGACATACACTTTAAGTTAAACTTGTCACTACCTATACTGACCGCTAACTATACTCATTATTAATTAACAAAAAATTAACTACTTGAAATACACTGTTAAAGTCATTAATCATACAATGTATAGCTATCCATCATCATCATTATTGACCTGTCACACCAGATGGTGCAGGACATGATCTGTCACACCAGATGGCGCAGGACATGCCCTGTGACAACAGATGGCGCAGGATATGTATGACCTGTCACACCAGATGTCGTAGGATATGACCTGTCACACCAGATGGCGTAGGATATGACCTGTCACACAAGATGGTGCAGGACAGATCCTACACTGTATATTGTTTACGGAAGCCAGCTTTTAGAATGAGCTGAATCCATTTGTTTCCAGTGCGGTTTCGGTAGCAGTTTTTTAGCATGGTGAGATTGCCTATCCCACCACAACCTTCTCTAGTCACCTTTTTTCAATACCTATACACACAATCAATTATACATACAATTAACTATGCACTTAAAACTTTATATATATAGTGTGTATATATATATATATATTTAATTAAATTTACACAAAAAATACATTATGAATATCGTTAACTGTGCACATGAAAAAAAGATTCATATAATTAACTATAGGCACAATAAACTATACAAATAATTAATTTTACACGTTAAACATTATCTATCACAATTATATCTGCGATGTTTATTGCAATTGCTAGAGTCTGCCAGAAGGACTTACAACAAACTCGTATATATAACATTAACATTAACCAGATGCAGAATAAATTCTACATATCCATAACTAATAAATAATAAACTACTCACATAATCAACTATACACATCATTATCTATTCAAATCTCAAATAATGCATTTCAGAAACTGTACGCATCATTAACTATACGCATTTCTATTTAAAAACTTCAATTCCGATACACATTAACTATATGCTCCATTAACTGCACGGATTTAACGAAACACGCCATTAACAACACGCATCGATGGCATCTCTCAGTTCTTTAAAGAATAAACAATTCTGACAGTAAAAGCTCAGAGCGACTCTCTGCAAGATAAAGTGCACTCACTGTAACGAAGCGTTGGGGTTATATAAATATTATGCAATGAACAACAAAACTCATTAAGATACAAGCCAATTTGCAAATAATCTCTTGTTTAAATGGCCTTTGGAGTAACGGTTTTGGAAAGAATACATCACAATGGCGTGTGACGTAGTCTTGATGAACATGGTCACTTTTGCATAACAAGATTAATCAATCTGTAAACACGCAAGAAGCAGTAAAACAGTTACCAAAGACGTGTCACTTTCAATCATCATCATCATCATCATCTTCTATTCACTTTTGTCGTTAAACGTATGGAGAGGTGTAGTTTTCTGTCGTCTGTGTGTGGGTGTGCCATCACTCGTGTGTGTGTGTGTCACTAGTTGTATGTGGCATCACTAGTGTGTGTGTGTGTGTGTGTGTCACTAGTTGTATGTGCCATCACTCGTGTGTGTGTGTCACTAGCTGTATGTTCCATCAATCGTGTGTGTGTGTGTGTCTCTAGTTGTATGTGCCATCACTCGTGTGTGTATGTGTGTGTCACTAGTTATATGTGCCATCAATTGTCACAAGGCTATAGGATGGTGTGTCAGTACTTCCCAGCTTTTTTGTGATAACGATTTCTGAACAATATTCGCATTGTCGTGCAACAGGATCACACCCCGCGAAAACATGCCGGGCTGTTTATTCTTGATTGCTGTATGCAGCTTGTCTAGTGTGTCATTGTAGTGGATGGCATTGGTGTTCACGCCAGGCTCTTTAAAGTCTACCAACAGAAGTCCCTCATGATCAAAAACACTGTCAGCATGACCTTATGAACGGAAATGTGTGACTTGAATTGTTTTGATTTCCATGATCAGGGATGGTTCCATTGCATGCTAGCAGTTTTGGTGCTCGGTTCAAGGTGGTGGCACCACGATTCATCACCTGCCACTGTGCGCAAAAGAAACGAATCACCCTTCTTTTCGAATCGCAGAAAGTGGTTCAAACTCCATCCCATCCGTTTTTCATTCTGGTGGTTCGTCAGCAACCGAGGTACCCATTGTGAACAGACCTTAAGATACTTCAGTTTCTTGCTAGCCACCATCTGAACTGTCCCTAGCGACACAGCTAAGTCCTCTACCAGCAAACGTAAGCTCCGGCGACGGTCCACCCGAAATGCTGCATCAATTTTGGCGATGACATCTTCTAACGCTACAATATTTCGCCTGACCTGGTCTCGGAAGATCTTTCGTTAACTCATGTCCGTCTTGAAACATCGTTGTCCAGTTCTTCACTCTTGTCTTCAATACACGTTTGTCACCATACACTGCCTGCATTCTGCGATGCAATGTCAACTGGTCGACTTCCTTCAGCTATTAGAAACTGAACGTAGCAGACCCACTGTTTGCCCTGGCCGTTATTCTAACTTAGAACATTCTCACACTCCTCCACATCATTCATGACCGTACTCAGTAAATGACATATCACACAGCAGGTGGCATATTTATTATATCATACTCATATCATAGAATGAGTAGAGAAATTACAAACACAATATAATTCATATCTTAACTAAGCATTTTATTATTATATATATGTTAATATATATATTACTAAAACGGGAATTGTTAGCATTAGCTATTGATGGAATTCCCAACTATCTAAAACCCAGTTATATTGCCTTGCAATTACATCACACACACATCGCCTTAACTGCGTCCAAAACACACCTTATCAAATACTCTTCCTCACTGAAATCCCCTCAGGCGGGCGATCTCGACATAACTCGTTCACAATGTGTCCTTGCTTACAAACACATGTTCAGATTATATATTAATGCAAAACTCACACACTTATTTGAGCGATCATGTTCTATAACTAAACATTCGTCCAACAGTCTATCAACCGCTCCTCTATCTAAGTCGGTGAGTTAAACATACTATCTACATTCAGTCTCTCTCTCTCTCTCTCACTCTCCATCCCTCTATCCAGCCTCTCTCCATCCAGTCTCATGAGCCAAACTTCCTCTCGAGTTATATACAGTCAAGCAAAGTCCGAGCTCGACCAATGGATTTCAGGTGATGGCCACACTCAGTCCCATTGGAACGAAACACTTTGCACACCTGTCCCTCATTCTCTCGCAGCAAGCCCCGCTGCCAATTTCGTCTGTCAATCAATCTCCCCCTACCAAAATCGGAAGGCCACTGGTCAGTTTCTACCTGTCTACATTCCTTAACCCAACTCTGTTCTCCTTTGCTGAGACGGTGAGTGACCTTGACACGCATTCAGGTAGCTTTAAGCTTTAACATGTTCAGGTATCCTAAACTCCCCTTGCTCCGGCGGGAACTGTTACACGAATCAGCGCTCGCTGATCAACTCTGGGCGGATTCCGTAACACAGCCGGCATGTTTTCAACGGTCTGCTGAGGGAACTTTGAGTCGGAGGATAATTAAATTGTGCAAACTTAACGGTTGGTATGTGCTGTTTACACTAGAAGTAACTTTATCATGCTCACCGTACGTATGTTCACTTGTCGCAGTTAGGTCCTGCTTCATTTGAACACACCTAGTATATATATATATATATATATATATATATATATATATATATATATATATATATGTGTGTGTGTGTGTGTGTTTGTGTGTATATGTGTGTATAAGATAAACGAACTGGCTGTTTTCAGAAGGCTTAAGCAGTCGGAGATGAAGTGTTCGAAACCTGTAGATTAACCACAGCTTATGTGATGTCGGACGGACAGTTCACTTCCCATACCTTTTCCGGCCCTAACTGTAAGGTACCAATTTAAAACTGTGTCTGACTAGAGTGTGAACTTTGCGGGAGATGAACCCTGCCCTGTATCTTTGAGAAGCGACTAGGCTACTGTTACACTCTACTGAGAATCTTGTTTGTATGTATCTATATATCGTGAACCAAAGCTGATTATGTGACCCACGCACACCGCTGGTTCCATTACTGACAAGGGAATATAAGTACTCGCTATCTGCTCGAATATCTGCACCCCTCAGGTCTCGTGACAAGGATGTTCCAGGTCAAATACCAATTTTAGCAGATGATATATCAGTTGAGTTTGACATGCTATCTCTTTCATAGAGTTTGCTCTGAAACAAATTGCCCCCTAACAGATACCAACGTGTTACAAGAAGCTCACGTTTCCCATCTTGGGCTGCCAATCCTTGTAATAATAACTTCACAAAATGTATGTTCACCTGCTTCCCCTGACGTACAACCCTCAGCTCACATATTGTTGATCAAAGAGCTTAGCAATCTGCTTCTGCAAAAAACAAATGTCGTCGTAATAACAGGCATTGCCATCAGGGATCAAGTGCCACATTAATTCATTTGATTAAGTTTAAGTTTATTGTAATGTGGGGGTTGTTCTGTTAGTCACCTTCTTGGCTGTTTTCTTTATACAATTTGTAAGGCATGTCGCTTTTACAGCAAGATAGATTGGAGCATACAAATATACTTACTTACTTACTTAGTCGCTCCTCTTCTACCGTAAGGTGTAGAGGTTTGCCAAAGAGAACGCCACACTGCTCTATCCGCCGTCTTTTTCCTGGCCTCTTTCCAATTCAGCCCTCTATCACTTAGGGACTTTCGTATGTTGTCTTCCCAACGTACTTTGGGACTTCCTCGGGGTCTGCGTCCTTGACTTTTGATCTCCCATGACCGCTTTGGTATCCGATCTGCTTCCATTCTACAGACATGGCCAAACCACTGTAGTTGGGACTGCTCCACTCGTATCTGCATGGGTTGAACTTCAAGATTGCTAGGTATTGTCAGGTTACGGATCTTGTCCCTTTTCGTCACCTGAACCGCCTTTATTAGGTACCTCATTTCTGAAGTTTGTAATTGCCTTTCTTGGGCTGTAGTCATTGCCCATGACTCACATCCATATGTCAGGATAGGCACATAGGTCGAGCAGTATACATCCATCTTTGTTTTCCTGCTTATTTCTCTTCTACTGAGGAAACCTCTGTTTACCTTTACAGTCTACCTGCTGCTGTCCTTCGTGCAGTTAACTCCTTTTTGATTCCTCCCCTGCTTTCTATTACCACTCCTAGATATTTAAAGTTGCTGACCTGCTCTAGTGCTCGTGTTCCAAGGGTTATCTGATGTCTCTTTTCATCTCTAGCGATCACCATAGTTTTTGGTTTGGAGTTGCTGATGTGCATTCCTCTCTTCTTCAACTCTTCTTCCCAGACCTGCAAGTTGATCTGGAGATGTGCTTCGGTTTTCGTGATCAGGGCCACATTGTCTGCAAATGCTAGTTCCGATATGTAACTTGGACTCATCTTCCAGTACCCTACTTCATACTTTTTTGTCCGTTCCTTGCAGGCTTTTATGACTTCATCCATGAGGATTATGAAAAGGTACGGTGATAGAATGTACCCCTGTCTTACTCCGCTAGTGGTCTTGAACTCTCCTGACTTTTGATTTGATCCCCGCACATAATTTCTGCATGTGTTATAGAAACTCTGTATGGCAGTTTAAGTTTATTGTAATGTGGGGGTTGTTCTGTTAGTCACCTTCTTGGCTGTCGTCTTCATACAATTTGTAAGGCATGTCGCTTTTACAGCAAGATAGACTGGAGCATACAAATATAGGACATTGAATTCGATACATCAAGTACCATGCGATGTTACCAATCTTCTGCTCAAATACTTCCTTCTTATTATAATCATGTCGTAAAAGCTGGAGATAGATGATGGTGAAGTGGACTAGCAACCTCATCATGCAACATTGTGCTACGGTTGGAGTACTATAACGTTTTTAGAATGAGCTTCTTCAAGGTACACTATCTATCGCTCCCGCTCTTACTTGAGTTAACCAAAGGTGTGCCAGGTCATGCGATAACCAATACACTCGAATTTAACCAACACATCCCATCCAAAGTTGAAAGTTTGAAATGGGGATTTTATCAAAAAAGAAAAAGTAAACTCTCAAAAGAACAACTTTCTGCCAGCAAGACGTTATCTGTTGTGATTGCGTGCTCCTATTGGGGCGAAATAAGAACGGAAAATAGTGATATCTGAACACAGTTAACATTGCGACGTTTATTCCCTTTACTTGAATCCACAGGTATGATTTGTAAGGCCGATGAATAAAGGCCGGTTGCTCCTTCAATCTCCATGTATTGTACATGCTAGATTTTTATTTCATTTCCGATAGAAAACAAATCATATATTTTACTAAGGCTTTGAGCGCGTATTTTCAAGATAATAAAACGGACATCCAAACAGCTTGATCAGCCGAGACGATAACTGGTAAAAGGTTGGTTGGTTTGTTAGTTATTGATCCAGCAGCACATGGGCTCCTGGTTTCAGGCGTAATGCCATATAGTGATATATTAAAGTGTTTGTGAGCTGTTGTTTAGTTCCGTACAAAGTGTTCCATTTCTCTTGTCTCGGAGGAACAAGCTCTTTCCTAACACCGGCAAGCGCCAGACATTCAAATATGTGGTGCTCAACAGTTGTATAGGGATGCGCGCATAGTCGGCACTCTGGGGCATGTTCTCGTTGGATCATGTTCAAGTGACTGTTAAATGGCGATTTCATCTCTCCTTTTCAGTAGGTTGATGTTGTCTTTGGAATTTGAAATAGCCATATGTTTTTGATTTCTGTGCCAGTATTCCCCATTGTCCATCTATTCCTTTTCTTCTTCGTACGCTGTCATACGGTCCATCTATTCATCCAAGCCGCTCTTTTCGAAGGCTTAATTAGTTGTTTGACTCTGAAAAGTTGTTGGTGTGTACTGTTGTTATTGACTTAATCCCTCCTCAGTTAGTATGTCTGCATTATCATTGTCATGTGTATTTGAGTGGTCAGAAACCCATTGCATTACCCTTCTGACTTCATTGTAAATTATAAGCTGCTTGATATCTAGACATATTTGGGTAAGTCCAGACTGACAATTACCATCACCTTTCATGACAAATAAAGAGTCTGTACAGATTACAATGTTTTGGACTTTCGGAGAGAAAGCATCAAATATAGTTCTCAAGCGGATACACAGCTACTTCCAATGCTGTTATTTCTTCCTCATAGTTTTAACAAATCTCTCAACAGGCATCAAACCTGCTCATCAGAGTTGGTATGAGAGATGCTAGTATATTGTTTTATAAATATGGTACTTTACATGTAAAATAACTGTAAGATGGTACTTTACATGTAAAATAACTGTAAGATGGTACTTTACATGTAAAATAGCTGTATGATGGTACATTACATGTACAATAACCGTACGAAAGGGGAGGAATCCTAACGTCTGGTCAGGCAAAATATACTGATCAGACATGTTAGTCAGGGGAAGGCAAAATATACTGGCCAGGAACCTCATCTTGGCTTTCTTGTAACCCGTCCTGGAAACGAACTGTTTTTATGGTAGTCAGGCTAACGAGGTGAGGGATCGACATGATTCCCATAGTAGTGAGCAACAGATGAAACCAAGCATAGCACAGTCTCGGTCCACCTTTATCAGCACGCTCTGGATGTGAGGAAAGCTACTAACCCGTCACTTAAAGTCCTTTTTCAGGGTGCACAAAGGAGAAGACCTACTCATTATGGCCATTCGAAACAACAACAACAACAACACAACCATACGATGTTAATTTAATAATAACCATAATACATGAAAGGATTATCAGAACGATGGAAACGAGTCTGGAGACGAGTACTCATGACCGGATATCTGTATAGGATTCTAAATCAGGAAGTAAGGACAAACTGCTTGTTACGCTCATTGATTCTGTCACAAGCTTTCAGCGTCTTGTGGCGCAGGGGGTTTCTACGAGTTATGTTGGTGAGATGTGTGGTTTACAGTTTTCACCGGATGGAATAGGTGGCCCACTGCGAGCCATCTTTAGTGGGGTGAAGAGACTAACACTTGGACAGGCACACCATTCTGATCGGACAGTTTTATTCAGGGTACAAAATATTTACCAGGTAGGGAATCAACTTGATCCCCATAGTAGTGAGGGACACGCGAGTGAAGCTAGGCATAGATCAAACAGCTGGAGGACTCGTCCACCTTCGTCATCGCGTTCAGGATGTGAAGAAAGCTACTGCAACCCACCACTCAAGGCACTATTCATAGAGCACAAACGAGGAAACTTGCTTATTGTGGGTAATAAACAACAATTACAACAATCATCTTTGATCGCCTCTTAACATGTTAGGCTGCAGAGTTGATATTCCTTGCTTCTATTTTGGGAGTCCTTGCATCAGATAACAGAGAATCATATTATTTCTCTAGGAGATTGTATAATTGGTTATCAGCTGTTTCAGTCGTGGTGTAGGAGGTTATGTTTCTACTCAACTAACGTCATTTAGCAGCGTACATCATGGTATCTTGTTACTCCAACAAAAGCATTGCGTCACAACTACAGTTGACCTCTTTGGTGGAAGCCTGTGTTAACACATTTGTGTACTCGTGTGCAGGGGGTTTCTGTGGCAGTTTGTTTCCTATGATGAGGCTGCAGATCCCTGATTAGAACCTTCTCACCTGTCATAACAAAACGATTAGAACAATGCAGTGGGCATCCCTCCTCCGTATGGAATCTGACATGATAGTGCGGTTTATCAATTCTGTTGAAGACCTTTTTCCGAACAATAAACACACGTGTTATGTTAAATCGTTTTATGTCGTGTTGTACCGCGTTGTTCTGTGTTGTGCCGTGCTGTGTCGTGCTGTATCGTGTTGTGTTTTACCTTGTTGTGTCGTGTTGCGAAATGTTGTGGTGTGTCATTTAGTGTTGCGACGTGTTGTGTCATGTTGTATCGTTTTGTGTTGTGCATTTTCGAATTGTGTTATGTTATGCCATGTTGTGTTGTCTTGGGTTGTGTTTTATCGTTTTGTGTCGTGTTGTGCCGTATTGTGTGAAGTTGTGCTGTGTCCTGTTGTGCTGTGCCGTGTCGTGTTGTGCTGTGCCGTGTTGTGTTGTGCTGTGCCGTATTGTGTTTTGTCAGGTTATGTTGTGGTGTGTATAATTGTGTCGTGTTGTGTTGTGCTGTGTTATGCCCTGTTATGTTGTGTATTATTGTGTTGTGTCGTGTTGTGTTTGGTTGTGCTCTGTTATGTGGTGTTATGTTGTATCTGACTTAATTAAGTAAAGTAAAATATAGTCCGCTTCGGATTATGTCGTCGGGGATAAAGTGTTAGAGGCGGATTGGTTTGTTTCCTTCCTCGTTGTCTTGACTTCACTGGAACGTAGTCTGGTACACATTATGAGCTGCGTAGACGCATAGCGGATCGGGAGGTAAACATAATACATTTAATTTTCCCTATTTCAGGTCGTTGAGGGGCGACTAAAAAAGTTGTGTTTGAGGTTGGTAAACTCATCATGTAATAACCATTGCTATGAAACGTATCTGCAAGTGACTAGCATGAAGCTTTCATAGAAGCTGGTTAAGGTCAGCCAAATGCTTCTGTGCTTCCACAAATGAATAGAATCATGCATTCCGAAAGTCTCGTTACGGTAAGCCAAATGCTTCTGTGATTCAACAAATGAATGGAATCATGCATTCCTAAAGTCTCGTTATGGTAAGCCAAATGCTTCTGTGATTCAACAAATGAATGGAATCATGCATTCCTAAAGTCTCGTTATGGTAAGCCAAATGCTTCTGTGCTTCAACAAATTAATGGAATCATGCATTCCTAAAGTCTCGTTATGGTAAGCCAAATGCTTCTGTGCTTCAACAAATGAATGGGATCATGCATTCCTAAAGTCTGGGTATGGTAAACCAAATGCGTCTGTGCTTCAAGAAATGAATGGAATCATGCATTCCTAAAGTCTGGTTATGGTAATCCAATTGCTTCTGTGCTTCAAGAAATGAATGGAATCATGCATTCCTAAAGTCTGGTTCTGGTAAGCCAAATGCAATATTGAACATATATCTTAACAAATTGCACGACATGAATATTAAGACGATAAGTAGATACATTATTCGAGACTTCATTGCAATATGAACCAGCTTGTTTCTAAGACGTGATGGCATGTTTCTTTCTATGTGACTAGCCTTCAATAACAGTAAGTCAGGTACCAATTTTGCAACTGGGTAGACAGACGTCAAGATTAATGTCAGCATCATAAGAAACATACTGACATATCCTCACCTGACTATTTCATCGTGCTTCTGGAACAGAATCCGTTACATCCGCTTAACTAACGAGGTGGGGATCGACACTGTTATCCCCAAAGTGGCTAGCCTACTGAACTGGTTGGATTACACTACATGCAGGAAGGCGCAGATCCTCCTTTTTGAGTACACATCTGGTTATAATTATAAGAAGAGCAACTGCAACCTGATAACAAAGAAACATTGCTTCGAGTGTTTAAATCAACCTCCAACAACAACAACACATGTATATACAACAATGTTGCTACATTGCAGTGAGCCGTGTTCCGTTTTCACTAGCAGCAATTGCTTTTAGTTTATCACTTTAGCGATATTCCTACCCATATTGTTCTATCAGTGACAAAATTGGACATTGACATGCAAGGATAAAAAAAAACATTGTAACAACAGAAATGAAATGCCTACGCAGAATGCTCGGAGTAACAATAATGGATGGAATCAGAAATGAAGATATTAGGAAACAAGTACGTACAACACCAGTGCTAGACCTTATTTTAATTTTAGACCTCATGAAGAAAACAGCAAACCAAATGGTTCGGACATGTGACACGTCAAACACCAGATAGTATCCTCAGAAAGCAATGCTATACAGATACAATGGATACAAAGCCAATGGCTAACCGCATAAAAGATGGATAGCAGAAATAACAGAAGCAGTAAAGTTTGCCGTGTACTAAGCACATATTAAGACCCGGTCAACCAACCCTCCATAACCTGACGCTGAAAGGCACAAACACTACACAAGCGAAAAGAAAGAAAGAAGATCACTTTAGCGATCACAATCGTTATATCCCTGAGAAAACTGTGTTTTTTTTTTATGAAGACTACCGGAAACCCAATGGGTACAAAGTAGGGAGTGTAACGAATAAGTGCCGAACATTTTATATCAAGAGCAGCATAAAAATATACAAATGCATCCACATTGTCGCGATAGCATGGAAGTTGACTGAGGTAAAGCTGGACTTTTCAACATCGTTCCGTCAGTAAAATCAATAACAGAATGTACAAAAGGCACTTGGGAAATACGGTTGTGGATAGAAACGATTGCCTTCTCAAGTCGACACGGTGATTGAAGAAGGAGAGAAAGAAGATAATTGAAAATAGACGTAGAGAAGGCAGGGCCGATAATTGGGAGTGTTTGAAGAGAGATATAGGCTAGTAGGTTAGACATGGAATAGGGTACTGGACTTATCTACAGGAACTGATAGCACGTACATGACGGATGAGTAAATGTAATATTAAAAGAGCACATCTAATTAAATAGAGCATGCGAGCTAGATAAATATGAATTTCTTGTTATGTGAACAAATAACGGATATGTAACTAGAACATACAAGTTATGTAAATAGAATATAACGGGTATATAAAGAGAACATATAACGTTATATAACTAGAATAAAAACGTTGTGTAAACAGAACTTACCGGGTATTAAAAAACACAGAAATGTTATATAGCTAGAACATACAAGTTGTGTAACTAGAACATAATGGATATATAAAAAGAACTTAAAAGATTATCTAAATAGATCAGTAAGGGTATGTATATAGATAAAGTATATTTTGTAAACAGACCCTGTATATTATGTAAATAGAACATAAAAGTTATGTAAAATGAACATTATATATATATATATTTATATATATATATATATATATATATATATATATATGTACACTCCATCTGTCAAAGATAAGGAATGTGTAAATTTAACATAAAGTCTTGGTAAATGGAAAACACATATTATGTAAATAGAACATGAAGATTACGTAAAAGGCAACATATTTATGTCCATAAAACATACATAATAAATCAATTGGACGAAATGGCTAGTAAATAAATGCATCAGTGATGTGTATATAAAAAATGAAGACAATATAACTATAAAATAACGGTTATGTAGATAGGAAATAATACCTATAAATAGAAAATAATATATATGTAAATACAACGTAACATCATCATGTCCTTGGCTGACCGCCGCTCTCGTCACAGCCATTTGTTAGGAATCTCGATCATCATTCAGTCTACTCTCCGGGCTCCATGTTCATGGTTGATGTCTTATGTCCATCTACGCCTTGGTCGGCCTCTATCTCGTCTTCCTGGAGCAATGTCTTCCAGAACTACCTTTACCAGTCCGTCATGGCGCTAGGTGTAGCCGAAAAACATCAGTTTCCGAGACATAACCTCGTTTATAAGACAGTTCTTTTGGACGCTAAGATCTTGCAGGATGGCTTTATTTGTTATTTTCTTTACCAAAGGTATTTTTAAGGTTCTTCTGTAACATTTTGTCTCGAAAGCCCCGATGCTCTTTCCTAATATTTGTAAACGGATAAACTTTGCAATACATACACACTCTCTCTCTCTGTCTCTCTCTCTCTCCCTGTCTCACACACACAGACACACGCATATATATATATATATATATGTATATATATGTATATATATATATATATATATATATATATATATATATATATAAATTACAGATCCATCCGGAGCATGGGCGTTAAGGGAAAGGGTGATGGAGCCGCTGACACTGGGAACAAAAGTACCCAAATGTGTGACAAGGTCACTCACCGTCTCGACACTAGACAAAGGAAAACGCGGGGTTGAGGGGAAGAATGTGTCTGGTACAGGTATGGTTTAGGAGCAGACCACTCTGGCGTTCCGATTTAGGTTGTGGGGGGTTAGTGACAGACAAATGCCATCAGGTCTATCTGCGACATTTTAGAGTGACAGGAATTCGGAGTGATTGTTCAAATAACAACTAGTTGGAGGTAGATCCAAAAGAAGGCGATGGTTGAATCAGACAACCTACATAAGACCATTGAACAGCCCTGAAGCTGCTTGAGACTATATAAAAACTAGGCAAAGCTTAACTGAAGCAGACTGACCATAGAGCGAAGGACTGAGAGTTCAGCTAGGAGATTGGCCTGGAAAGGAATGGGAGTTTAGCTCACCGACTTACAAGAAGAGCGATTGATAGGCTGCTACTAGCTACGATTGTGTGAAAGATGGAATGAGTTGCAGGGTGACTAAACCAGCATACGCCTTTGAGTCTTGGCCAGTCGCTCTATAGAAAGTGTGTTGGACACCTCGTGACTAGAATAGATCTGAATGTGTGTGGCGTGTGTGCAGGACACCGACGGAAAGATGTATGTTCCGGAGAATGTGTATACGCAGGTCGATTGAGTGTGTGACCACATGTGAGTATACGTTGAACAGGTGGAATGTGTAATGTAAAGATCACCTGCCTGAAGGGATCTGAGTGTGTGTGAATGCACAGAACGACAGAGTATATAATACGATAGTGAAGACTAGTTAGTGAGAGTGTGTTTAGTGTACATATAAGAAGAGAGGAGTGTAGCGGTTAGAACTGAGTTGAAATAGTTAAAAGCTTGTGCTTACAACCTCCCTGGTAATTAATATATATAATATATGATCATTTACCTACAGGTGCAGGTTGTTCTTTTTGTGTTAATATGTGTAATGTTGATTATGGGTTTGCTAAATGTTCTCTTTGTCTAGATTAATTTAAGAAATCTGTTAACTGCCATTACTGTGTTATTAGCTGTGATGTGTTTCGTGTCGTGATGTGGATGTATGTCTAACAATCTAGATAGATAACTACTCAGCGAATTCCTAACTCTGCCATATATATATATATATACATATGCTTGTCATAAGTCTTTACCGTGACCGTAAAGGATTAGGAAGAGAAAGTTGAAATTTGGCACAGTGCTTATTCCTTCTCGATGTAGCCACTAACTGAATTTAAACATTTCTGCCATCTCTGGGTGATCTTGAAAAGATCTTCAGAATAAAGTAGCCTATTTTTCGAACTAAACCAGTTATTACAAGTCAGTATGACATTTTTATCACTGTCAAAAAGATTTCCTTTTAGCTGTTTTTTGTGTGGTAAGTTTTGAGAAACGAAAAAAATCTGGGCCATAATGGTGAACCCAAGTCTCATTTACTGTCACCATGGTCGGCAACATGATTTTAGACCAACACATTTTGAGCAACTGGCCACAGCCATCAACCCTCGTTTGTTTCTGTTTACATGTCAGCAGCCGCTGGACCCAGCGGGCACACACTTTTCTCATGTTTAGTCTGTTGTGTAAAATTCTAAAAACTGTACTTTCATTCAATTTTGCTGACCTAGATCACTCTGCAATTGTCATATTCTTATCCTGGTTAATGATTTCATTCACTCTTGCAGAATTTTCATCGCTGCACTCTAAGGATGGTCTTCCTAATCTTGGAAGATCAGCAACATGGGAGCAGCCACACTTAAGCTACCTACACCAGTTTTTTACAGAAGCATACGAAGGACAGAATTCCTCAAACACTGGTTCCATCTCCCTGTGTATTTCTGTAGGTGTTTTCCCCTGAAACATCAATAATTATATCGCAGTTCTGGCCTCTGATTTCTCTATTATTCTGACAAACAGAGTAGCAGATCCGGTCAATAAGGTGTGTTGCGCCATGTACCATATTATCGGGTAAAGCCGTAGGGGAGGGAAATTCATACTTCTGAAGTCCAGTACAAATTGAATGAGCTACATGTATGCCAAATTTAAACTTTCTCCTCCTACTCCTTCATAGTCAGGGTAAAGACTTATGACATGCCCCTTGTGTGTGTGTATACATATATATCCTACGTTATTGCTATCTTCATAATCCATTTCAAATGTATTTTGCTTCACGGTGTGTGTTGTTTCTTTTGGTTTCAAATTCTACACATTTTTGAGTCGAAGTCCTTAGCCTTGACCTGTTGTCGGAAATTATCTGCCGTCTCTCGCCTTGCATTCGTAAAGCAAGTCCTGGTTTTACAGTTATGGTATGAAATGGAATGATACATTGTACATTCCAGGATCAAATAAATAAAGCTCTAATAAATGTATTTATAACTTATTCTCTTTAGACCTCTGTTCCCCCAAGGCATAGCGAGCACAATACCATCTCACATGCATCAAGACCGACAACTTCATGAGTTATTTGAGCTGTGCTGTGCCCAAATATAACGTGCAATTCTAAGTGATCAGTCGCCTCAGTCGCGTTACATCATGAGAAGATGAATAATGTTAAGATGTTATAGCGCAGTACACGACTCCTAAACGTCAGTCAGGCAAGTCAAGGACTTACAGTGTTTCCTTTTCTAGGCGCGAAGCTTGAAGTGCGCCATCGTTTTGGTTGTTTACTACAGTAAATCATGGAACGTACACGGGGATTTTGTTAGATGTTTGAACAACAACTAGCATGTAAAATGTGCAGTGTTTGACGCTGGTAACAGAGGGACAGATGGGACACATTACAGACAAATCTGGCTGCACGGTTAAATTTACGACATTGGCCCCCGAATTCTATGATAGCATGATGACACTGGTGTGCGCCCTTCTCATTAACAAATGGGGAGAAGCAGGGATGTGTTCTCGTACTCGCACTGTTTAACATGGTGTATGCAGCAATGCTTTTAGAGGCTGTGGAAAATACTGCTACGGGCGTCCACATCAGCCACATGAAGTGCAGGGGGAGTAGGGGAGAGGAAGGGGAAGTGTGGCGGGTGACGGGTGGGGACTCTTTAATCAGCCATCCATTATAAGGTGTCTGAAAGTATTATTTTAGATCTTCTATTTGCGGACGACTGCGTCACTTTATGAAGTATCAATTAACGAAACTGTCAAATGTGTTCTGCTTATAACCGATAACTACGGCCCTCAAGGAAATTAGAAATAAAACATATGTTATGACAAATCTTTGCAATCTGTATAATATGTATGCATGACACATTAAAGTCGTAATAAAAATATAGGTACATGCAGCAGTTCAAGTTGATATATTAATGAGTAATTTACAGAATTTATAGATTTTGACAGCACGAATTTCTGAGCTCTATTACAAACGGCTGAGCACGAAACATGCATTACAGAACTGTCCACTGTATGGCATTTGAAGAAAAATACCCGAATCAACATTAGACTAATAATTGTATGGAGCAATCGGTTGAAACTCCAAACAACTGTCTAGTCCATCGTCCAGCGTCTGGCACTATACACGCCAGCTCCTATGTAAATATATAGAGACGATAGCTGTAGTACACGGGGTTGTCTGGGAAAGTTCAGCTTTGCAAGTATTTTTTTTTTCGGGCCTTTTCTCTGTACCCTCCTCCCTCTCATATCCTAATTGAAATCCTTCCCAGTCACCCTAAGGTGCGATGTTTAACACAATATTTCAAGGTCTGCCATCTATCCCTTCCTCTTTTCTCCCCTCACACCTCCATCAAGTCATCCAACCCTGTCAATTTTTTCTCACACAAACTTTTCCGGTTTAAATTCTTCGCCATCAATCCATCCATCCCTTCCGTCTCTCAATCTATCCCCATCTCTGACCTCCGCAACCCACCGCCTCAACCATCTCATCACTCCTCAACTAACATATTCCTACATTCCTACGCGTACATCTCTCTGCCATCTAAGACAGATGCAGGCCCTGCGTTGTGAAGAGGACAATTGGCACGATGGAGAGAAAACCGCAAGGCTTCGTGAGAGTAGTTTTACTGCTCATCCACATGGCTCATCTCACATACAGCCAGACAAATTGGATCACGCCGTCACAGTTCATATTGATCTTTTTGTTCAAAAAATGTCGTATACTAATTTCCTTTTTTCAATCCAGGGGTAGGGTAGGAGTGTCCAAATGTCATGTAGACAATAGTGTTGTAAGAGTCCTAAATGGTACTATGCAAACTGTGAACCAGATCGGTTGAGCGGTTTTCAATTGTACGTAAAGATATCAAAATCCATCAAACAAGGACCGACTTTTATATATATATATCAAGTAATCAATGAATTTACCGCCCCTAATCACGGATGCCAATTATAGCTCAAACACCTGCGTGTACCTGACACACCAAGTACAACTATCAGTTCGACTTAGGGAGTGCCGGCAAGATGCGACTCATCACGACATATGGGAACACTCAAAAGACAATCAAGCAGTCGGCTTCGCTGCCCTGCCTTCCATCCCGTAAGGTTTGTTAGCGAAAGACATGTTATGTTAGGAAATTTCTTTAATATAAAAGTGTGTGTGTGATAAAAATAGCAGAAAAGGAATACTTATGACGGAAACAAGATTTCCGTTTAATGTAGTAGCCACAGTGGAGGAATCCCTGGTCTCCGGATAAGGTGTCCGCCTCTGGTGCTGGAAGTTGCGATTTCGAATCACGGTGAGATCGGACTCCCAAGTTCAGTGTCACGCCAGTTAAAAATCGTATAGACTAGGCTGCCCTGACAAAATTTTTAAAATTCGATTAAAAATCTACCCAAATTATTTGTACCTTCCCCCAGACCTAGTAATCTGCAGGACGTTTAAAATACCTGCTACGGATAGCCTTCGGCTACAGGGCAACATACATTAACAACATCCCTGTTTGAATACCAGAAGTAGTACCCACGTTATACTATATTCAGCAACTAGGTCAATGAAGGTGTTGGTGATTTTATATTCGGCTCGACCTTCGTTTTAAACGTAGTTATATTTTATATGCATAAGTGCTCACAAATACAACACATATATAATTAAATTAAGTACTTAATATCATAAAGACACACACTCAAAAAGACCGGCTTACAGTGGCAAGAAAAAAAAAATCCAAGGAGATTTAACACAAGTTTTTTTAAATAATCAAGGAAAGGATAATTAGTCTACAAGTTTTTTTCAAAATGTAGCTGACCATAAGAACAAGAAGGCACATCTACAAGTTAATTTAAGAAAGAACCATATTAGATATTAGGAAATACTTTTAGTCAGGTAATAGTGAATTCTTTAAATGCATTGCCCCATGAAATAGTTCGTGAAGGCTGAATTCATGCATTCAAGAATAGATTAGATGCACATAGTTATTTTTAGATCAACTATAGTATAAGAAACTGGTTGTATACAGACTTACAGTCTTCTGAACAATATAAAGAAATTGGGTTAAGTTAAATTAAGAGTCACTGAAGGAGTGCACGAAATTGATTCACAAAAGAGGGCTTCTGCCAGTAATACATTAGCCTTACTTGCTTGCTTACTATCTACTTACTTCCTTGCTAACGTAATTACTTACTTACTTTCTAACTTACTTGCTAGCTTACTTACTTACTTACTAACTTAATTACTTACTTGCTAACTTAATTACTTACTACTAACTTACTTGCTAGCTTACTTACTTACTTACTAACTTAATTACGTACTTGCTAACTTAATCACTTACTTACTAACTTACTTGCTAGCTTACTTACTTACTTGCTAACTTAATTACTTACATACTAACTTACTTACTTATCTACTTATTCACTTACTTACTTGCTAACTTACTTACTTAATTACTTTCATGCTAACTTACTTATTAAATTACTTTCTGCTTGCTTACTTATGCCGTTAATGCACTATGGGAACTTCAGTTTGCCTGTCTTGGGCCAAATGTGTTGTTGGTTGCTCATGTTGTTGTAGAATGTATGTAATGTCATATATCCATCTACCGTGCGGTCTTTTTTGTGACTTCTAGCCAGGTCTTATTGTATTAAAACTCATCTGGGGTAGGTCTCTCGCCGCCGTGATTGATTCTCATCTAGTATTCGTACAGCGATCTCAGTCCCGCCAGACGGAGCGATAGCGCGGGCTTGCCGAAAACGCTCTGATCAAAAACAACTGCTGCCTTGCAGATAGGCTGGGGATAGCCAAAGGCTAAGGAGGGCATCCCTACATAAACGCCTGTTGAAATCGGATGCACTGAGCCACATGCTTAACAAAATAAAACAGTGCAACGTAAATATTGCTGTAAACAGCGTACGATGAAGAAGAAGAAGAAGTATTGAAACTCTGTAGTGGTAGTCGATCAGGGAGATGACAAAACCATAATAGTTTGTTTTAAGTATGTATTCAGCACAAGAGCTAGGTCTCAGTATATTTTTACTGTCATTCTTTCTCATGTTATCTGTCTTGTTGACACAAACTAAGTTTTTCATTTCACACGTGATTTTTGTCTCCCGCACCTTGGATAAGTACCATGTTCAACATTTGTAGCACAAATGTTTGTATCAATATCGTTTACCAGTTGTAGTTTTCTGGTGATGTTAATGTTTGGGAAGTTTAAGATGTGGTAACAGTTGAACAATCGCTGCATCAGTAGAAACAAATATATTTGCTGTAAACAGACTGTCACAAATAAATACAATGCTGCTGCATACAGTAAGGTTCCTGTATCCTGTACGAGATAGTCATACAAAAGGAGATCAAATGTTATAAAGTAAACATTGTGCTAGAAACATATGGCACAATGTTTTTAATGAAATGTATTTTTTTTTAAATTTTTTATTTTATTTATTTTTTGCGTTCGCCTTATTTATCTATTCCCCAAGGCGTGTGTGCGTTACACTATGGTTTTTATTTTGCGCCTGTCGGCCCAGTGCATCCGACTTCAGCATGCATTTTATGTAAGGGTCTGCTTCCTCCTGCATTTTCTAAGGGTTTGCTTCCCCGGGGTAACGGCCGGTGCTGTGATGGGGATCGAACCCAGCACCTTCTGGTTGTGAGCCGTGCCACTTAACCACTAGGCCACGCCGTCCCCTTGAAATGTATTTGAAACCAAACATTCCTAACCAAAGTGATACTATTAGAAACAGTAATCTATTACAATCTGTAACAAAGGATATGATTGCTCAGAAAAAAGGACATAGAGAGCACCATGGAATGAACACTGTTAATGACAGAACTGCCTTCCGTATGGAAAGTTGTCAAGATCCATGATCAGGGCTGAACTATCCATTAAGCTTAGTAGGCAAAAGAAGAGGTAGACCAAGAAGACGATGGCACCAAGATATCCAGGAATGCTTGGGTATGACTGTGACGGAGGCTGGTGTTTTGGCAAGAGAACGAGTTTCTTTCAGACAGACTGTGATGGGAGCGACGTTCTATAAAGGACATGCTACATCCCTGAGTATGACTGTGGCGGAGGCTGGAGTTTTGGCAAGAGAACGAGTTTCTTTCAGACAGACTGTGATGGGAGCGACGTTCTATAAAGGACATGCTACATGATGATTACATATTTCAAATTGTTCATTATGTATAGAAAGAAAATGTTTGCATTTTGTAATCGCATCCATAACATTCTAACAGGATAGTTTAAAAAACATAATTCACAACAGCCAAATAGTAAACCCATTAAACATTCCACATGCTGTACTGCATAGTACGCTGTGTATTGGGTAATGATCTAGTTATGAGATTTCCACAGTTCAGCGAGACGAGGAGTTACTGTGCTTCAGAGCATGCATACTGTGTTTTAGTCTTTTTTTAACGTGAATAAGGGTAGAGACCAGTCGCTTGATAATGCCTAAAATCTGACCGGGAAAGATACATGTTTAAAAACCAGAATGAGTCAGAAAAATTACATTCCTGGCATACCATAGTTAAATTGTTATTTTATTTGATCTTTTTTTTTTTTTTTTTTTGTTTGTTAGGAAGGGGCAGCTTGTGAAATCTTGGAATTAGCAGCAAACATCTTCTCTTATTTTAATGTATAAATGCACATATGGGCACGTCCACATAATGATCTTCGTGGTTTACCTACTTGAACGACTCAATGATAAGTGCTGATCTGCTCACGATGATGCGACAAAGATACTTGACTGGATATACACGGATAAAAGAAGCATTTACTGAAGATACCGCAGAGAAAGCATCAAGCAGCAGATGGTCTCCTATCGATGTTACATGACCTGGTGAATGAGATATCCTTGGTTTTTTTTGTAAAAAACATGAAGAGACTTCACCAAATAAGGCAAACAATACACCACGAACATTTTGGCGTTCATCGATATCGAACTATCATTTTCAGAAATAAAAATGTGCTCTGTATATAATGTTAATACTAAAATATTAATAATTAACCAGTAAAAGAGGTATGGCCACACAAACGAATAAATATACACGTCTATTAATAACACTTTTTGGTATTAACACAAGGAATTGCGTTGTTTGTCGGTTTTTATTTTAGTCTCATATATTTGATACACACGAATAGCATCTTAAAATTGAAAGGTAATAATAAATTCATACTCGTACGCCAATAGCACAACATGAAGTAAATATAGCGCTAGAAACAACATTAAACAGTTACATCGATGTTTATTACAATTCTTGAACCTGGTTTAGAAGAATCTGTAGAGTCTGTATATTACAAAATTCTTTTATTTCACTTGATCTAAAAGTAACTATGTGCATCTAATCTATTCTTGAATGCATTAACTGACCCTGCCCACACTATTTCCTGTAGAAATGTATTCCACGCACTCACCAATCTCCGACTACAAAAATATTTCTTAATATCTAATCTGGACCTTCCTTTAATTAATTGGTAGTTGTGCCCTCTTGTCCCTGTAGCCGTCTGTACTTGAAAAACATTTTGTAGTAAAATGTATCCTTTCCCTTGATGATCGTATAAACCTGTATTCAATCTTGAATTATTTTCATTTCTAGACAATGTAGCCCGTTTTTTAGTAAAGTCTTTCCACATAACTATAATTCCGGAATCCTGCTGTCAGTTTTGTCGCTATTCTGTGTAGTGCTATGGAATAAACGCCGCTTACCCCTGCAGTCTCCACGCGCTATACAGATTACGTTTTTATTTTATGTCTGATAAAAAAGACATATTCCTCATCGATGATTTGAACGAATGTCTTTGAGGTCTAAGACGAAATTTCAAACCACTCGGTCAATCGCTTTGTTGTAATCTATTGAGCCACTTCTATCTCTCCTCTTCTTCTTCTTCTTTCGTTCTCAATCTCCCGCAACCAAACCATGAAAGGGCTTAAGTAGCAGACTGTAGTCCAGAGAACGGAATGCGTTATGTCGTAGTTTACAGTTTGACTGCGATATTTACACCTTTCGGTCCAACACATCCGACTTCAGCAATCATTTTTTTGAGTACCGGGTTAGTATTCCCTCTTCGATCCCTTTTCCTTAGCCAGTCTGACCTGCTGTAGCCTGTTATCCAGGATCACCGCGTGGAGGTGTAGAAGGGTCTTGGCAGCTATGGGTCGCTGACCACTGCAGCTCATGCCACTTATATCTCTAAACAACGCGTGGGAGCAAGGTTTTCTGTCGTTCACAATTTCCGTGGATACTGTTATTTTGTTCAATGCTTGTAGCTTTTCACTGTCTCTTCTAATGAAATAAAATCACATAAATTGTATGCGTATTTATAGATATGTATAGCCAACTAAATTCCCATCAATAGTAACAGGTACACTATATCTAACGCAAAAATATTCTTTTAATAATTAAAGTCCGCAAATTTATGTATGTTTATTATTGTTCATCACACGAAAAAAAGATGTCTGACTTGGTAAATGCCAATGTGAGATCTTATCACTGGAACTAAACAAAGCTTTGATATCATGATTAATTCTACACTCCGATTTCAATATGGGAACAGGGTGAAACATATGAAAAGTTATATCTATCTAACTTCGGTCCACTTATGTCGTTAGACATCGTGGGGAAGATGTATGACCTCCATTTACAATATTTTTAGGAGACAAAAATTCGCTAGTGACTTAACATGTCAATCCCAATATATGTTACCAACCGTTAGGTTGGCAGTCCCTGAAATGTACGATCGACTTTTTTTTGGGACTGGTTTTTGTGGTGGAACCATACATTAAAGCAAGGTTAACCCACAGCCTGTCAAGAGTCATCTATGCCACTCCGCTAACCACATAAAAAAGACCTGATGTATACATACGGTCTCCTTTTAGTGACATATTCTCTGTAGGAGTGAGAATCCCTAGAATAATTTAAGTAGATTTTAAACTTGCATTTTGCCCTAGATCAGGATTAAATATAAAAGGATGATCGACGTGAAAAAAATCAGGCCTCCACTGTTATTTGAACGCGCGACCTTCAGCATCCGAGACGAACACCCTACGTCGACACCACTGGGTCACATAGAAGTTATATGTTCAGCTAAAGTGTCAGTCCTACAGCTTCACTAGTTCGAGTCCACCTAACAACACTTCAACACATGCATCATAATATTTCCTTCTACTCTCAAGTAGGAGCATGGGGTAATTACATTAGATGCCGCCTCCCAGGAAACCAGTGCTTATACATTATCTCCTGTCAGTGGCTGCTTCTGTAGTACTGTCTTACCTGATGTGATTACTTAGTCAGACTCATTCAAAATCTTCGTTATCTTCATTTTATGACATACATAGTAAGTTGTATCTTGAAAATAATAGGACTAATGTAATATTGGAAGCATGTTTTAATTGGTCAACAAAGAGGATAATGTTTGAAATGAGCAACCTTATCAAGTAAATCCACCCTGTGTTTTATCGGATATAAGCTTCATGTAAAAGGGTCAGCTGTCGAGGTGGCCATATGTGTCACATGGGGTTTCAAAGTGAATTTACTAATCATAGTAAGTAATTTAATTGGTGCTTTCCTGCTAAAACGCTTGGAGACCCATCCATGTGCGAAGATGTCCGAATCACGGAATGGATAACTTATAAACAGTTCCCCGTGTGCGTTTCTATACCACTTCTAAATCGTAAATTTGTTTGTGTTTTTTTTTTTTTTTTTGCTTTTTGTTCTTGGATAAATTAGAATAATTTTCCGTGCATATTTAGTAATATTAATCACTGCATCATATTTCATGGAGATATCTGTAAAAAGTGTCATTTTTAAATGGAGGCAAGCGCATTCTGCCAAGTAGCGCGCCAAGTTTTACAGCTAAGAAACGTAACGGCAATGCAATTAATGCGTTAACAAGGAACGCAGGGAAGCCGTGGTATTTCAGGAATCTGAATTTACGTCAAGGAAAGGGAGATTACGTCAAGTGTGTAGAACAGTGGTTCCCAAACATTTTCGGTTTATAGGGTCCTTAGTCTGTCAGGAGTATTTCCACGGCATCCACAGTCAGAACATAGATCTACTTAACAGTTGCAGTGCGCGGTTGGTGCGGTTTGGTTGGTCAACTTAAACACAAATAATGAAACACATATTTCAAATTCGCAAACAATTTATATAAAAGTATTAAATAAGTACATATTTCTAATAATCATATCATTGGATAAATTAATCGTAATGAATGGGGCGAGTGAGCATGTTGTTTACTGAACATCTTCTCAAATCTTGGAATCATAGTGGACACAGACTTTCTTCATTTCATGTTCCATACTTGCTTTATATTACTACAGACACCCATCTTCTCACAAATACAAATATGGTTGGTGTGAAAGAATTTCAATATTCAAATCGTTGGCTGTTTGAAGCACAAGCCTTGCTTTATGGGAGGGCGAGTTATCTTGAAGCAAAGGCAGAATTTGAGTGCGCGCCATCCCTCATTTTCTGGTCAGCCTTTTTTAGTTTGGTCAAGAGATCTTTAATCGTGAAACCGTGAGGAAGGTAATCTTTCATTATGACACCTTTGACGTCCAAACAAAAAACAGTCCGCATAATTTTTCTTGCATATTTCTATGCTCTTGGCTTGACATGTGTTGATGAGCCCGGGGTGCTTACCGGAAATTTTGGATTCTGGGTCATAATGGTGAACGCAAGTCTTATCTACTGTCACTATGGTCGGCAACATGTTTTTCGATCGATACAATTTGGGCAACTTTCCATAGAAATCAACCCTCGTTCGTTTCTGTTTACATGTCAGTAGACGCGGGATCCAGCGGGCACACACTTTTCTCATATTAAGTCTGTTGTGTAAAATTATAAAAACTGTACTTTCATTGAGTTTTGCTGACCTAGATATCTCTGCAATTGTCGTTTTCCTGGTCAATGATTTTCTTCATTCTTGCAGCATTTTCATCGCTGCCCTCTGAGGATGGTCTTCCTGATCTTGGAAGATCAGCAAAATGGAAACGGCTTTACTTAAACTACACCAGTTTTTTTACAGAAGCATACGAAGGACAGAATTCTTCAAACACTGGTTCTATTTCCCTGTGTATTTCTGTAGGTGTTTTTCCCTGCAACATCAAGAATTTTATCACAATTCTGGCCTCTAATTTCTTCATTTTTCTGGCAAACCTTTAGAGTAGCAGATTCGGTCAATAAGGTGTGTTGCGCCATGCACTATATCGGGTAAACCTGTCAAGGAGGAGCATTCATACTTCTCAAGTCCAATACAATATGAATGAGCTACATGTGTGCCAAATTTCAACTTCCTCCTTCTACTCCTTCATAGTTAGGGTAAAGACTTATGACAAGCCCCTTGTATGACGCCATAGATGGAATTAAGATTCGCTGAACTTTACCACGTAACATCGGATATTCATCTTTTACTGATATCCAAAAGTCAAGTAGTTTCATGCTGCCTAATTTATTTTCTTGTTAGAGTATTGGCGCAGTACTGCTCAATAAGCTTTTCATCTTTAGAGGAAGAAATTCAGATGCAGCTTTGGTCCGAATGGGTTTGAATCCATGCCAACTTGTCGATATGACTTCATGAAAGTATTTTTTTAAACGATTGATAAGCTGAGATAAGTGCCTTTCGAAAACAGATTTTACGTCGCGAGAGAAATCAACTTCCTTGCAGATCACAGACTGTGGTAATAAGGGGAAACAATATGTGCCACCCTTTTTATCCATTTTACCTCTACAAAAATGTAATTTTTTTTCTGAAAGCTCAAAACTCCTCGACCAATGTGCGTGTTGCCTTCCTGCAAAAAGAAATACAACTCATTTAACTTTTGAAAGATATCATACAAGTGTGCTAGTTTTACCAAAAAATGTGTTTTGACGAAAGTGTTTGGCATGATCGATTTTTTTCCTTTTCAAGAAAGGCGTTCATTTCCTACGATAATTCAAACGTACGGAACAAAACATGTCACCTGAGGCATTAACAAAGTTGTCTATTAAACTCTCATATGCTCACAATTTGTTATTAAAAAAATGTTGCTTTAACTGACCGAGTTATTAGAAAGTGTGTCACCTTAAACACACATTATAAGACCAGATTCATTTGATGACTTAGACACTTTGTTGCGAGAGCCACTGTGTGAATGATGAAATGAGTCGACTGTCAATTTAGAGCTTTTCTTCGAATAAGCGCTTGCAATCCTTCATAACGACTGGACATCGAGCGACCACCATCAGTACATATACTAACGCACTCTGTCCACACCACATTCTTTTAAACCATAAATGTGTTCCAAATCTAGAACAATTCTTGATCCTATGTGTTTGCAGTTATACTTTTACAGAATAGAAGGTCTTAAACAAAATATCATTACAATCTAAGAATTACACATAGCAAAATGAACAATGCATCCTTTCCCTTTTATTTTGGCAGTTAAAATATGATTGAGATCCCCCGTTACGTGCTAGATTCTTGCGACTGTTAGTATTGTTAGATAAAGGCACCTTTGATTGTAGTTTTCTTGCAGAACCACTGGCAATAATGTTCACCAAATCTTCAGCAGCCGGTTGAATTCGTATTTCTTCTACAGTATGTGACTGTGTACACCTTATATGATTCTATTGTACGTTTAGAAATGAGTGCTCTTTTTATTTTTGAAATATCGCAATAGTTCATTTATATATAATTCGAGGTGACAATACAGGTTTATAAGATAATCAAAGGAACAGATAAATTAGACTATAACACGTTGTTTTTTTTCTAAATAAAAACACCTACAACCTACACAAACAAGAGGGCATAGCTGCAAAAGAATTAAAGAATGGTCCAAATTAGATATTAGGAAACAATTTTGTTAGTAAGAGAGTGGTGAATGCTTAGAATGCATTGCCAAAGGAAGTAGTAGCGGCAGGGACAAGTAATGCATTTAAGAATAGATTGTATGCACATAGCTTTTAGAGCAATGACATATAAAAGAAACTGGTTATTTACAGACTTAACAAAAGTCGACGTAAAGTCTAATTCAAAATAACTGTCATTCCATTAACGTTTCCGCTTCTTCACGCACTCACCCACCAGTATGTGGTTCGTTCTCTTTATTTTTATTACTTAAATTCCAATTAATGTTCAAATAAAACTAGTCTATGTGTAGGAAGATAAGAACAGCAACTTTTAATAGTTGCATAGCCTTCTAAACCAGTATAAAAACATTAAGTTATGTTAAGTATCAAGCTAATTATTTTGCGTGCGGTCCTATAGTCAAAAAGATATTAGAGGGTAATTACAATTTATTTATAATGATGTCAAGAATGATCAGGATAGTCGATTTCTATGTAATATTACTGTGCTTGATAGATAATTTTTATATACATACATTTTACAGTAATTGCAAAACAATGGTGTTTTCAAAGATTCATAAGTGTATCTCTATTAATCCAATGGAAGGACAGCTAGAGGTAGTGCGGAAACAAACTGTGTATTGAATAAATCCAATTGTAAGAAAGTCACCGTTCATTGAGCTATCGCATGTGTGTGTCTCCATTATACAAATGCACTCACTCTAACCAGAATCAGAAGAGTCAGATAGACGATTGTAATAGGTTTAATGAATTTTAAACCATTATTCTGTCAATATTCCTCTGTGTCTTTCAATATATGATCACCACATTTAATCCAGCAGTCTTTGTTAATGTTCGATAGGGCAGCATATGTAACTTTCTTACCATCGCATGTTTTAAACGTTGTGTTTTGAACGGCCACCTACCGTTCACTTTAGCCCACACAAGCTCCACAGGATTTCAATGAGAATGGTAAGGTTGAAGTCTTCACATATGGCCATGCTCTTGTATTATTTTATCGATATTACATATTTTATTCTTGTCTGCATTCTTTACAAGCCAGTAGTTCAGGTTTTAAACATATTTCACTTCAATGAATGTTTTCCTTTGTAAGCCATGCATTTATTTCATTATTAGCACTTACGGAGGTGGGAACATAGTCTTTGAGTGTCAGTTCATTATGGTATGAAAAATGGTCCATTATCAAACATTAGCGTCTATCTAAAGACGAAAGTAATGTTTTCTCAACTAAATTCTGAAGATTTGGCAGTTCATCTCTTAACGGTAGCCCCCGGTGTCAGATGATTTTGATTAGACAACGAGTTCTACATTCTTTACTGAACCATTTTGCCTGCTGCCAGGATGGGTTATCAAACGTTGTCTTTTGTTACTTGGTACACATCTTTTTATCGTTCCAAGTATAGACTACCATTGCCTATCACTTGTATGGTGGTCATTTATCCGTGTTTCATCAATATAGGCTATGTTGTAATTTGCAGCACGCATTTCTTGTACCTCGCATAAATACTGACTTCTAGAAACAACAAGGTGGGGGCTTCTGACATATTATATTTCTGCCTCCAAAATGTGAAGTCAGCTCAGCGTACAGTTTCCACATTGTTGTTTTGGAGACGTCAATTTCATTGTTTCTTCTAAGCGATCCTTGCTATTCTCATAATGTTGACCTTTTGGAGTCAATTTTTAAAATATATTTCACGTTTAATAACTACATTGTCGAAAATAACCTTTTTTTCTTTTCTTCCTCTCTTCTTTTGTATTGCTTGCAAATGCAAACGAATTGGCATACTCTGGAACGCAGCACGAAGACGACCTTCTACTTATAACCACGTCGTGCATTTGTTCTTTTCTTGGAGTTTGAAATGCTATAGAAAAGAATGCAGAGTTAGGATCTTTTGAGAAATATTTTTAAAAGATTCTCCACGATTATTTTATGAGTAATAATCTATTTGTCAGCGCCACTACAGTATCAGTTTGCAGTATGTACCTCTGCATAACGTTCACACGTTAACATGACGTTTTAAACAAATTTCTGGATTCAATTTGTTAAATATCAGGGCGAACTAGTGAAATCATATAGTTTTTCAACTTTCGCAAGGACAACGCCGTCAAGATGTCATCATCATCATGCAGCATGTCCTTTATAGAACGTTGCTCTTATCACAGTTTGTCTGAAAAAACTTTCCCTTGCCAAAACTCCAGCCTCCGAGAGTTATACCCGGATATTCCTGGATATCTTAGTGCCGTCGTCTTCTTGGTCTACCCCTGCCTCTTTTGCCTGGCACTACACCTTTCATCACTGTTCTCTAAAGACCGTTGTGTCTCTTGATGTGACCAAAGTATTGAAATATTCTGGCCAAAATAGAATTGATAAACCAGTACTCCTCTATGTTAAACTCTTGCCGAATGTCTATATTTGTCTTTTTCTCCGTCCAGGAGAATCTTTCAGTAAGATTTTGACACGAAGGAGTATGTGAACCAATGCTGAAGATTCTTCTCCACTGCAGCACAGAGACATTTTAATCCTGTACACGATAATGCAGACATCCAGTGATGGAAGTTTAAGACAAACATTACTTGTTGAAGACTTTATGAAATATAGATACCGCTATAGAGTATCTTAGCGATTAATTAGTGTACTGGTAGAGAACTCGCTTTTACAGTAGAGCTATGGGCTTCAATTCCTGCAACTGACACTCTCAAGTGACTCTTACGGTCAGGGAAGAAAAGACAGCGAAGAAGGGAACTGTCCACTTTACCTCACAATCTGCGACTTTTTATACTGGTCTCTAACAACGTCATTTCCGACCACTGGTTAAGCCTGCTGAAGGACATCCTTGAGCTCTTATAGAAAAACCAGCGATTGGTCAGTTCTCGCATTCTGTGTTTCTACTTAAACTTGTATGAGGTATCAAGCTCTCAAACATTCGATACAGGACTCCGAGGACATTTAAGTGGTACTGGGTTTTGAATAAAGCTCTAGATACATTTCCTCAAATAGTACGAGTCAACGAACACACCACATTGTATTAGACAATGAACACATGTCATCGTATGAGACAGGGAACACATCACATTGTATGAGACAAGGAACTCATCACATTGTATGAGACAAGGAACTCATCGCATTGTATGAGACAAGGAACTCATCACATTGTATGAGACAAGAAAATCATCACATTGTATGAGACAAGGAACTCATCACATTGTATGAGACAAGGAACTCATCGCATTGTATGAGACAAGGAACTCATCACATTGTATGAGACAAGGAACTCATCACATTGTATGAGACAAGGAAATCATCGCATTGTATGAGACAAGGAAATCATCACATTGTATGAGACAAGGAACTCATCACATTGTATGAGACAAGGAACTCATCGCATTGTATGAGACAAGGAAATCATCACATTGTATGAGACAAGGAACTCATCCCATTGTATGAGACACGGAACCCATCACATTGTATGAGACACGGAACTCATCCCATTGTATGAGACAAGGAACTCATAACATTGTATGAGACAATGAACTCATCACATTGTATGAGACACGGAACACATCACATAGTGGACTTATGACTAAAGGTTTTCTTTTGCAACATGACAATGCTCGCCGCCCTACTGCCCGTGCAACGGCTGCAACCAGTGAGGACCTCCACTTTCAGTGTCTACCGCATCCGCCGTATTCACCAGACCTTTCTTTGGCCGACTAAAAGAGGCATTGGGAGGAAAGACTTTCAGGCCTGGGATGCCACCAAACAAAAAAGAAGCCATGGGTGACCAAAGACATTCTAGATCTTTGTGATAAAAGAAGGTCACTGAAAAAACACAATCACCCACCGGAGGAGGTCGGCAGTTATAAAGAGGTCAAGAAAGCCATACAACAAAAGATGAGAGAGGCGAAAAAAGCGTGGATATGTGAGCAATGCACAAACATCTAAGAGATACTAAACACAAATGATGCTAAAGGAGCATACAAGGTTGTCAAAGAACTGGTAACACCAAGACAAAGCAGGAACCTTATGATCCATGATATAAGTGGCAAGTGCCTTATTGAGGAAAATGACGTACTGGCACGATGGACAGAGTACTGTTCCGAGCTACATAACTATGAAGGGCGAAACGAACCTGAGAAAACAATCCCCACAACACCAACAAATATTGAGGATAACCAACTGATAACGAAGGAAGAGGTAACTGCAGCGGTAAAGACATTGAGAAGAGGGAAGGCGGCCGGCATGGACAATATACCAACAGAGCTCTTACAAGCAGGTGGAGAGGTAGTGGAGGCCTGACACACATCTGCAACAAAATATCGGCGACAGGAAACTGGCCGGACTTATGGACGAAATCAATAGTTATATATAAGTCTGGAAACCTAAAGCTGTGCCAAAATTACAGAACAATAAGCCTCATCAGCCACCCTAGAAAAGTCATGCTTAGATTAATCCTCGACCGATTAAAACCCCAAGCAGAGAACATCATTGCCGAGGAGCAAGCAGGGTTCAGATAGGGAAGAACCACTACAGAACAGATATTTAATTTAAGGCTGCTAAGCGAGACATATCTAGAACAGCAGCAAACACTGTGTCATGTGTTTGTGGATTTTAAGAAGGCGTTTGATAGGGTATGGCATAAAGCGCTTTGGGCAACCATGAGGATGTATAATATCAACGGAAATATTATAACGGTCCTTGAACATCTGTATGAGAAGGCGTCTAGCCCAGTTCTTGTGAATTGGAAGCAAGGGACTGGTTTCGCACATCAGTTGGTGTGAGACAGGGGTGTACACTCTCTCCAACTCTTTTCAATATATTCCTTGAAGGAATTATGAATGAGGCACCTAGAGGTCACGTTGGTACTGTCAAGATAGGGGGCCGAAAGATTACCAACCTTCGTTTTGCAGACGATATCGACGGGTTGGCGGGTTCAGAAGCAGAACTCCAGGAATGGGTCAGAAGGCTCGATGAAACAGCTCTTGACTATGGTATGGAGATAAACGCTGAAAAGACAAAATTAATGTCCAACAACGCCACGGGCTTCAACAGCAGGATACAAGCTAACGGTCATAAACTCGAAGTGGTTGACCGTTTTAAATACCTTCGGTCGATTGTCAGTGATAAAGTATAAAAATGTGAGATGTTGGCCAGAATAACACAGACAATAGCGGCGCTTGCACGGCTTAACAAAATCTGGCAAGATAAACGGTTAGCACTACGCACGAAAATCAGATTAATGCGTACACTGGTCCTGTCAATATTCCTCTATGCGTGTGAGACAGGGACAATAACAGCTGACCTTCAACGAAGAATACAGGCCTTGGAGATGAGGTGTTTCCGAAATTTTTTAAACATCACGTACAAAGATCCATCGAGTTACAAATGAGGAAATACGAGATAGAATTACAACAGCAATAGGGCCTTTCGAAGACCTCTTGGCAATTGTCAAAAGAAGGAAACTCACTTGCTACGGTCACATATCGAGATCAAATGGTCTTGCAAATACAATTCCCCCCCCCCCCCCCCCGAAAGGTGCATGGCAGACAACGAAGAGGCCGGCCCAAAAAGAGATGGGAGGACAACATAAAAGAGGGGCCAGTCTCCGACCAGAAGAGTCACAGGCAGCGGGATCTGACAGAGAGTGGTGGCGTGGGATTGTGAGGATGTCTTCATGTGTGCCCAAACAACCTCACCGATTACGGGATGACCTGACCTGAAGAGCTCTGGCATGGGGTGCATGAGTGGTTACACATGAGTGGTTTAGGAATCCATGCCATTAATAGGCGCTGGTGGAATTGCATTGAAGGAAATAGCTACTAAGTCGACAAATGTTATTTTTGTTTCCCTTTTTCAGAATAAACCTTTCCTAAAAAATATATTTAAGGTTTTGATTTGAAGCCACCTCGTGTGTGTGGTGTGTGTGTATATATATATATATACATATGTATTTCTTGGGTTTCGGACTTCATCCACTGCGAACACCGCATGAAGTCTGGATAATGTTCCAAGTCCTGACATGAAAACAATTTCGATACCACAAACGCCACACGAAGACAACGTTGATGGCAAAGTGACAGTAAAACGTGCATACATATTTCATAGAGACTATTTGATAGAGACTATTTGATAGAAGCTATTTGATAGAGACTATTTGCCCAAATCAAAGTTTGTCTGTGTTACTTTATCTATATACAGCTCCAAGAAATGTATCATTTAGCATTCACATGTTTCTTCCCTAGAGTTACCGGAGTCGAAAAGAAGGGCAACCAATAGCACAATGTAACATACCAAGCGAATAAGGAGAGTTGCACATGGCACTGGCTACCCCATCATGTAGAAATTTGAAGCCACAAAAACTAACAAATATAGACACGTCAAAGGTTGATGATTTGGCTTGTTGTAGACCTATGCTCCACGCGAAGCCGAAAAGGTTTTGATACCTTGCCATCGAATATGAGTCGTAAAACACCATTCTTGGAAACATTTGTCAAAGCGCGATACTTAAAGAAGCACATTTTTAATATTTCTTCCATTCTGTTCTTAGATCCCTGTCAACGACTGATATAGTAATTAGTGGCCTTCGCACTTGATGGTCTCTCTATTGACAGCAACAAACTCCCTTCACTTCACCCTGTCCCCAGCCATCGTTCGTAAAGTGCCCCAGCTCTTATTCATGATTCTTATGTCGGATTTTATGGTTCTTTACCAAGCTGCCTTAAGTAGACCCCTCTTTTACCTTTCTTATGGAATTCAAAGCATGATGGTTCTGTTTCTGGTGTTGTATCAGGATCTATTCTAAGGACACAGTCGATCAGATTCCAGCGTCGATCAGTCATGGTGTGCATATCTTCTTGGCTGCTTTGGGCCGGCAATGTTTTGGTGGTGCTGATGTTTGGTGAGAATATTCAATCAATCTTCCTTAGAAAGATTGCGTGGAAAGATAACAGCTTGGACATATCTTTTTCTATTAATCTCCAGTAATCAGTATTGTGCAGAAGCAAAATGTATAATCCACAGTCCTAATAGAATGATCACAAATCTCAATTGTTTTCTTAGCAGATCGGCTTTGTTATAATTGTCCTCGAAATAAAGCGCATGTTCTGGTATAAAAACAATTATTGGGTTTCCCTACTTGCCTGTATTTGAACTGTCCCGCTTATATTGGCCATGTTTGCGCGAGTACTCGTGCATTTATCAACTGATGCCTGGATTTGATGATTAAACGAGTAGACATTTATAGGACTACACATAGCGGTTGCGAAAATTCTTTCTGTCAAATTTTAGATTGGACGAGAAAACGAAAATAAAACCTGAAACATGTGAGAAAAAAATATATAATTGCCAATGATCAATGCGACAGATGAGAAATGGAGGATATGGTGGTTTTTTTTAAACAATTTATTTAAATCAATTGATTTTGAAATATTTTTTCAGAGAGTATTTTTTCTAAAACGATAGCTTAGTGTTAGGCTCGCAGTGGTTTAAATTTCGTTTGAAATAAGATGGGCTAGATTCTATTGAGATATATCACTCAAATCAAATTCTATTGACATTATGATCAAAATGTCTGAGTTTAAGCGATATAAATATAATATAAAAGGTTTTATAGTTCTGCTCCGAAGTCGGAAAAACAGACAAAATACAATTTACGATCATGAACATTTTTTTTTCTCAATCGTGACGTCTTCTTCGGTTAGATCAGGAACAGCTTTAGAGTTCAGTTTACAGACAACTAATACAATGAAAAACCTAGTCACACTACATGCATTTGATTGGGTTACTCTTGAACATAACATAACTGCTTAGGTTTGCAACCTGGTCAGGTTATAACCAAACTTAACCGATGAATGATATCCCTCGCAGTGTTAAAATCATCCACTAGCACACAACAATGTTGTTGTTATTACGATTGTAGCATAGTTACACGTATTAACAAATGATATTACCTTAATTGAACAACATGTTACTCCTTCATTCAGTGCTGCTGTTTTATTATAATAGACATAAATTGTGACGCGCATAATTCTGTTCTAGTTTCATTTTTTGTTGCTGCTGTGATTGTAAACAAATAAATAAAACTCTTGAAATTTAATTTCCTTTCGAGCAATAGGAACTCGTGGTTAAACATTCTCCATGATACAACATTTACGGCACGCTGAATAATCTCATGTACTGTTTGTAAATAATATTATAGACAAGTGCTGAGAAACGACATTGTCATATAAGTCGTTTGGCACAACACTTGGTGTAAACTCTGATTGGAAACTTGAAACGAGTGTTATATTGGAGTGAAACTCTAAACCAATGTTGACTCATTTTAAATGTGATATTTGCCGTTTGGAAATCAGTAACCAAATTAAATTACATTCAAAACAGAAGAAAAAAACCTAATTGAATTGCTGAATAAGCTGACCTACCTCTCTCGTTCTCTCTCCTCGGCTCTCTATCTATCTATCTATCTATCTAACTATATATATATATATATATATATATATATATATATATGTGTGTATATATATATATATATCTATATATATCTTCTCTTTATTTCTCTCCATATACGCTGGTAAAAAACCGTTCATTTATGAAACTCTAAACTTACGACCTTTTTAGTGATGGTCACTGATGCCCCTCTAGTCAGTGTGTCCAGACTGAGTGACTACAGCTAGAATAAACCAGATCTCAGCGCAATGAATTGTTACCTTCCTCCTTCCATAGCTCTGAAATGGTGGAGAAACATCCTCTTCTAGAAATTATGGTTATCTTTATCCGATCACGCTTGTCTTATGCTATTTCCTGCGTTCAAGTACCTCAGTTCGTCTCGGAGAAATGGTTTCTCAGATTGCCTTGAAGCTTTACACATTTTTATTGTTGTCGGTAGTTGCCTTGCAATCATTGCTTCTATCAATTCTTTCATTTTTAGCAGATGACAATATTAATTCAGCTTCGTGTTTCGTGTGCGTTTACAAGTAGGTCGTTATATAGTCTGTTATTTTTCGGTGAACAAATTGTACTTTGACGTCTGACTTCTGTGTCTATTTGGATCTACAGCACGAGTTTCTTAGTTATTGTATTCCGTATGCCAGATAGTTGAAGGTGGTATGCCTTCTTTGGTTGGTCTGTGTCCGTCTTAGATTTTAGTGATTCGGGAGGGAACGAGAGGGAAGGGGAGGGGGCTGTGAGGTGGGGGTGGGGGTATAGTCACATTTATCCCGCAGCGACATAAAAACCCTGCCCTTCTGAGAATGACAAATAAATGTGAGAAAGGAATATTTTCAAGATAAGAAAACTAAAACATCAAGCAAATGTATCTCTGGATAAGTTTTGTTTAACATTAACTTCTGAGATTATGTTAAGTACATGTTTTCACTGAGAAAGAGAGTCCTTGGATGCTACGTGGAACCAGTACTGACATATGAAAGTGATTCATGGACAATTAGTAAACACGATCTTTGGAAGCAACAGAGATGTGGTTTTACAGAAGAATGTTGCGGATCACATGGACTGCAAAGAAAACAAATGATACAGTACTCAAGGAGACACAAACACAAATACAACTTATGGCGGGGTTCATGAGGAGACACAAAACACAAAGACAACTTATGGCGGGGTTCATGAGGAGGCACAAACACAAAGACAACTTATGTCGGGGTTCATGAGGAGACACAAAACACAAAGACAACTTATGGCGGGGTTCATGAGGAGGCACAAACACAAAGACAACTTATGGCGGGGTTCATGAGGAGGCACAAACACAAAGACAACTTATGGCGGGGTTCATGAGGAGGCACAAACACAAAGACAACTTATGGCGGGGTTCATGAGGAGGCACAAACACAAAGACAACTAATGGCGGGGTTCATGAGGAGGCACAGACACAAAGACAACTTATGGCGGGGTTCATGAGGAGGCACAAACACAAAGACAACTTATGGCGGGGTTCATGAGGAGGCACAAACACAAAGACAACTTATGGCGGGGTTCATGAGGAGGCACAAACACAAAGACAACTTATGGCGGGGTTCATGAGGAGGCACAAAACACAAAGACAACTTATGGCGGGGTTCATGAGGAGGCACAAACACAAAGACAACTTATGGCGGGGTTCATGAGGAGGCACAAACACAAAGACAACTTATTGCAAAGATCAAATCAAGACAGTCATCCTTTTTTGGGGCATTTCAAGAAAAGAGGTGGCTTGGAGCACGCTTGACGCAGAAAAGAGAGAGACAGATGAAGGCCAAGAGAGTAGGTGTTAGACAGTCTGAGAGAATGACCTGGGCGATAATCAAGCAGAGTTGGTAAACGAAACACGTGATAGAAATGGATGAAAGTTTATGATCGCCAACTCCAACCGGCAGGGCACCTGATGATGATGACACACTTTCATCTTATCTTAAGAACTCTAAATCAGTGGAAAATGCAGGTATACGAGATGGAAATTATACTCCTGGCAACGCTTCATTTTTTTCTTGCATGTGACCTGTATCATTAATATTAAATATGTGCTAAACAATATTAGTAATATACATATCTCTTACATATCAGAAGACCTGGTTTACTAAAATTTGCTAATGGGCGTGTGAAATCTAGTTATCATGATATGGCGCGCTGACGAAATTAGAGTGGCCATTTTCAGACTGGATTTATCCATCGTATTCCGGGCGCGATAAGAACCGATTTTCTGGCTTGATGACATATCCATGAAAGTAGAACGTTACAATCCAATAAAATGGCGTAAAGTGCGGGAACACGAAATATTGGGGAAAAGTTGTCGCAGCTGGAGTGTAAGCAATCATTCGATCATCATCAAGTTTCTGGACATGAAACACATTTATCTGTCCCAACGTAGCACATCTTTTACCCTGCATGTTTATATATATATATAATTTTTTTTGTAAAAAGCAGTTTAGCAATATTTGATTATCGTCTAAATTGTATATTATTTGTTCGTGGTTTAAAAAAATGTTTTTGTACTGCATTAATACATATTAACTTACATTTTAAATAATTATAAAATGTGAGAATATCTTCAGCTTTTTTGTTTTTAATTACCTTCATTTATTTCTTATATTTCTTACACATAGTCGCTACATCAGTATTCATGTGACCTCGTTTTCTAAGACATAAAACCATTTTTAAATCGTCAGGATATCATATGTTGTATGTTTTATTATAAATATTGATGCCTACAGTGAAGCCTTAAATTAGTATGTAATATATTTATGTCACCTGTGTGTACCCGCTCTAACTGTATCCCACCTATGGTAATCCTTTGTCCCAGTTCGTAGAGAATTCGTCACATCTATAACTGGATCACTGAGTCCACGTTGAAGTAAAGTCGAATATTCGTTTCAGAACTTCTAAAACTGGGCTAGGCTTACCATAAAATGTGTCAATGTCATCCTCTGGACTGTCATCTGTTGGAGCGCAGATCTGTAAAAGAGTGTGTATCGATTGAGAATATTCATGGTTAAGGACCGGCTGTCGGTAAACAACGGATGCCAGGAAAACGGGAATACGATGAACATTTGAAAAACAACTGGAAGACATGCACGGAAAGGGAAAGAGACTAACAATGGAAGAAGCAAATGTAGAATTGGAAATCAATTTTGTTTAAACGAAGGAAATTAAATTAAATTTTAAAAGGGCCCCTTGAAGATTGATAGCCAGATAATTGAAGATTTGCAGTTTCACATATTTGGGAAGTAACATTGACAAAGATGAACGAAGAAACCAAGATGCTTAAACTACGAAGAACTACGTCTCGCTGCAGCATTTTTTTTCTTAAGAAAAATAAGATGGACCTGCTGAACGCTATTGGATCTGCGGTAGTTCACTGGTTGATCCGCCTAGGGATTTAGGTTCAATCCTCAATTGATACGGAATATTTGTTTCCGCAAATGGCTTCAAAATTGATCCAGTTTTAAAAGATTAAGTATCGCAGCCAGTCTAGGACAAAATTTAGTATTTGCGTGATGCCGACCACGTGACCTGTTGTGTGAAGTTGTGCAATACCCACTATATATGAAAAGCCTAGGCACAGTAATGTGCAGAAGACGTGACGTAGACAACAGACGTCCGTCACAAGTTTCCTGATCATTGTGCTGCCACAGGACGATGCACAAGTTTGAAAAGATTGGATAAGATTACGTCTACAAACAGAGACAACTGCACTCCAACAATTAATGCCAAAGTGAGCCAAATGTTTTAATATATTTATTTGGTCAATTCATTTTAAAGTAATTATAAAAAAGTGTATCTACTGTATTAACTGTATAAACTATAGTGAGACAACATAACAGAATATAGAATATGAAGTGACATGCTATGGATCTGGCTGAATTTCAATGATATTTATTTGAATGACATAGTATAAGATCTAACGTTAAATAATATAGCATAACGTAACAAGAAGTAATATATGATATCGTATTAAGATCATATATATATATATATATATATATATATATATATATATATATATATATATATATATATATATATATATATATATATATATATATATATAAATATATAAAGTAAAGTAACCCATATCATTACTGCCGTAGGGGTGTGAGGAATTACCGATCTCACACTTCAGAGGCTCAGCTATATGAGGGCGGTAGCCATCTCCACTTTTTCGCCGCTTTTACTTCCCGGACATATATATATATATTTATATATATATATATTTATATATATATATACTTATATGCGTGCGTATATGTTTGAATGTGTATGTGTATGTGCCCCAGTCTGAAGCACTTCAACATTTGACATGCACAAAAGAAGATTCTAGGAGTATTATCTCTTTTTTTCCAAATTTCCGCTACCCTATTACCAGCTTGATATGACACGTTGTGTTGCTTGAAATGTATATTTTAAAAGCAAATATTGACTTTAGGAAAAAAAACTAAAAACCCTGGCTGAGATGTACGTTTCAAGAGTTGAACAAGTGAAGGGCAGAATCTGGAGAACAGGTAGTTAGGCAGAGAGCTTTGGAGAGAAGTATGCATATATAGGTGAGGGGTCAGTATTTGTAGTTAGGAGATTCAATGGTGAGAGAGGTTGACAGACATTTGTCTAAACAACACAACATGTTTGAAAGAATGAATATTGGGGAAGCAAAAATAGAGAATATAGAGGGGAGAATAAAGAGGATAGATAACAAAGGAAACAGTCATGTTGTAGTATTGGTAGGAACAAATAATGTAAAGAGAGATGGTACAGAAATAATTATGGATAAATATAAAAGTCTTATGAGAACACTTTAGAAAAAAAAGTTTAGAAAGTTCACAATGATGGGCATTTTAGATAGAGCAGATGGATCAGACTATCTAGATAGCAAAATAATAGGTATCAACCTTAGGTTACAGGTGATGTGTGCGGACATGGGGATGGAATTTATTGATGTTAAAGTAGACACAAGTAAAATGTTAGATAGGGGAGGTTTACATCTAAATGAGATAGGACAGCATGTTGTAGCAAAGTATATGTTCAATCATTGTGTTAGAAATTTAAACTGGTAAGGCCTATGAAGTATGAGACTAAAGATAGGCCTACAATAGGGTGCTATAGAGGAAGTAGTCAAAGGGGAGAGTTGGTGTCAGGGAAGTGTGGAATACATAGTGGAAAGGCAAACACTAAAATGATAAAGCAGAAGCAAAAAGAGGAAAACCAACAACATTACAAACTAAAATGTTTTTATGCAAATGTGAGAAGCATAGTAAATAAAAGAGAAGAATTGGAACTGTACGCAGAAGAAGAAAAACCAGATATAATAGGATTAACAGAATCATGGACATATGAAGAGATTGCAGATAGTGAACTTGAAATTGAGGGATATACAATGTTAAGGAAAGATAGGATAGTTGGAGACAAGACTAAGGGAGGTGGCGTTTTATTATACTGTTTAAATTCTGTTAATATAACGATCAAAGATTATTTATCATGTTGTAACAAAAATGAAAGTGTATGGGGAGAAATAGAAAGTGGGGGTGAAAAAACAGTGATTGGAGTGTGCTGTAGATGTCCAACAAGTCAAAAAGAGGAAGATGAGGAGTTGATTATTAGCATAGCAAAGGCAAGTGAAGGGAAATTATTATTAATGGGAGATTTCAACTATCCAGAAATAAAATGGGACATGGCAGAAGCACTTGTAGAGTCAAAACCTTTTGTTAAGTGCATAACTGACAATTTTTTAATTCAACATGTAGAATCAGCCATCAGAGGCAAAAACATACTCGACCTAGTTTTTATTACAGAGGAAAATATGATTGAAAACATTACCGTTGGGGAACTGTTTGGCTCAAGTGACCATCAAATCATCCGTTGGGATCTTATTGCAGGGAAAGAAGTAAACATAAACACGTGAACATACGACTACTCTAAGGCAGATGTTAAGAGGATGAAAGAGGCAGCGAATCACATAATCTGGAAAGATATTGTCGTAGGAGCAGATGTTGAACAGGAGTGGGAGAGTTTTAAAACAGTTCTAGAAACGCTAAAAGAGGAATGTGTTCCATGTAGGGAGGTAAACCCCAAGCGTAAAAAGTGGATAACTAGATTTGTAGTGAAAAGTAGAAGAGCAAAAAATAAAGCATAGAAAAAATATATAGAGACAGGTAAATCAAAAGAAACATATGTAAAATATTTGGACAAGCAGAACATATCTCAGAAAGCGAATAAAACAGCAAAAATAGACTTTGAAAAAAAACTTGCTCGGAGGATCAAGACTGACAGTAAAAGCTTCTTTTCTTATGTTAGAAATAAACAAAGAACGAAAGACAAAGTAGGCCCTCTCATAGACAGTGCATGGACAATAATAAGTGAGAATAGGGAGGCAGCTAATCTGCTTAATCAGTACTTTGGCACAGTCTACACAAAAGAGGACTGCTCCAAGATCCCAGAGCCTATAGATATTTTTCAAAGAGACATGGATACAGCGGGATTAAGATCAATCTGTATTACAGAGGAAATGGTTTTTAAAAAATTTGAGGGGTTGAAATTGAATAAATGTCCAGGTCAAGATGGTATTCATCCAAAATTGATGTTTGAAATTAGAGACCAACTAGCAAAACCATTGGCTATATTATGTTCTCAATCACTTACAAAAGGGATTGTTCCACGGAAGATGCTGGAGGGATCCCCTTATTCAAAAAAGGTAAATAATCAGATCCAGCAAATTATAGACCGGTGAGTTTAACGAGCATAGTCTGTAAATTGTTAGAGTCAATAATCAAAGAAAACCTTGTATTGCATTTAGACAAATATAATCTAATTAGAAATAGTCAGCATGAGTTTACTAGAGGGAGATCATGCTTAACAAATCTATTAGAATTCATGGAGGAGGTTACTAAAATCATAGATAAAGGGGAGCCAGTGGATGTTATTTATCTAGACTTTGCAAAGGCCTTTGATATAGTACCTCATCAAAGATTATTTCGAAAGTTAAAATCACATGGAATAGGTGGGGAAATTGCCAAATGGATTGAAAATTTGTTAACGGGAAGAAGGCAGAGGGTGAGCATAAATAAGGAGTACTCTGAGTGGTGTGAAGTGAAAAGTGGTGTGCCACAGAGCTCGGTTTTGGGACCAATTTTGTTCTTGATATACATAAAAGATTTGGACATTGATATGGGATCCATGATTGCAAAATTTGCTGATGACACAAAACTATGCAGTAGTGTCTCATCTAAAGCGGAAGTGGATATATTGATGTAGAATTTAGATAAAATTCGAGAATGGTTTGTAAGCTGGCAAATGGAGTTTAATGTAGATAAATGTACAGTCATCCACATGGGTAGATCCAATATGGAACATAATTACAGAATGGGAGAAAACAATATTAGAAAGATAGATAAGGAAAGGGACTTAGGGGTTATAATAGATCATACAGGAAAGGTGAGTGAGCAAGTTAAGGTAGCAGTGAAAAGGGCCAATTCAATGTTAGGTATGATAAAAAGAAATATTAAACGTAGGAGCAAGGAAGGGATCGTCAAACTGTATAAAGCTTTAGTTAGACCTAGATTGGAGTACTGTGTACAGGTGAGGAGTCATTATCATAGAAGGGACATAAACATGCTAGAAAGAATACAAAAAAGAGCGACAAAGATGATAGTGGGATTCCAGAATTACAGTTATGAGGAACGACTCAGAAAAACCGGCCTACAGTGTCTCGAAGAGAGAAGAATTCGTGGTGACTTAATACAGGTTTATAGGATGATCAGAGGAATCGATAAATTAGACTATAACAAGTTTTTTTTAAAATACAGCCACCTACAATAACACGAGGGCATAGCTACAAGCTGACTAAAGAGAGGTGCAGGTTAGATATTAGGAAATATTCTTTTAGTCAGAGAGTGGTGTCTGCTTGGAATGCATTGCCAGGGGAGGTAGTGGAGGCAGGGACAGTTGATGCATTTAAGAATAAACTGGATGCGCATAGCTTTTAGAGCAAGGTGATGTAAATGTAACTGGTTGTATACAGACTCTGCAGGGTCTTCTAAACCAGTATAAAGACGTTAAGTTATAAAGAGAGGAATGAATTAGAGAAGAGAAACATTTTTTGTTTTAAATTACACTTCTATTTTCTTTCAAACATGTTTCAAATCTAGCACATGATTTCCTGGTGGCAAACACCGATCTGTTTGTTCGTCAGCGTGCTAGTTATATCAATACCAGTTCAGTTGATGTAAGTCTACAAATCAATACCATGTTAGTCTACGTGTCAATATCAGGTCAGTTGATGTTAGTCTACAAATCAATACCAGGTCAGTTGATGTTAGTCTACGTGTCAATACCATGTCAGTTGATGTTAGTCTACGTGTCAATACCATGTCAGTTGATGTTAGTCTACAAATCAATACCAGGTCAGTTGATGTTAGTCTACGTGTCAATACCATGTCAGTTGATGTTAGTCTACCTGTCAATACCAGGTCAGTTGATGTTAGTCTACAAACCAATACCATGTCCGGTGATGTTAGTCTACGTGTCAATGCCATGTCAGTTGATGTTAGTCTACGTGTCAATATCAGGTCAATTGATGTTAGTCTACAAATCAATACCATGTCAGTTGATGTTAGTCTACGTGTCAATACCAGGTCAGTTGATGTTAGTCTACAAATCAATATCATGTCAGTTGATGTTAGTCTACGTGTCAATATCAGGTCAGTTGATGTTAGTCTACAAATCAATACCATGTCAGTTGATGTTAGTCTACGAGTCAATATCAGGTCAGTTGATGTTAGTCTACAAATCAATACCATGTCAGTTGATGTTAGTCTACGTGTCAATATCAGGTCAGTTGATGTTAGTCTACGTATCAATTACTGGTCAGTTGATGTTAGTCTACGTATCTGTTCCAGGATTTTAGGAAATTCGTGACTACTTTATACAGAAGATGTAGTTTGCTGCAGTCAGAATTTAGAATATATAGTTACTGAAATATGTTGTCGGTTTGAAGATCTATGAGAAAAAAACAAAAATACTTAGGGTCAATGGAGCAAACACAACCAATCAGGCTGAGAGGAACGTCACTGGAAGAGGTATAGATATTTACATACCTAGGAAGTATCATCAACAAGGAAAGAGGGACAAACAAGGATTTAAAAAAAAGAATACAAAAAGCAAAAGTTGCATCCGGAATGTTGAAACCTATATGGAACTCCAAGGAAATAAGAAGGTAGACAAAAATAAGGATTTTCAATTCAAATGTGAAGCCAGTCCTGTTGTATGGAGCGGAAACCTGGAGGATGACCAAAGACAATGACAGGAGACTACAGGGTTCGGTCAACAGATGTCTGAGAAAGATTCTTGGTATAAAATGGTTTGACAAAGTTACAAACGACAGACTGTGAGAGAGAGCGGCACAAGATCAAATGGAACAGGAAATCTTAGGAAGACAGTGGAGATGGATGGGTCATACATTAAGAAAGCCCCAGGTCAGTGTCACCAGGCAATCCCTGTCATGCAACCCTCAGGGAAGTAGAGGCATAGGGAAACCAAGGAATATATGGAGGCGAGATCTGGAGGTGGAAGGAAAGAAAACGTCAAAAAGCTGAATGGAAGTGGAAAAGATTGCACAGGACAGAGCTGCTTGGTGAGGGTTGGTTGATGGCATAAGCACCCCTGGGTGATAGAATGCGAAAGAGAAAAGAGAGAAATGTTGATGGAGTGATACTATCTGTAAGCAAGCTTCTTATAACTACTACACAAATAAATTGTGGTCTTTCTTCCTTTAGCATCCTTATTGTTGCACTAGCTCCCTCAATTATTGTGCTACATTTTGGCCTCAGAGTATAGCACGATGTACGACTAACAACTTCCACAGACCCTGATTTATTTATCTTCGTTCAAATTCTCACATTTACAGCTGTATGCGTGAGGCTCTTGTTGTATCGGGATAACTGGAGAATGGTTTCATACGCCAACTGGTGTACGACAAGGATGTATTCTTTCACCAACCCTATTCACGTTTGTTCTTGAACTTATGATGTTCGAAGCTCTGGAGTGTCACGTGGGTACTGTTAGCATAGGTGGTCCTACGCTCATCAATCTGCAGTTTTCTGATGACATTATCGGGTTGACTGGAAATGTTTTGCTGATGACATTACCGGGTTGACTGGAACAGAGGTAGAACCTGTGAATCAAATCTAAAACATTGACAATGCCGCTCAAAAGTTTGGAATATAAATTAGTGCAGAGAAGCGTCAACTTCCAGAGGACCTAACAAGTCCGATTGTGATCAAAGGCGAACCATTGCAATTTATTAAACAATTTAAATAATTTGCAGCACTGAAGGGTGCAGAAAATTACATCAACCTGAAATCCAAGTTGAGTTGAATGTATGTACTTGTCACGTCCGTGTTCCTTTACGCTTGCGAAACATGGATTCTGACAGCGGTTCTCTGCAGCGAAGAATCTGTGCAATGAAAATTAAATGTCTGCGTTGAATTCTCGGCATTCCGTATCTAGACGACGTCACGAATACGGCAGTTCAGGACACCGTTAAGAGAGCGGTCTACCAATATAAAGACCTATTGGCATGGTTAAAAGCATGCAAGCTCACATGGCATGAGCATGTTTCAAGATCATCTGGATTGGTCAAGACGGTCCTGCAAGGTACTGTGCCTGGGAACCGTAAAAGAGGGAGACATAAACAGAGATGGGAAGACAACAACAGAGAGTGGACGGGAAAGTTCATAGGTTCAACATTTTCTGGCACAAAACCGAGTGAAATGGTGTGATCTGGTCCAACAGTCTGCCGTATTGTGCCTCAATTACCTTTCAGGTTATGGAACGGGTGATGATTTGTATGATGATGACAAGACAGTAATAGAGAGGGAGAATAACCGACGTGTAGAGAGAAATACAGACAGACAGAGACAGAGAGATGAGCGACACAGGCGAAAGAAACACAGACGGAGAAATAGAGAGGAAGAAATATGGTGAGATATGAGAGAATAGAAAATGCGAGGGAAAGTCATTATGTAACAGCAGTTTTATTTTAAAGTGCAAGGAAGATTATGTACATCGGAAAATTTTATTCCAGAACACACATTGGCTTTTTAGCATTACCCAAAGAAGGGTTCATTACGATCAAGTAGAATTCATTGCGCGATATAGCGTATATCATGGCCGCCCCACTGCCATCATGCACTGTCGAAGATCAACTAAATCTTTGTTTATGGTCAGAGAGTGCGAAACTTGAAATCTGCAGAACAATGAAGATTCAGTATCCAGTTGTTTGAGTCAGGATATCGTATATAGTTGCGTAGAAAGATTTCAAAACGAAAGAACTTTATTAATGAACTTAGGAGTGAGAGTCCAGCAGACGTGGCAACTAACACAAAGAAACAGCAGATTGGATCGACCAGCTAGTCGATCAAATAACCGTATATTTCAACATGAGTCACAGTGCTACGCACAAAATGGTCAATGATGACCTAGGTTATAGATTGCTGATTGGTCTCAAAGCAACTTACAACGAGGTAATGGCGGCTGAGCAAAAGTGGCTAAAGATCTCACCAAGAGACATTTTTTTTCTAGAGGGCATCCACAAGATATTGGGCATCTGGACCAATAGATTTCTTGTTCGTGCTGTCAAAAAGCTATTCATAAAATGGATGGTACTTAATGACTGTCCCTCGTATTTTGTAGTCAAGATTCTCATGATCATCTGGTTGGTCAGTCCTAAGACTGGTTGTAAGGTTGTCTGAACATGCCTTTTCATGTGAACCTTTCCTCTGATTGATAATACTGGTTGTAAGGTTTGTCTGAGCATGTCTCTCCATTGTACCATATCCTCTGCAGCTTTTTTGCATTTGAATATAGATTCATATTTTATTGTGAGCTGTGAAAGTGAGTACCTGTCTATTTTTCCCTGGATATTGCCCTTCATTATCTTCAGTATAAGACTTTCTATTAGTATTATGGCACCACATTTCAAACACTTCAAAGTTTTAAAAAAATCATTATTTGTTAGAGTCCACATTTCTACCCAATACAGTACAACTGGCCATACATGAGTAGTGATTATTATTTTTTCAGTTCTATCCCGATATTCATTGAGGTTAGTAATTTATGCATTTCTCTAAAGGCCTTTTTTGCTATTGTTGTTTGTATTGCATGCGTTGGTTGCGAATGTCCACAATGAGTAGCTTACGCTTTTTGTGCGGTTTGAAAAGGACGTTTAGTGGAGAGTTGCAGTAGCTTTCCTAACATCCTGAGCGTGCTGATGAAGATGGGCCGGGGTCCTCCAGGCGGCTGTGCTATGATTGGCTTCATCTGCGTGTCACTAACTACTACGGGGATCACGACGATCATTCACCTCGTTAGCCAAACTACCATGAAAACAGCCCATTTCCAGGGAGGGCTGCTAGAAAGCCGAGGTCTTGGCCAGTATGTTTTGCCTGTCCATGACTAACATGTCTGATCAGTATGTTTTGCCTGTCCATGACTAACATGTCTGATCAGTATGTTTTGCCTGTCCATGACTAACATGTCTGATCAGTATGTTTTGCCTGTCCATGACTAACATGTCTGATCAGTATGTTTTGCCTGTCCATGACTAACATGTCTGATCAGTATGTTTTGCCTGTCCATGACTAATATGTCTGATCAGTATGTTTTGCCTGTCCATGACTAACATGTCTGAGCAGTATGTTCTGCCTGTCCATGACTAACATGTCTGATCAATATGTTTTGCCTGTCCATGACTAACATGTCTGATCAGTATGTTTTGCCTGTCCATGACTAACATGTCTGATCAGTATGTTTTGCCTGTCCATGACTAACATGTCTGATCAGTATGTTTTGCCTGTCTATGACTAACATGTCTGATCAGTATGTTTTGCCTGTCCATGACTAACATGTCTGATCAGTATGTTTTGCCTGTCCATGACTAACTTGTCTGATCAGTATTTTTTGCCGAACCAGACGTTAGTCTTCCTACCCTTTTGCTATTGCAATCCTTGTTCTAATGTCGGTCTAATTACACACATCTACTGCTATTATGGTTTGCCACAGATGTGTTAACATCTGTGCTTGTTTGATTATTTCTCTATTGATGATCATATCTGTTTTCCTATATTGCCTGGCTGTTACTATAGTCTTTGTCTTTAATGTGTTTATTTGTATGCCAAACTCTTTGGTTGTACTGCTTTTTTTTTAAAGCAGCTTTTGCAACATTGCTACTGATCCTCCCACTATTGCTTGATCATCGATAAATTTGACGGTATTGACTTTCGTACCATTGGCTTTGATACCCTTATTACAACTGCAAACAACGCTTTCCATCATCATCTCAGAATATGCATTGTAGAAACGGTTGAAAGCAAGATACTTCATCGTAACCCTTATCTTACTGAAAATGGACATGTTAGTCTTCCATTGATTGAAATAGTCGCTTCTTTCAAACAGGTCCTGGATTAACTTAATGAATGGCCGGCCTCTCTATGCCTGCTTGTTGTAAAATTTGAAAAAATGTTACTCCAGAGGACTCGAACAAAAGCGTTCTCGCAGTTTATAAAGCAGATTAATAGTGATCGTCCTTCATCAATGATTATTTCTGCGAGGAGTCGCAATGGTTCGATGAAATCCTGTATCTGGCCTTGCAAAATACAAACTGGTCCAAACTTCTACTTTCTTACTATTGATCTTATTCTTAATTATATTTAATATGATTTTAGATGCATGTGATAATAAGCTTATTGCTTGGAATTAGCCGCATTCTACTGCATTCCATTTTTTTGGCAAAAGAAATTGTTATTGAAGTTGTGTGTCCCCTTGGCCATATTTAAGTGTTGCTAATATCGTTACCATGCTTGAAGAGTAAATTGTGTAAAATCTCGTTCGCTGTTTTGAGGAGCTCAAATGGCATCTCATCTATCCCTAGTGATTTTTTTTCTGGATTGGGTAAAATGTCTTATTAAATTCTTCTCTGGGAACAGATAATCCTTATACTATCAAAGACATAACATTTAAGAGTTTGTTAACCTCATGTAGGCTGTCGTCCTCATACAGTTCCATGACATATTCTCTCCATTTATTTGTTCTAGTTTCTGGGCTTGCCGTTAGTTTTCCATTTATATCATTAATCATCGGTGAGTGTCTGACCGTATTATTTTTACTAATGAGTGCTCTGTGTATGTGTTCGAATTTCCCTGTTCTTTCCATGTCATTAATTACCTTGCGTCTATCTACCCATCATTTGTTGGTGTCATCTTACATTTTCCTTCTAATTCATTCGTGATAAGCTTATATTGACCAATGACTTGCTTTGTATTACTGTCCTTCCATTTGCATATTTTTCCCATTTTGCTAAAAATGTCAGTTGTTACCCACGGTTTCATGTTTTCTGCTTTCTGCTTATCAAATGTAATCTCTGCTGCCTCTTTTAAGGTAATTTTTTTATTTTGCCACTGTTGAAATATAACTTCAATAATTTCTTCTTTGTCCCTAAAGCATCATTCACTGTGTTTTGGAAGTTAGCGCTTATCTCCAACTCATTTAAAGAGCTTAAATTCCACTTTACTAGTTTTTGTGATTTCCCTGGTGTTTTCCATCTTAGTTGGTATTTCATAATAGCAAATTAGGATCAGTATCAGCCTCTACCCGAAGGAATGCAATCGATTCTTTCAACTTGGTTTCTATATCTCGTTTTCACAATGATGTAATCTATTTGATATCTCTAGATTCTCTTAACTTTTCCATGTGTATCTCCTTCTTTTCAATACTTGATTCCAAGTGTTTGTTATAATATAGTTTTCTTAGCAAAAGTCCACTAACCGTTGTCCTCTTTCATTCCTAGTACCCATCCCATTGTTCCCAACGATTTCCTCCTCAGATCTCATTCCCATTATCACTGCATTATCTGTCTTTGTTGAGGTTTGGCCCTAAAGCACTATACATTTCTTCTATCCTCTTCATCGGTGTGGTGTACTGGACATACATATCTGCATTATGATTGTGTCCATGGGAATAGAACCTATTCTCAATATCATTAAAGTGTGGTTGTGAATGGTCACCTCTCTGAGTGTAGTTGATGATGTTTTATCCAATGTTATCCAACTTGTCTCCTGAGTGTATAACATGGATATTCCGCACTGTGATATTCACCTCCTTCCTTTCATCGTTTCTCACTCAGTTCAAGTAACTTTATTTTAACTTTCTAATCTCCATTTTGAATTCTCTCTAACTCTCCTGTCCATATCACCGAACAATTTTTCCATCTACCTAAGCTTAAACAACGATTTTGCTTGATGACAACCCGAGATGCCTTGTCTTCTCTCATGCCAGGTCCGACACCTGGATCATCCGAAGTCTCGTTAATTTTATGTTGTGACATACCATGAACTTTTCTTGATAAATACCCAGTTCAAAAAAGCATCAAACTTTTCAAATAAATCACAACACCAGTTATGTATTTCACGATTAATTGTTCACTACAGACTGTGAACTGCACATTGTGACAGTGTGGACAGAGATGTATGATTGTGCTATGAAGCATTATACTTGTATAATTACCTACATGTGTTAACAATTAGAACATTTGTATCTTCATGAACAGCGGTTACTAGAGAGTACATTAACGTCAAGATTCAATAGTACGAGGGACAGTCATTAAGTAACAGCAATTTTATTATAAAGTGTATGGAAGATTATGTATTTTATTTTAGGACACAAAATGATTCTTTAGCAATACTCAATGTAGGGATTAGGACGATTGTGCAGTATGTACATGCACAATATGGAGTATAACATGGTCGCCTCACTGTAGACTTGCACCGTGGAAGAACAAAGAAGAATAAGGACACGCTATTTGTTTTGTTGTGGTCATGGTGTGAGACCTTGTGTAATCTACAGAAGAATGAAGGATCACCTATAGAGACAGTTGTTTGAGTCAGAGCAGAGTGTATGAATGGGTAAACAGATTTTTAAAAGTTAAAAAAATGTCATTGATGAACCTCAGGGTGGGAGACCAATAAGCACGGAAACTAAAACAGTGAAACAGCAGTTCGATCAGCCAGTCAGTGGCAATACGCGAGTCATTATTGATGAAACAGCCGTAGTTTTCAACATGAGTCACGGCGCTGCGTACAAAATTGTCCATGATGACCTCGGCTATAGGAAAATGTGTAGCAGATGGCTCCTAAGGCAGCTGTTCAATGATTACAAGTGCACGCAGATAATTTATCTGGAGAATCTGGATCACCATGCTGGTGAAGGTGATGTTTTTCTCCATTAAATTGTGACAAGAGACAAATCCTGGCAATCACTATTGCGAACCATAGAGTAAGAGACAGTTGATACAATAGAAGCACCCGTTGTTTTCGGGTAAGTACAAATTCAAAACACAGACTTCCGCTGGGAAAATAAGGATCATCATCTTTTGGAATATTAAAGGCCCTATTTTGGTGCATTTAAAGGAAAGGGATGAAACAGTGACTGGTGCTTCAGTGGCATACTAGAGAACAGGATGAAGCCCCCGATATGATCGAAATGCTCGAAACTTCTCTCCAAAGAAGTAGTGCTGCTGCACAACAACGCTCGACCACATACAGCTGCCCATAAAGTGTATACTGTTCCTGCTCTGGAGGTTGAGGTCTTTAACAATTCAGCACACAGTCCTCACTTTGCATCATCAGACTCTCACGTGTTTGGACCCTTGAAAGAATATTTCAGATGGGTCAGAGGTTTGCAACTGACAAAGAGGTAATGAAGGCGTTGCAAAATTGGTCAAACTTCACACCAAAACACTTTTTACTAGAGAGCATCCACAAGTTAGTGAATAGGTGGACAAAGTGTGTTGCCGGACACGTGGACTATGTTAAAAAGTCACCAAAAAATGTATGGATTGCATTGTAAAAATTTTGTTAATAAAATAGCATCTATTTAATTACTGATCCTCGTTTGATGTCATGGTTTCTTACTTAGCGGGCACAAGACATATACATATGTCAACTGAAATCTGCTGCCTTGGTCTGGGGATAGTCAAAGGCTATGGGTGCAGACCTAGATTATGGGTGTATAAAACTAATTGTGTATTGTTTACAGGGATGTTCATCCCCGTACACAGCCCCTGCTGTGTTTAAATTAGGATTTTGAGCCGTGTCTACATCAGTTTAAGTAGAAAACTCTCCAGCTCAACTGAATAGAGCACCAACTTGTCCAGTCAAATCACCCAGATAGATGTAGAAGGCAAAGGGAAACCACCACATTATTTTAGCAAGATTCCGAATAATATTAGGTCTTCTTAAATGTAAAATATGTAACAAAGCTATTTTTCCATTTTTTTTTAAAATGGCAGTATTTTACAAACTATGAACAGCTTAGCTTTTTTGTTCGAGATATGTTGGAAAAAAGGGAAGAGTGTTTCAATGGGTTTTCAAAATAGTTTTGAGTCTTGAAAATGATTTAAGCAACAACAAGAGAAATGGTATTTATGAATAGCAGTTTTAGAAAACAGTTACAATAACAAAGAGCATAGACGGATAGAATAAAGTATGTATTTAAATAACACATACAGAACATATACATTTCATGAACAGAACAAAAGAAAAACAAAGATTGCATTTGAATCAAAGAAATTCAAGTACAAGGGCAGATGAGCAAAAAGGTGACACTTGAGCAGGAAGTACCCCAAGGGGGAGTACTGTCACCCACACTCTTCCTGGTATATATAAATGACAAAACAGAGAATATAGCAAGAAGATTCCATAGCTCCATGTTTGCAGACGATCTGGCTATGTGTACCTCTGAAAAGAATCTCACCAAAGCAAGTAATCGGATGCAGCAGGCCCTAACATCGCTGGAAGAGTGAGCGAACTCATGGCTGGTCAAAATAAACGAGGAAAAAACAACATGTACGATATTCTCGCTTTCAAACAAACCCCAAAACACCAAAATAAGTCTTAACGGCAAATACCTGCAGCCAAACGGACAACCCAAACTACCTGGGAGTCACGTTTGATCGGCGCATGACATGGAAAAGTCAGATCGAGAAAAACCGAATAAGAGCCAGAGAAAGAGTGGCAATCATGAGAAAACTTGCTGGCACAAGCTGGGGAGCAGACGAAAGTATACTAAAGAAACTGTACACTGGAAGAATGAGACCAGTTCTCGAGTATGGCATTGCGGTATGGACAACAGCATCAAAGGCGAACTTCGATAAAATTAGCAAACTCCAAAAACAAGCCATGAGAGTTATAACAGGAGGCATAAAATCAACGCCAATTGTAGAACTTGAAAAGATTACAAAACTGCAATCCATGACCGACAGAAGAGACTGCAGAGCCCAGCTGCCAGCAGAGAAACTCAGAAGACTGACTGACCATCCAATGCACCAGCGACTAAACAATTTCGGAAATGGGAAACTAAAGCGGAAAAAATTTGCAGAAATAGCCAAAGCAAAGATGCACGAAGACCCCATGAACACACTACTAACACCAAAGCCCATCCCTACTGTACGAAAACCTACCTGGAGGCAGCATATATTTCCAGAGGTGGTAGAAAATATATCAGGTATTGGAAACAAAAACTGCCAGACTGAAAAAGAAAGAAGAGACATAACCCTGAGGTACATAAAGAAAAACTACCCAAGCATGGACTGGACCCATGCATAAACCGTTGGTTCTGTAACAAACACAACACAGAATGGAGAGGCAGGGGTATTCCTGAGCCTACCAAATGGTAGAAAAATAACACTGTCAGTGGCAACTGGATAATACTCAAGAAAATTTCAGAGCGGAGGCAGAGGCACTGTGGGCTGCAGCAGAAGCAATGCTGACAGGCAAAATAAATGAAAGCCATATAGTCCTGTTTACAAATGCCCTGGCCGTTGTCACAGCACTAAAAGCCAGAAAAACACTGAACTTAATGATTTAAGAGCAGTACTCTATCAACTATTCCAGCAGACCGCACCAAAAAGAGTAGTGGTACAGTGGGTTCCATCCCATTGTAACATCCAAGGCAACGAGGAGGCAGACAGACTGGCAAAAGAAGGTGCAAGACTACCACAAACAGATACTAGTATGACGTACGAAGAGTCAAAACGGCTTATTAAAGCCAGATACATGACCAAATGGGAAACTGAACATACCGGCTACACCAAAAACGATGCCTATTACCAGTTGAACAGAAGAGAGCAGGTCGTTGTCTTCAGACTTCGCACTGGCCACAATAGACTGAGGTACCACCTATTCAACAAATTAAAGATAGGTGGTACCGACGAATGCCCGTGTTGTACCGAGAAAATGACCGCTGAGCATCTGCTGCAGAACTGCCCGACATACGAGGATCAGAGAGAGCAGATGTGACCATCACCAGTGGAACCACAAGAGAAGCTCTATGACAGTGTCGACAGCCTCAGGATGACCGCCGCTGTTTTCGACAAAAAAAAATGGTTACTGTCTGACTGCGTACGAAGAAGAAGAAGAAGGAGAAGATACTAGTATGACGTACGAAGAGTCAAAACGGCTTATTAAAGCCAGATACATGACCAAATGGGAAACTGAACATACCGGCTACAAAAAAAAAACGATGCCTATTACCAGTTGAACAGAAGAGAGCAGGTCGTTGTCTTCAGACTTCGCACTGGCCACAATAGACTGAGGTACCATCTATTCAACAAATTGAAGATAGGTGGTACCGACGAATGCCCGTGTGGTACCGAGAAAATGACTGCTGAGCATCTGCTGCAGAACTGCCCGACATACGAGGATCAGAGAGAGCAGATGTGGCCACCACCAGGGGAACCACAAGAGAACCTCTATGGCAGTGTCGACAGCCTCAGGATGACCGCTGCTTTTTTCGAAAAAATGAAGGTTACTGTCTGACTGCGTACGAAGAAGAAGAAGAAGAAGAAGAAGAAGAAGAAGAAGAAGAAGAAGAAGAAGACTCCGCACAGACCACAACAGACTGAAGTACGACCTATTCAATAAACTGAAGATAGGTGGCACTGACGAATGCAGTTGTGGTACCGGAAAAATGACCGCTGAACATCTGCTGCAAAACTGCCCGAAATACGAGGACCAGAGAAAGCACATGTGGCCATCACCAGTGGCAACAATAGACAAGCTCTATGGCAGTGTCGACAGCCTCAGGATGACCGCTGCTTTTTTCGAAAAAATAAAGGTTGACGTCTGACAGCGTACGAAGAAGAAGAAGTATTAATAAATTAATTTGGATGTATCGCTAATAACAAATAAAAGACAGCCATGATGAAAAAACAATGAATGTTTACTGTCATATTTTGTTCTGATGTCATATTCTAAGGTTTCTCACTACTACAAACACAGTATGTACAAGCTATGTGTTTACAAGAAGTTATTTATCTGTCATTTTCGCCACAGTTATGTTCAGAACGATTTAGCGTCATAAAATAAACATTTCTTTCTTTGGAGGGTAGATGCACATAAAAATAGCCCCACATAGAGATTGGCAAAAGCCTAGGAGATGTGGTCGATATGCCTCATACAGTAACGCATATGAAATAACACACACATTTATACACAGGCTCCGCGACTCAATATGACGCAATTTGAATAAGAACAACACATCAAACGATGCCATTGTCTCGTTTTAGGATTAAGAGCACATACATTTGTTGTCCTATATTTTATGTAGTAGCTTAGTTCTTCCTTGGTCAATAAATGGCATGTGCGTTAGCAGTACAAATGTATGACTTTGTACGTGCTGTTGTATTTATTTTGTCCAGCTCTGAGCCCACCTCACCTTTCCGGTCAAACATACTGATCAAGACCTCATCTATCCTCTCCGGTCAAACATACTAATCAAGACCCCATCTATCCTCTCCTGTCAAACATACTGATCAAGACATCATCTATCCTCTCCAGTCAAACATACTGATCAAGACTCCATCTAACCTCTCCGGTCAAACATACTGATCAAGACTCCATCTAACCTCTCCGGTCAAACACACTAATCAATAATCAAGACCTCATCTATCGTCTCCGGTCAAACATACTGATCAAGACTTCATCTAACCTCTTCGGTCAGACATACTGATCAAGACCTCATCTATCCTCTCCGGTCAAACATACTGATCAAGACTCCATCTAACCTCTCCGGTCAAACACACTAATCAATAATCAAGACCTCATCTATCGTCTCCGGTCAAACACACTAATCACGATCCCACGCAACCTCTTAGGTCAAACATACCGACTAGGATCCATACTCACTTCTTCGATCAAACAACTGATCAAGAATCCCACCTTGCCTCCATTGGTCGAACGTTCTGATCAAGACCCCACGTGATCTCTATTGTCAAACATACTGATCAATACCCCCAATTGACCTCCAAGGTCTTACACCTGGAGAAAGGCTGTGTCTCTGCAGTCAAACCAACCTTATGGACATCAACATTGTAGTCCACCCAGTTGAGAGTTTACTGACGAGTCTAGAATTGCACTTCTATGAGGAGAATCCAGGCCCACTTTCTCAAATACGCATCGGTGTGTAGAAAAAGCCATAGTAACTTGCTACCAGCGCCACATCGTCTAGAATAAACGCACCTCAACATGAGTACCTTCGAACAACAGCCAGTCTCTTATTCATTCTGACAGTTCATTTTTCTTTACGGGATACGGTCATTTAAATTGTCCCTGCAAATATTGCACTAAGATTTGGATTTGGCACGTTTTGCTGCATGTACTTTTTAAATAAATGTCCACTACAGTAGTTGTAAATTGGGCTGCTATTTATAACTTATTTTGCTGTTAGGTTTAGCAAAATGTCCTAGACAGTGATCGTATTCTGACACCTGTTGCGTCTAGATTTTCTCTACTGCTGTCATCACCTACCAAGTCTTGCTCTGATGATCTTGTCAATGCTGTTGAAATAAGAGGTGTTGCAGGTAATGAAAAACAGATGATTATCCCCGAAACTACCTGGTGAACATCTGAGCTTGTGGCACTCAACGGGATCCATGCATTTCAACAACGCGAAGATAAAGATCCATTACAGCCGAGATGAGGAGATCTGACCTGACTGTCTAACGCAGACAAACTAAGATAAATGGGCTGATAAACGGGCAACTGTTACCCATTTTTGCAATGTTTGCCGCGGATACAGGGATGTTTCTCAAATTATTTAAGTCTGTGACCACCAAGAACATCCATCGCAGCTGATATGAATTGCAGGTGTGAGGTTGGGAATCACTGATTTACTTGAATCGGAAGACATTGATGTTTCTTCTTGTTACACAAGTGATCACCAAAGTTGCAGAGCATGAAAGCACATACCTCTGCGTCAAAATTAGACATGATAAAACGAACTATTCTATCTATCGTTACCTCCGTATTCTGTCTCGAACCTGGGACTCGTGTTTTTGGAGGAGGTAATGAATGAATCACTGCACACAACTTAACTACGCATGTCCTAAAAGTGGCTATGGAGAACCCCTTTGGCATTGAACCTATAGTCGTGTACTGTCAAAGAATATATATATATATGCTGACTCCTGTTGAGTACAATAATGCGTTAGCGCAGGTGTGATGCAAGGAGGTCATTGGTAGTGGGGGTGCCAGGATCCAGGCTGTTGATGAGAATTCTTGTGATTAAACAAAATAAGGCGAGGTTGCGGCTGTATCGTAAGTTAAAATGAAGTGGAAATAAACATGGTGAGGTATGGTTCAGATATGGCGCTGGGGCAGAAACAAGAATTATAAATGTTTTAGAGACAACGAACAGTCTACATACTAACTAACAGATCATGAGTGCAAAAGGTAATGAAAATAAGTTATTCATGTGGCTAGCAACAGCATGATGTAAAAAGGTTATTATTGAAATCTCCACTACATGTTCTAGACAGAGGCTTGCTGTAAAGTGTGGGAGGTGGGGAGTGGACAGGTTGTCGTAGTAGAAGGTGTAGACGTATTGAATAAAGAAGAATTTATATTAGCATAATTTAAAGATGTATTACCTTGTATTGTTCTTGGATATATTTTGATTGCGTGTTGGCATGTGATCTAACGGGTAGACCATTGCAATGTACTGACACACAATGAGTTATTCTTCTTCGTCGCTCGCCTTCAGATGTCAACTTGAATATCTTTTTCTTCGTCGCTCGCCTTCAGACGTCAACTAGAATATCTTCTTCTTCGTCGCTCGCCTTCAGACATCCTTGAATATCTTCTTCTTCGTCGCTCGTCTTCAGACGTCAACTTGAATATATTTTTCTTCGTCGTTCGTCTTCAGATGTCAACTTGAATATCTACAAATTTGTAAAAAGTAGTAGTCAGCGTGAAGTTGTTTGTTTTTCATAAATGTTGTCCGGGAATGGTATTGATGATGGCCACACGTACTTTCTCTGTTCCTCGTATGTTGGGTACTTTGTAACATTTGCCTAGCAGTCATTTCATAAGTGCAGCATTCACCGTGATATGTATTTAGTAGCGTTGGTATATTGAATAGATGACATCTCACTCCGTGTCCTGTGCGGAGTATAATTACGTAGTCATCCCTGGAAAGAGACCGTTCTTCTTGGCAGTTTAGCTAACGAGGTGTACGATCGACGTGATCCTCAAAGTAGTGAGCAACACGCAGATGAAGCAAAGCACAGCACAACGTCTGAAGGACCCTGGTTTACCCTCATCAGCACGCTCTGGATGTGCGGAGAGCTACTGCAACCCGCCACTAAACGTCCTTTTCAGGGCGCAAAAAAGAGTAAACCTACTCATTGTGGGCATTCACAAAAAAACAATCTGTTAAGCTGGTAAAATGCGTCATTTGGTTGTTGAGCTGGTAATATGCGTCATTTGGTTGCTGAGCTGGTAAGATGCGTCATTTGGTTGTTGAGCTGGTAATATGCGTCATTTGGTTGTTGAGCTGGTAAGATGCGTCATTTGGTTGTTGAGCTGGTAATATGCGTCATTTGGTTGTTGAGCTGGTAATATGCGTCATTTGGTTGTTGAGCTGGTAATATGCGTCATTTGGTTCTTGAGCTGGTAATATGCGTCACTTGGTTGTTGAGCTGGTAAAATGCGTCATTTGGTTCTTGAGCTGGTAATATGCGTCACTTGGTTGTTGAGCTGGTAAAATGCGTCATTTGGTTGTTGAGCTGGTAATATGCGTCACTTGGTTGTTGACCTGCGTGTGCTGCTTCCCATTTGTTCAAGTGTCTGCGCCTGGTAAACGTCTTGGACTTCCTAAGTTATACCTCGGCAGGCCACAGAGCTAGAAGACAAAACGACAGATGGAGTACCATAACCACTATGTGGTACCCGCGCTACAAAAAGAGACCACGTGAACGCCCCAAACTCGCTAGCGAGATTCACTTGAAAAGCACAACACACACGACCCCACAACAGACAGACACCTGTCCCACTATATGACAGGCATCCGTGGCAGAAACGACTGGATTCTGAGTTGGACCCACGCAAGGACGAACACCCCTTGGTGAAGAATGGGTGGAACTAAAAACTAAGGACTTATTATGTTATGGCAGCTTCCTGCTGTCCCTTGACAGTCTGTCAGTCTTTCCACTGCCATGAATATTACAAAGAGATGGAATTCACTGTATCACAACTATCTTTAACAGGGGACATAATTTATGGAGTATAACTCTTAATTCCTTGAGGTCAGTATTAATTTGGCTATTCTGTGCCGCAAGCACTGACAACGCGTCTATGAAGAGTACTCTGTGTTTTCATCTGTCATTAGAACTTTTGCAGTTTTCAAGACATCTGTCTCCGTTATGAATTTACTTTAACATTTTCCAGTTACCACTGACTAATTTCTTTCTGTATTGTTTTATGCTCAGAGGGATTCCACTGCCTCCTTTCTGTTACATCTGTTGTTGATTCGTGTGTATATACAAATAAGTTAATCGAAAAGACTTTTTATGTCATTTCATGTATCATCTCTAACATTATGTTATCAGTATAGAAACATCAGCTCTATCATCGACACACTGAGATTTCCTGTTAACAAACTGGAATTCCTGCTCAGTGTGTCATGATGGCATTACCTATCTTTGACGTTGTAAGCATATTTTCTGTAATGCTTTGTTTAATATTGAACAGCATTTAAGTGGCAAAGTAGTTAGAGTGATTGCTACTGTAGGCAACGTTTCCAGTTTTACTCCATGTAACGACAAGGTTATATTTACCCAGGTGTAAATAGGTACTTTACTTGCAGTTAGCGAAAGGCAAGACATGGAGGAAAATAACTAATATCAGTTATACCGCACAAAAATTAGAACCCTAGTAAAATAAATTCTCTAACGCTCCATCTGTAACATCAGTATGCACTGTAGATGTAAATTTATTATTCATTAATACGGACTAGACATTAAATGAACGGCTTACAACCTTATGCTGTTGCCATATGTTGTCTGGCTCGTTTAAGAGTACAAGATGTTTACCTGCGTGATAAGTGATGACTAAATCGTGGACATTCAGACTTCGCTTACAAATACATTCCCTGGTTCGTCTGAAGTAGCAAACGAAGGAAGGAAGAACATCACTAATATATAACAAGTAACATAAGTCGTGTCCTGCAAACCTTGGTAATCAAATGTCGGTGAGTGCAGGATCAGAGGAGAGATTTCCTAACTCCACTGTGAGAGACTTGAACTCAGACCTCTTTATTCGTTAAACAGGGCTCTGTTTTAAAAAGCTATCGCTGTTTCCAGACACCCAAGGTTATACTTGTTTAATATTCTCCGTATCATTTAATCATTTTCTTTTTCGTCCTCTGTTAGTAATTATTTGTTATTTTATACTTCTGCTGGAAAAATGAAGTAATATTGTGTATTTCATATTTCCATAATATTAAAGAATTTATGAATTATTTTTGGCGCCAATACTGATACAAATCTCGCAGAGACAACATCTTTTAGATCAACAAACTCAACAGGAGTGTAAAGATAATTATTGAAGCAAATCCCGTGTTGACTGGCGGGTTCGATAATGTCTCTTCAAAGCTTCTGGCCCAATGTTCTGTCAATAATGTGTTTGACTTCTTCCTGTTTTTATGACGCATCACAATGAGTTTTTTCCTAATGCTGCACATTTTTGTATCTGTCATGTTCAAGAACACGACTGTTGGCAATGACTGTTGGGAGTGACTGTTGGCAAAGCAGGGACTGTTGGCAATGACTGTTGGGAGGGACTGTTGGGAGTGACTGTTGGGAGTGACTGTTGGGAGTGACTGTTGGCAAAGCAGGGACTGTTGGCAATGACTGTTGGGAGGGACTGTTGGGAGTGACTGTTGGGAGTGACTGTTGGGAGTGACTGTTGGCAATGACTGTTGGGAGTGACTGTTGGGAGTGACTGTTGGGAGTGACTGTTGGGAGTGACTGTTGGCAATGACTGTTGGGAGTGACTGTTGGGAGTGACTGTTGGCAATGACTGTTGGGAGTGACTGTTGGGAGTAACTATTGTGAGTGACTGTTGGGAGTGACTGTTGGCAATGACTGTTGGGAGTGACTGTTGGCAATGACTGTTAGCAATGACTGTTGGGAGTGACTGTTGGGAGTAACTGTTGTGAGTGACTGTTGGGAGGGACTGTTGGGAGTGACTGTTGTGAGTGACTGTTGTGAGTGACTGTTGGCAGTGACTTTTGGGAGTGACTGTTGGCAGTGACTTTTGGAAGTGACTGTTGGCAGTGACTTTTGGGAATGACTGTTGGGAGTAACTGTTGTGAGTGACTGTTGGCAGTGACTTTTGGGAGTGACTGTTGGCAGTGACTTTTGGGAGTGACTGTTGGCAGTGACTTTTGGGAGTGACTGTTGGCAGTGACTGTTGGCAGTGACTGTTGGGAGTGACTTTTGGGAATGACTGTTGGGAGTAACTGTTGGCAGTGACTGTTGGCAGTGACTGTTGGAAGTGACTGTTGGGAATGACTGTTGGCAGTGACTGTTTGGAGTGACTGTTTCATGTTGCTTATACGTATGGTTTTTATTCTTTTTTTTATAATGAGGTGTTTGCTGTGTTTGACTTCATACATTCTATTCTAAAAAAAAAAAAAAAAAAAAACATTTTCAAGTAGGCTCAAGCCAACTGTCAATGTATGCTGCTGTTTTTTGTTGTTGTTGTCGGCGTCATGAGGTAGCTCCTAATGACGTTTCTGTAGTAGAGAGTTGCTGTGGTTATTCTTACATCTAAAGGCCTACTTGATGTACAGGGTGTAGTGCAATGTGCAGTTCCTTATTAAGCTCCCCACTATGGGGATAACAGTGTCGAATCTTACCTAGTTATCCAGACTGCTGTGACATATCCTGTTGCCTGGAGCACAAACGATGATATTGAGTTGGGTATTGATCTGTATATATCATCTGACCCTGACTATCTTTCGTTCCCAACTTGAATAATATGTACCCACTGGTCCTGACTGTGTTTCGCTCCCACTTTGATCAGTATGTATCATCTGTTCTGACTACTCTTGACTTCCAACTTGGTCAATATGTATCATCTGGCTTGACTACTCTTCGCTCCCACCTTGATCAACATGTATCATCTCGCCCTGAATACTTTCGCAGCCATGAATGCAACAGGCGAATAAAAAGGATTGTGTTCACAGCTAGCAACTTCTTTGTATAATGCGATTAGATACAAACACAACAACTACAAAACTACAGGCATTGTTTCAGTGTGTGTTCCGTAATGGTTAAACCATAGTAGGTTGTCCTGTGTGTCACATAAAACAAAAAAGTGTCAAACTCGTCTATAGTAGTCTTCTCTATTTATATGTGTCCTTGAGTATCTCTCTGTCTCAGCCTCACGTTGTCTGGCGTCACGTTCTGTTCGAGGTTGTCGGTCCCAGTTATATGTGTGTCCTTGAGTATCTCTCTGTCTCAGCCTCACGTTGTCTGGCATCACGTTCTGTTCGAGGTTGTCGGTCCCAGTTATATGTGTGTCCTTGAGTATCTCTCTGTCTCAGCCTCACGTTGTCTGGCGTCACGTTCTGTTCGATTGAGTTTGTCGGTCCCAGTTATCTGCGTGTCCTGGCTGATCTATGTCTCAGCCTCACGTTGTCTGGCGTCACGTTCTGTTTGTTTTCATTATCTGCCCCATGTGAAGTATACGGACACAACTGTTGTTGTCCCCTTTTCCCGTCAGCTATGCGTATTCATATGTGGCAGCACATTATTGTACAGTTTGATCCGAGTGCGACAAACTCTACCGAAAGTAGGACACACGTTGGCAGCGTCAGTAATTTGGCCGTCTTGCAGTCTGTCCTTTCATGTAGCTTCCTTTTTAGCGTTGCGGTGGTGTATTTCTCCTCGCTGATGTAAGCACCGTATGTGATGCATTTCACCAGACCGGGCGGTTCGGAGCAAGGCAGCAGCCAGGGGTAACACGAATTAGGAAACTTTTTAGAGATATGTTTATAGAACCTTTGGATCATTTCTTCTTTCCCGATGACAAATGCGTGTCTGTCCTGAGCTGCTTAGAGAGGTTACCATAGCATTTGAACATCATGTCCCTGTCCATCTGATCTGAACTCTATGCAGCAAAGTGTGGATACCCAACAGATTCGCTTTGCTGTGAACTTCAGGTTTGGACAATCCATCGTGTCAGCTGATTCTGAGCAGCCTGCGGGAACATCTCCTGTAGAAATGGTTGAGATTCATGTTATGTATACTATAGACAGACAGTGCATGTTTTGCATGCGCATGGAAGGTGGTTAGCACAACAACGAGATTGATCTTGATCTTGATGGCAAAACTGATTCTTTGCCGATCCCAAGTATTCTTTCGTGGTCTTCCGAAAGCAGCACCTGCTATAACAATCCTGTTGTGAACCTAAGAATTTGATGTATCTCTATTGTGTCGATGCTACCATTGAAGGTAAAGTTATAAACTGCTTGCAGATGTTGGCCCAGTGTAGTGATGTTTAGTTCGTGGTAAGAATTTTCTAAAGAAGGTAGACCAATGCCTCCAATTTATTTGTGTTGATGGTAAGATCAAAATTAGTGCAAGTAAGGAGTTGAAAGCTCATTCATTGTGGTATGTATGTATTGTTCTTAACGCATATTGATGGCGCAGTAATCAGCCTTGAGAAGATCCAAGACGTTTGATTCTTGCACTTTTCTGAAGGTCCGTTTGTGCCATAGATTGAACGGCTGTCTGTCCGTCCAGTATCTAAATGCACAATAGTAGCACACACATCCATGTGCAGCATGAACATCATAACAGCAAATAACAGCAGAGGGGTAAGCACACAGCGCTGTCTGACTTCGTTTATGATTGGGAGAGGAGCGCTTGGCCAAAGGGTTTCCCGTCCTACCTGCCGACAAAGGAGGGCAGCGGTTCGAATCCCCGGTATGGCATATGTTGTTTTTCTGTTTGGGTGAAATAATCAAACAGCTAGCACACGACGTAGCGACAGCAGTGGCGACGCGACCTGTAGTCCTCAGCCTTTAAAACCCCTTGACTACCCCAGCAATGGGAAAAATGTCGAATAACAGTTTTTTGTTTTGTTTTTTTTTGGTTCTCTTTTATAATTGGAAGGTATCATCAGTCCATCACCATTAAGTACATGAGCCGACATCATGCGAACAAATGTGGTAAATTTTTCGTGGCAGGCAAATTTGTCAATGGTTTTCCTGAATCCCTGCCTGTTGACAGTGTCAAAGGCCTTGGTTAGGTCAACAACAGTCTTGTACAAATCACGATGCTGGTCCTGACATTTCTCATGGATTTGACGAGCTGTAACCGACTCAGAAACCGCGCTGACTAAATGGGAGTAACTCCTGCACGAGATGAGTTGTTAAGCGAATGAGATAGACTCGAGTCATAATTTTTTCAACGATCGACATGAGCGGGTTTTCTCTATGTTTATCACAGTTTTAATGGCTGCCCTTGCGCTTGCACATGTGGACAAGAACAGTTTCTTTTAGTTCTTCGGGTATGTGACCCGCATCCTAAATTGAGCAACATGGATATATTTTTTTGTTTTGTTTGCTTTCCCCTTATTTCTCTAATCCCCAAGGCGGTGTGCGTTGCACTGTGGTTTTTACTTTGCGCCTTGGCCCAGTGCATCCGACTTCAGCATGCATTTTATGTAAGGCTCTGTTTCCTCCTGCATTTTCTAAGGGATTTGCTTCCCGGGGTAATGGCCGGTACTGTGATGGTGATCGAACCCAGTACCTTGTGGTTGTGAGCCGTGTCACTAAACCACTAGCCATGCCGTCCCCAACATGGATATATTAGCTTACATATCACTGGCTATGACTGCCATGGGCGGCTGACAGAGCGGTTTAAAACCATTTTAATCTTCTGTTCGGCATATGTTTTCAGTTTTTAAATATATGAGTTAAAATAAGAACCTAAAGAGCACAGCGACTACAGCGACGAACAGTCTTTATTCCTCAGCCCTAAACATTTTCCGGGTTTCTGTATTATTTGTTTGAATGATCTTATTTCACTCATGTTGGCTAAACAACTGGCCATACTCATCCTCTTAACAATATCATTTTTGTATCTTCCATCTTTCGTTGTTATATTTTCTAGATTATCGAACTTCATGACTTGTTATAGAGGTTGATCATTATTGGTATTTGTAAAACAGATTTCTTGCCTAATTTTATAATGATCTTAGTTTTAATAGTGTCAGTGTTAAAGTCCAACTCTAATTTCAGACTTTTGGGTTTCACTTGAATGAATATGTCAGGTTGTTCTTATTTACTTTTGGCTAGAAGAACTGGGTTATTTGCACATCTGATATTATATATATACTCCACCTATAATGATTCCTGGTAGGTCCTTTTTTTTTTATCTGTTAAAAAAGTTATGTATAAACGTTGTTGTTATTGTTCGAAGCTACTTCTGCTGTGTTGAATTTACTTTTAACAACGTTTCTTTTTGTAGCAGTTATATATACTTTTCTTCCATCCGTGGGCGTACTTAACAAGGTGGACTGATGTTCTCCTGGCCGTAATGCAATGCGGTGGCTTTTCAGTAAGCTCTGATTGGGATTACTGTATCAATATCCACTACGTTGGTCACACTACTGTGACACAACCTGTTTCCATGGAGACTGGTAGTTATGCGAAGTGAGGTCTTGATCAGTATGTTTCATCTGACCATCGCGTTAGTCTTTTCTCCTCGTGTAAATTGTAAACAGACAGAGGAACATTACACATCACTTTTTACATCTATACGTAGTGAGTAAATCTAGTCAGGTCATAGAGTAAATGTTTGCTACCAGTATACGTTACTAAGCATTATTGTGTCTTTTTTCATGCATACATATCCTCTTTTTCTTAGTTCGTTCTCAATCTCCCGCTACAAAGCCCTGAAATTGCTTTGCAAGCAGCAGGATGTTGTCCGACGAACGGAATGCGTTATTTCACAGTTTACAGCGTGACTGCGATATTTACACCTTCCGGTCCGACACGTCCGACTTCCACCAGTATTTTTTAATACCGGATTAGCCTTTCCTCTTCGATTCCTTCTCCTTAGCCATACTGCTCTGTTGCAGCTTGTTATCCAGGATCATCGCTTAGAGGCGTAGAAGGGTCTTTGCAGCTCTGGTTCGCTGGACATGACGCTAGCAGTCAGCTATGGGCTGCTTATCGCCGCAGCTCATACGCTGCTCAGCATCTTCATCTCATTCATACATCAATATTTCAGAAGCGTCAGATCTACTCTACTAAATACGTATTTTATAGTCTATAAAGGACATATACATTATTTGTGTGTACTTCTATATATTTTTTTCAAAGGTCAATGAATAGAATAATGCTTCTTTTGTTCCGCTTTTCTGTCAAAATCAAAATTGTTTTCAAGAAACTTTAGTGTACTCTTCGCCTGATTCCCTCCTGCATGATTTTGAGCAGCGACTTAACCTTGTTTGAGTATTCCGGCTGAATGTTCACACATTATCTCGAATGTATATAAATATGACGTTAGTATTACAAAGTAGCCGACACTTATTAATGTTACGATAATGGTAGTTGAATAGCCGAGACTGGCGTCGGAGATTACATGCTAGATTGCTTCAATGTCTTAACTTTTCTTGGGTTTCAAAAAGTTAAAAATTAAACAGGAAGTTACGAAACGTTGAATACTCTGACCAATGCTGGTTCTCATATATGTAAGATGGCATAGTGCTACAGAGTAGCTACAAACCAAATGCAAGAAACCCTAAATAAAATATAGATAGGGACAAAGAAAGGACAAATCGCCATACATGAAACCCAAACTAAGTATACAATTCTCTCCCTAACTCCCAAACCTAATGTGTGATCATAAATGTAAAAGACCAGACTCTCCCCCTAGACGAAAATCCAAATGAATAACAATGCACCCAAGGCTGACATAGAGCAGTGATGGCGCGTTTTCGTGCAATGCCATAGGTTATACACAACTATAGTGATACTGGCAACTGGCATGTCAAAGAAAACTCTCTCACATAATATACTGCGTGCAGAACTTTATCTTTAAACTATATTTTGTTTCAAACTGACAGATTGGAGAATCCGTTTAGGCATAATGAAATGCATTTTTTTTGCGTTTCACATTTGATACCATCAAATTCATTAGTCTGAAACTGCCAAACTGACATATTTGTGAGAATCTACACTGCAACACGATCGTATTAAGCATCATTACTGCCAATTTTGACTACATATATCAACTGTTTGAGAGCACACGGTTGCATGTCAAAGCATACCGTCTGTCTATTAGCATTTTACAGCAGTTATTTATAATCTCCAAGAGGATACTAAATGTCGTTACGGTTAGCATCTCACATGTCGAGCAGGAAAACTATATTTCGCATTACTGTCCAGGATGGTAGCAATAGTTTCTTTTTGTTTCACGGAGATTTCAGCGATTGTTTAGAAAGGTTGAACGATGTTCAGTTCCTTAATGTAATGTACGCATGGCCGGTCGAGCGATCTCTTGACCCAGAGACCATAATAACTGAGGCATAGACGAGCGATCTCTTGACCCGGAGACTAGTGTTATTCATAGTCGAGCGATCTCTAGACCTAGGGTAAAGTGTAAGGGACGTGTGGCTGAGTGATCGCTTGAATTGGGGAACATTGTAAGAGACGTATGACTGAGCGATTCCATGACCTATGGTAAAGTGTGAGTGGCGAGTGGTTGAGCAATCTCTTGGAATAGAGAAATATGGCAGGGGATCGTGGTCAAACGGTCTCTTGACAAAGAGACTAATGAAAAGGACCGCTGGCCCGTGATCTCTTGACCAGGAGAAATATGTAATGAGCGCATGTCCGAGCGATCCCTTGACCAAGAGAAATATGTAAAGAGCGCATGTCCGAGCGATCCCTTGACCTAGAGAAATATGTAAGGAGCGCATGTCCAATGATCTGTAGAGCTAGGAGAAGTATGAGGGGCTCGTGATCGAGCAATCTCTTGACCTAGAGACCAATGTAAGGGGCGCATGACCAGCAGAATCTTGACTTAGGAAAAGTGTAAGGGGCGCATTGAACGGTGTTGAATACTTTCGTAGTATTTTTTTCAATCTAGAGTACACGAAATAGCCTGCACACTGTGTCACGACTACGTAGATATGCGGCATTTATTTCTTAGCTAAATTATCATCCACTCAGACCTCAGTACTGGAAACAAACGCAATGTTAGCGCTGTAAATATATCCGGGAGGGCATACAAGACGAGAATCGGTCTTTATACTTTCTCTTTGCGTTCGGTTTCGTATGCTCGTTTTATGCCACCTGACGGGTCGCCTCCATGAAGTGACACGTCAGTCTCAGGTCCTTAATGGTTCCCCACAGTTTGTCTCGTATGTTTGTTTCATCATGTCAGGTTTTCTCACGGGAACCTTCGTGCAGTGGACATGTTTGCAGGATGTGTTCTGGAGTCTGAGGTCATATCTGACATGTGTATTGTGCAATACGTGCTTCTTTCATGTTATGCATATGTGCATTTAGTACGTAGTGACCTGTTCTGAGGCAAAAAATGGTAGTATACTGTTTCCTATTCAGTCTATTGATTGTGTCCTGTGGGTATTTGCTTTTTGTTCTATATATCCAGAGTTGTTTATATTGTTTTTGGAGCAGTGACACTGGGTGGGTGAATTGTTCTCTTTTTCTTTCCTTCCTGGCTAGTCCGTCCCCCCATTCTTTTCCAGGTATGCTGCAGTGAGCTGGAATCCACTAGAGGGTGACTTTATTGTGATCTGAACGTTTATTTAGTTGGCATATCAGTTCCTTTTCCATACTATCTCGATGTTCTCTTTTTGTAGCCTGCTAAATTCCCAAGCAGTCACATAAAAACACTATTCTGTTATTCTTTAACCCCTTTTCATCCAATAGTTTCACTGCTTCAGTTATTGAATGTTTCCTTTGTTCTGAGATTTATCCAGGGCTCCCCGGCAGCACTTGCTTTTCCTGTAATGGCTTCATCATGTAGAAATATGACGAGTCCCGCCCCTCCTTTCCTCAATGCTTCCTCTGCTGATCCATCTGTGTAGACGTGAGTCCGTCCACATAGGTTGAGGATATGCGTCTCCAACATGTCTTAGGTTTTTTTTCTCTCAATACATGGTCTGATTCTTCCCCCCACCCCCTTTCTATCGATACCTGGTATTTTCGCTTCCACAGTGAAGTTGGGCTGTTGGTCTGAATTTTGATATTCCTGTATCATTTCCATTGCCGTTGGACATTTTGATATACTTGTATCATTTCCATTGCAGTTGGACATTTTGATATACTTGTATCATTTCCCATGTCGATGGACATTTTGATATACTTGTATCATTTCCCATGTCGATGGACATTTTGATATGATGTCACTGTTCCTTGCTGTAAGGGCTTTTGACAGATGATTGAAACTTGTTCTTTTTATGCGATTTTTGTTTAATTCGTTGACTTTTCCCTGAATTGCATAAACATCCAATTCATGCGCTTGTATTTTTCTGTCAGGTTTAGTATGTTTCCTTCTCTGCGCTGATCGATCAATCCTCTGGAGACGTGCTACCGCTGCAGGTTCTCTGATTGGGGTGCTTCTCAGACCTCCGGTAATAATTCTGAGTCCGGTATTCTGTGCCATGTCTAGTTTATGTCGGTCGGTCTTTGCCTCCGTTGCATAGGCACTCATGTAGTATTCTAGTGTTGGCCGAACATATCCAGTGCAGACTTGCCTGACTGTGTTTGCATCGGGGCCCCAATTTGTTCGTACCGGTTTTTTTTCCATCAGCCTTAGTCTGTGTGGCCTTCTTTTGAGTATCCGCTATGTGTGAGCCCAATGTAGAGAATCGGTCTAAAGCAACAAGTTATTGACGACAAACAATGCGGTTTAACGAATATACGGTAGACAACCTTCTTTTCAAAGCATTGAACACCCAGACGTTTGCACTAGTCTGATGATTGTGGGGTGACGTTCTAGTCATGAAACTACGCTCCAGAGACAATTCATGTATGACACAGGAATAGATGAGAGGATAACTCGTTTTGAGACGAAAAAGGAGAACAATTTTTAATGTAAGTTACTAAACGTTGTGTTTTTTTTTATGGATCCAGCTAGGCTAGGGTTTTTGCCCTGTGATCTTTCAGCTTGAATTGATAATAATGCAATTTCCGAGGGAACGTTTTTCTATTACGGTTGCTTTTCGTCTTACTGTGGATTCCATTAAAAATAAATTATTTAGCGATTTGACTGATATGGATGGCATAGATCCAAATATCGATCTTGAATTCATTCAAAACGGAACAATTCCTTCTTAAGCAAGGCGGCATTTGTGCTTATTTGCAAACATTTTCTAGTATAAGTACATATAATTGTTATTTTGTTTAACGTTTCCGATGCGGTCTCCTATTTGTTAGTAATTTTGTATGTGTTAACTTCCTTCATTGGATTATTCATCTATTTATGTAGGTGTTCTGTTTTTTAATACTGTGTCTCTCTTTATTCGTGTTCTATTTTTGTTCACAATAACTGATATCGGCGTCTATTGTTTCACATCTTTCGGCATGCCATGTTCGTTTTCTTACCGATATATTTAATTTCAGGCTATTAATATTTGAAGTGCTACATAGAATAAAAGGATGGACAAGAAAACATAATCTAAGTGACTTCCCGGTAAATTTCTATAACAACATTACTGAAAAGACTGGCACCAATAAAAGATGGAATAGCTATACAGCGCTACACCAGGAAACAAATGTCGGATAGGCTGGCAAAAACACAAGCCTCCAAACAACAAAAGGGCAGACCCTAGAAGCATCCACACAGTTAAACAAATTCTGAGAAATAATACCAGAGACGCCTGTATGAACAGGTGGAAGACGAAGACATCGTGTTGTCGTGGATTTGGCGAAATGTCGCAGCCAAATTATAATGACATAAAACGACTTCACAGAAAATAACAAAGTCTTATTTTTCAGTTCGGAACAGACCACAACAGAGTCAATAGCTTCTTAAACTTTCAGTACCTGCCAATGCGACCACAACAGAGTCAATAGCTTCTTAAACCGTTAGTACCTTCCAATGCGACCATAACAGAGTCAATAGCTTCTTAAACCTTCAGTACCTACCAATGCGACCACAACAGAGTCAATAGCTTCTTAAACCTTCAGTATCTGCCAATGCGACCACAACAGAGTCAATAGCTTCTTAAACCTTCAGTACCTGCCAATGCGACCACAACAGAGTCAATAGCTTCTTAAACCTCCAGTACCTGCCAATGCGACCACAACAGAGTCAATAGCTTCTTAAACCTCCAGTACCTGCCAATGCGACCACAACAGAGTCAATAGCTTCTTAAACCTTCAGTACCTGCCAATGCGACCACAACAGAGGCAATAGCTTCTTAAACCTCCAGTACCTGCCATTGCGCAGATACTGCTCTCACCCTTATGGGACAGTTAGACATGTACTCATTGAGTGGAAAATGCTGACAGTCAAGAGAACAACATCCAAACAAGTACCGCTAACAATCGCCTATACACAACATGGCACGGTGGAACAACCGAAGAAGACCTATATTTATACAAAAATAACAATGGGTTGCCAAAAGCAGACCAGCTCAGCAACTATCGCATAGCAAGGACAGCAACGTCTATAAAGAAAAATAACACTTTTCCTAGAAACAAAGTAGTGTTCCCAATTCTCCATAATGGCCCATAGAAACCATACAAGCAACGACACGGACAGCCTGTCAGAAGCACTCACGGACACCAGCTGTACATTCGACAGTGTTAAAACACAGTGCACTACGGCCCATTTCAAGATATATGGAAATGAGGAGGCACAGAGACTAGCCAAAAAGGGACGGAGAAAACTCCAATCTGATGAAACGGCAGAATATGGAGAAGTAACAAGAATGATAAAAACAGCGTCCAAGGTAACTGATACAAAGAACATAACAGATCCATTCTACTGGTCGTTGCCAAGAATAGATCAAGTGGCCATATTCACAATGCTAACCGGCCATTGCAAACTCAGTCACCATCTGCTCAACAAATCAAAACACGAATACACAAACAATTGTCCAGGAGAGAAGAATAGGCAACAGTAGAAAACGTGCGTCAAGTCTGTCGGATCATTTAGAGAAGCAGAGTGGCAGCATAATGGTATGAAAGACTGTTTAGGACAGAACAAATCTAGAGACAGATCACCACGTCTACCTATCTATCTTCCGTCCATTTGTGTTGTTAGACGTCGTATGGAGGTGTGACCTCCTTCGTTTAATATTTGTTGGCAGGTAAATATCCGCTGGTGACTTGCCAGTTCAATTCCAGTACCTGTTACCAACCGTTAGTTTGGTAGCCCCTGGAAGGTACGATCGCTTATTTGTGGACTTGCGGTCGTAGAAGCGTAAATTAGAGCAAGATAGACACGCAGCCTGTTAGGAGCCAACTATGCCGCTCCGCTAACTACTTAACCAAGACCTGATGTTATAGCCACACAGTCCCATATTTAGACAGAATCCGTAGAATATATTGACTAGATTTTGAACTTTAATTTTGCCCAACTGAATTATAACGGATTTTTAACGTCCTCGCCCCATGGGTGTCTGATCTCAATACTCAGAGATCAGGGAATTTTTTTACCGGATGATCCACGTAAAAGAATCTGGTCTCCACCATGATTTGAACCCGCGACCTCCAGCATTTGTGTCAAACACATTTACCTCAAGAGCACTGGGTTACCCTAGATCATTACGTCTGTGAAGGATTATGTGATATTTTTAGAGAAAACAAGAAAAAAACGAAGACCATTTCATTTTCTTAGAATATGCTAATATCAAATCTGAAAGTTGCTTTATTAGACACTCCTATATTGTGTCTAATTTATCTTATGCGATGTTAATTTTTGCAATTGTTCTTGCTTTTTTCTCGGTCGTATTTTAATTTAACTTTCTAAAAAACGTACTATAATGAATCCTTCAACGTTTGATGGCCATAGTACTGACAGTGCCCCATTTAACAATTTCTAAAGATGACAAATAGTCTTATCAACAATAATGAAATAAAATGGTGTCATTATTATAAATCTGGAGTTCGATAATGTATGTACATAATTGATAATGATCTTGTATTATTTATATGTTGCGTTCAGCTTGGTTTTTCTGGTCTCTTCTTTGTAGCAAGAGGCTTTTGTTGGTTAGATTGTCTCACATCTTTTATGAGTAACTATTACTCTTAGTTTCTTCTCTGTTTTCGGTGTACATGTATATGTTTCCCGAGTGCATTTGCCTTCTTTGTTGTTGACAGTTTATGAGCCTCGGATTCTCCCTTTATTTTACTTTCATTTTTACAGATTAGTTTATATTTATAAGCCTATTGGATAATATCCATGCGCATATTGTATATGTTTGAAAGCAAAGTGTTTATGAAGATGAAAGAAGCGGATACCTTGACCTATTTGGGCAGCACAATTGACACATCGGATGCAGATGTAAAAATCAGAATTGGACAGGCAAGAGGGGAAATATGACACTAAACAACAAAAAGAGATGCAGGTAAATCAAGATTAACACCAAAATTAGAATATTCAACGCCAGTGTCAAGTCAACGTTGTTGTATGGACCGGAGACATGGGGAACGACCGATGCCATACAACAATGACTCCAGTCCTTCGTTTGCAGATGCTTTCGTATGCGAATGTGAATAAGTGGCAGGACATGGTGAGGAATGAAGACCTCTGAGAAAGAAGCCAACAAAATCCAATACAACGACCAATTAAGCGAAGAAAATTAAGCTGGATAAGACATACGCTACGGAAGACACAGTCAAACATAGCCATGCAAGCTATGCATAGATTCTTCAAGGGAACAGAGAGAGAGATAGACTCTTCTTCTTCTTCTGCATCGTTGGCAGTCAGACAGCAACCATTATTTTTTCGAAAAAAGCAGCGATCATCCTGAGGCTGTCGACACTGCCATAGAGCTTGTCTAGTGTTGCCACTGGTGATGGCCACATCTGCTCTCTCTGATCCTCGTATGTCGGGCAGTTTTGCAGAAAATGCTCAGCGGTCATTTTCCCGGTACCACACGGACATTCGTCAGTGCCACCTATCTTCAATTTGTTGAATAGGTGGTACCTCAGTCTATTGTGGCCAGTGAGAAGTCTGAAGACCACGACCTGCTCTCTTCTGTTCAACTGGTAATAGGCATCGTTTTTTTGTGTAGAGGTAGACTCAATAATTCTCGGAGAAGAGAATGTGAAAAGTAACTATAATTATAGAGAGGTAGACTCCCAAATTCTCGGAGAAGAGGATGCGAGAAGTAACTCAGATTAAATGATTACACCTGGATAGAGGCAGAAAGAGCAGCCTAGGACTGTGCATGCAGCGTGATGCTGTCAATAGCCTCTGCACCGAGAGGAGTGAAGGGCTTTGATTGATTTGATTTGTCAATGTGTATATTGATAAACATATTAAAGTTATTTTTAAAAGAATATTTTTTTAAAGAAAAACAAGTTAAAAAAAAAAAATATATAGATATACATAAATACAGAATGACCGTAACACGCGCTAGTTACAGTACTGATAATTCAAATATAATTCAAAACTACATTTCCTGCAACGCTACGCTTTTGATTTAATGAACTTTTAACAGCAGCGCTTTGTGAAAGTACGTAGATAACTAAATTGGCAAGTTAAAGGTATCAGTGTAGTCAGATAGATTCTCTCCCAACTAAGGTTTACTGATGACACAGGCATCATCATTCACAACGTCAGAGAAGCTAAGCAATGCTTAAATGAGCTTAACAATGCATGCAAGACAATTGGCTATGTAATTAATGGAAAGAAAACACACATTATCATCATGGAGCATGTCCTTGATAAGAACATGGCTCTCGTCATAGCCATTCGACAGGAGTCTCGATCAGCAGAAAAACTACCCGCCTGCTCCATGTCCATATTTAGGGTGTCCTTGATGTCTTGTGTCCATCTACGCCTTGGTCAACCTCTGCCTTGTCTTCCTGGAACAATGCCATCCAGAACTGCTTTTACCATGCCTGTCATAGCACTTGGACGTGGCCGAAAGCCCTCAGTTTCTCAGACATAACGTGGCTTTTAAGCCCGTTCTTTTTTTCCCTCAGATCTTGCAGGATGACTTTATTTCTTATTTTCTAAACATCACATATTGAGAACGTATCGACCACAATAGGGAAACTGCGACTAGGAAATACCGCCGGAAAAGTGAATTTGTGTATTTACCTGGGCCAAGAAATTATAAACTTGCTCACACAATAAATGGTGATACTTCACGATGGACAGCAGCATTATAGTTCAGTTCAATCGTATCAAACCCACGCTTCAGCAGATGAGTAGAGCTCACACCTTCAACAACATGATTATTACACCTATGATATACTGCCGTCATGAATGTAATCCATGAAAAGCAGATACAAGAAAGTTTTCAGCTGGTCAAAGGGTAGTCGGGCGAAGAACATTAACAGCCTCTCTACAAAATTAATTTAACAACATAAAAATAAGAGGCCGATCTGACTTCAATAACATCGTTAGACTCGGTGCAGTTATTACAATGCAGTTGGCATGCGCGTGTGGTGCACATTCCCGACAACAGATGAAAATGAAAGGTGAGTTACTGGTGGAACTATAACTTTAATTGTTCAATCAAAGTCCACCATTAGGATAGAGATACGGCATCAGTAAACCGTTCGTCCAACAATGTACTCCATTGTCAAATACTGAAATATATATAAACAACATTTGGTTACCAGGCAACAGAAAGAATACAGACTACAGAAAGTCAGGTCACCCAGTAACCGGTGAGGTCGCTGTGGCACACACGATGATATCCTCACAACTGCACGCCATCACTTTCTGTCAGCGATCGCTTCCTGTTCCTCTTCTGGTCGGAGATCGGTCCATTCTTTTATTGTGTTCTACCACCTTTTTTGGGACGACCTCTTCGTCATCTGCCTTGCATCTTTCCGTGCAGGATCGTATTTGCAAGACCATTTTATCTTGATATGTGACCGTACCAAACAATTTTCTTTCTTTTGACACTTGCCAAGAGGTCTTCAAAATGCCTTTTGATGTAATTCTTTCGTATTTCCTCATTTGTAACTCGATCTTTGTACGTGACGTTGAAAGGCTACTGAAACATCTCATCTCCAAGGCACGTATCCTCCGCTGTAGGTCAGCTGTAATTGTCTGGTTCTCACAGGCATAAAGGAATATTGACAGGACCAATGTGCACATTAATCTGATTTCTGTGCATATTGCTAACCGTTTATCTTGCCAGATTTTGTAAAGCCGTGCAAGCGCCGCTATTGTTTGGGCTATTCTGGTAAACATCTCACATTTTGATCCTTCATCACTGACAATCGAACCCAAACGGTCGACCACTTCGAGTTCCTGGCCATTAGCTTTTATCCTACTGTTGAAGCCCTCGGCGTTGTTCGTCATTAATTCTGCCTTTCCAGCTTTAATCTCAATACCACAGTCAAGTGCTGTTTCATCGAGCCTTCTGACCCATTCTTTGAGTTCTGCTTCTATGGCCGCCATTTAGTCGATGTCATCTGCTAAACGACGGTTGGTAATCGTTCGGCCTCTTATTTTGACCGTACCAACGTGATCTTCAAGTGCATCACTCATAATTCTCTCAAGGAATATGTTGACAAGTGTTTAGGAGAGTACAACCCAGCCTCACACCGACTGATATGCGAAACCAGTCTCCGCGCCTCATATTCACAATAACTGCAGTGGACGCCTTGTCATACAAGTGTTCAAAGACATGTGTACTATTTCCGTTCATATTATACATCCTCATGGTTCCCCATAGCGCTTTATGCCATACCCTATCAAACGCCTTCTTGAAATCAACAAACACATGATACAGTTTTTGCTGCTGTTCTAGATATTTCTCGCTTAGCATTCTTAAATTAAATATATGTTCTGTAGTGCTTCTTCCCTGTCTGAACCCTGCCTGCTCCTCAGCAATGATGTTCTATGCTTGGGGTTTCAATCAGTTGAGGATCATTCTAAGCATGACCTTGCTATGGCGGCTGATGAGACTTATTGTTCTGTAATTTTGGCACAGCTTTAGGTTTCCAGACTTATGTAACGATATAACCATTAATTTTGTCGATCAGTCTGGCCAGTTTCCTGTCGCGCATATGTTGTTGCAGATGTGTGTTAGGCCTTCCACCACTACTTCCCCACCTGCTTGCAATAGCTCTGATTGTCCACGCCGGCCGCCTTCCCTCTTCTCAATGTCTTTACCGCTCCAGCTACATCATCCTCTACAGTTGTTGTTGGGATTGTTTTCCAAGGTTCGTTCCGTCCCTCGTAGTTGTATAACTCGGAACAGTACTCTGTCCATCGTGTCAGTACGTCATTGACCTCAATCAGGCACTGCCGCTTTTATCCTGGATCATAAAGTTTCTGTCTTGGCTTAGTGTTACCAGTTCTTTGACCACATTGTATGCTCCTTTAACGTCATTTCTGTTTAATCTCTCTTCGATGTTTGTACATTGCTCACATTTCCACGCTTCTTTCGCCTCTCTCATTTCTTGTTGTATCGCTTTCCTTACCTCTTTATATCCGCCTACCTCATCATGTGAATGTTTTTGGTTTATCAGTGACCTTCTTCTATCACCAAGGTCTAGAATGTCTTTGGTGCTCGTGGCTTCCTTGTCGTTTGGTGGTTTCCCAGGATCTCTGTTACTGTATATATGAGTACTGAGTTAAGAGACTATGTTACTGTATCGGTATCCAGTTCCTATCTGAGCGGTAACAGTGAAGCAAATCGCCCTCTTGCCCTCGATTGGAACACTTCGATGATTGTTGGGTCCTTTAGTTTGTCCAGGTCAAACTTTAATCTAGTCACGTCTTTCTTTGCAATCTCTTCAATAGCAGACGCACAGTCATCATAACAAGATCGTGGTCGCTTCCTATATCCGCTCCTTGAAAACTTATCGTATTGTCGGTGTTGATATTAGATCTAAACCTCCTCTGGACCAGAATATAATAAATCACTCGAACGTGTTTGCCACCAACAGCTTATTGCATCATGCAAATTCTAGGAGTCTGAGTCCTCGGTCATTAGTTTCCGTATGGGTCACATGTAGGTACTCAAGAGAAAGATTTATTTCAACAAATGCAGTCGTATTGAATGAGTGATGATTATTTATTTAATGCACACTGATTTATTAATTAATTGATTGATTGATTAATTTCTATTTTTGTTCCAAGTTAGACATAGAACCACCACTACAGCTGACTCCTTTATAAAAGGCATGTATTAAAGCAGTTGCAGTTGTGGGTTTAGTAGCAATGATTTTGCATGAAGAGGTTGTTGACACCATTAGCATCATCTTTTAGTAGCTTTTTGTGGATTGCTTAGAAAGATACAGTGGGCCAGTTCTTTTCTAAGAGGATACTACTCGAGTGTTCATCCACTTGAAGGAGATCGTATTTGTCGCGTTCAACTCGATCCCGAAAGTTATTGCTGTCATCACAGATCAGTAAATTATAGCTACTGCTGTCAGCTTGGCTTAGAAAATCAGTTTTCTTTCTCTGAATTGAGTTCAGTAACTAGCAGGTATTAGAGTTAGCTAAGTGAAGTAAGTCATAGTTATTTGTGTCAGGTATAGGCAGGACGATCAAATGAGGTCAACGAACGCACTCAGCGGATTGTTGGATTGCTTCCAATTCGAAGATACAGTACTTTGTATCAAACAGAAGACGCAATTATTAGTGACAAAAAGAAGGCATAACACTTTGTTACAAAAAGAAGACGTATCACTTCATGACAAAAAGATGTCATAGCACTTTGTGACAAAAAGAAGACGTATCACTTCATGACAAAAAGATGTCATAGCACTTTGTGACAAAAAGAAGACGTATCACTTCATGACAAAAAGATGTCATAGCACTTTGTGACAAAAAGAAGACGTATCACTTCATGACAAAAAGATGTCATAGCACTTTGTGACAAAAAGAAGACGTATCACTTCATGACAAAAAGATGTCATAGCACTTTGTGACAAAGAGAAGATGTATCACTTCATGACAAAAAGATGTCATAGCACTTTGTGACAAAAAGAAGACGTATCACTTCATGACAAAAAGATGTCATAGCACTTTGTGACAAAAAGAAGACGTATCACTTCATGACAAAAAGATGTCATAGCACTTTGTGACAAAAAGAAGACGTATCACTTCATGACAAAAAGATGTCATAGCACTTTGTGACAAAAAGAAGACGTATCACTTCATGACAAAAAGATGTCATAACACTTTGTGACAAAATGAAGACACAGTACTCGCGACAAATACGTCAACCTATATTCTGAGATAAGCCGTTCTGGTGGGTTTGGATGGGCTGCACCTGAAGCCCGAAATGTCTAGTGCGCCATTTTCTATAAAACAAATAACGTTGAGAGCCAATTAGATGTCACAATATGTAGCAATTATTGTAACCATGGGATCTTCTTGTCATTATTTGCACTGTAGATTATGTGAGTTCGTGAGTTATGTGAGACAATGATAAGCTTTTGGCCCTACATATGTTGTGAAATCTGCGCAACGAATCTGCACTGCCTGGTGCACGAAAAGAAACGACCGATGTGTTGTGCAGTCCCAATGTGAATGGAACCAACAAACCATCTTAGTTATTTCTTACTTTCGCAAGTCAATCAATTGGAGAATGATATTTCTAAGTAGAAAATGAGGCTTTTGATCTATCCAAATAATAGCTCTGCTTTTCGTCCAAAGTCTTTCGGAAAAGACTTTTCTATTTCAACTCCATACAAATTATTATAAATAGAAAAATAAAGTTAGTGAACATTCGTGACATGTTAAAGTATCTACATCTTGAGTTCCTAATTTTCGTGCCTCTTGAAGATTATGTACATCTACATACAATTTACGAGAGGGAATTGATAGATCTAATGAGGCATCTGCAATCGCCAAAAAGTAAAGCAAAGCTATTGGAATCCAGAATGCAGCAAATGCATCTTATAGAAGAGAATGTGCATGTGTACATATTTGGTGACCACCAAAAAAAAATCACAGATGATCGCAATGATTGCTTTCATATAGTAGGTCTGACAGCAGCACTGTAAATCAACTGCAAAGACCACGGTTGAAGACAGATCCGATCATTTTCTCAAGTTCAGCTTAACAACTATGCTTCTACATAATTGTAACATTTTATCATCTGTTCCACTCGGGCATGCAGTCGACATAATCTAAATATACACCAACATGCAACAACTTGTACACACCATCAACTATGACAAGTATAAGGGGTAGATTTGTGGGGACCTGAAGGTCATTATCATTTGGATGGGGGCTACGGCAGGGTTACACAATGTTCTATAGTTTACTCTGTCTCTGGGACAGCCATACCACTTTGCAATACAATTTAAAAAAATTTCGGAAACAATGAATCTGACAATTACCTGGAACTTCTAGAATCAATCTTGTAGCGCCAAGATCGGTAGACTAGGGTCAAATATGTTATGGAAATTACACGTTCTGTACTCTCATGTGGATTTCAGGAGCTGATCAATGATATAGCGGATGAGTTTCATGTCGTCGGTTCATGGGTGCCTTTACCCAATTCTTTCATTAGTCCCAGTTTGATGTTAAGTACATTCATTTGCCCCATTTAAACTGATTGTAAGGGGATGACAATCCTTGTTATTGTAATTGCAAGTCCTGGCACGGCTGCTCCAGATTCAGAGCAAACAGTACAACTTTATGTAACTCTGTCATAGTCTCATCAGTATGGCAATGACCTCCATGTCACCACGTGACATTTCTACCCTCCAAAAAAAAGTTTCAAAAGAAATAAAATACAGCCATGCTCGCTTACTATTGTTGGAGCCTTGTGAGATGGGCTTCAGAAACTCATCACACGTGACAGACAAAGCGACACGGCACTGACTGATTTCATGTGTGAGGATTATCATAGGGTGTGTGTGTATATATATATATATATATATATATATATATATATATATATACATATATATATATATATATATATATATATATATATATATATATATATATATATATATGCAAATATGTAAACTATTTTAAAAATTAATATTTCAAATACTAGAGCTCATCTTCTGTTTAACAGCCATATTCATATTCAGCCGCGCAGACACGATAAAGGTAAATTTATTTAATCAAAGATTCACAAAAAAGTCCAAATGTGTTGATCAGTGCTATTTGGCAAGTTCATGATCTTGCACTCCATCGAGGCGAAGATCGAAGAAGAATATATTTAATAATGGCATTTACGTTGAGAATATGATTTCATCAATGTCATCCTAAATTTTGAGGACGTAGCTATTGCCGTCACATTTGTAGACAAGTAATTGCCAGAAGCTATGACTAATGTGTGATTGTTTGACAACATAGGGCGGCATAGATCTGAAATTTAACATTAACTCTTAGACAGTGTTTTCATTTAGCTGTGCCTGTACTAACCTTCTGATGAAAAAGAAAGTATCCAATCACGTCTTTGCTGATGTTCTTGTTTGTGTATTCTGTGACAATAATATTTCAAACTGAGTAATCATGTTTGGTTTAAATGTAATCATCATCATCAAGATCCATGTATTATGTGTTGATGATCAATTTCTTCCATAAAAATGTAGCCCGTTCAGCATTTTAGCACGTCAGATGCTCTTTGTTTTGCCGTCCAGTTTTCATCGATATCCAGTGATTATTTTCTCTGTTTTCTTCAGTCTATCAAGCCCTCGATCACTTACTTCATCACAAGATTTTCATATCCTACCTTTCTGAATATGTCCATTGAACTTTGTCTGCCCTTTTTATATAAATGTCAGTTAACAACGATTTTTCAATTGTGTTTACTTGTAATATATCTTCATCCAATGTCTTGGCTCTTGTAACCAGTACGTTGCACCTTTTTCTGGAACCACATTTATTTTGCTACAAAAGATTTCTAAGTTTATTCATCGTATTAGACTTCGCATTCATAGAGCAGTACTATATATACTCAACACTAGAATGCAACAACAATAGGTGTGTCTGCGTAACACTAGAATACAACAATAGTTTTGTTTGCTTAACACTAGAATACAACAATAGTTGTGTCTGCTTAATACTAGAATACAACAATAGTTTTGTTTGCTTAACACTAGAATTCAACAATAGTTTTGTTTGCTTAACACTAGAAGACAACAATAGTTTTGTTTGCTTAACACTAGAATTCAACAATAGTTTTGTTTGCTTAACACTAGAATACAACAATAGTTGTGTCTGCTTAACACTAGAAGACAACAATAGTTTTGTTTGCTTAACACTAGAATACAACAATAGTTGTGTCTGCTTAACACTAGAATTCAACAATAGTTTTGTTTGCTTAACACCAGACTACAACAATAGTTGTGTCTGCTTAACACTAGAATTCAACAATAGTTTTGTTTTCTTAACACTACAATACAACAACAATAGTTGTGTCTGCTTAATACTAGAATATAACATCAGCACCGTAGTTATGTCTATTAACACTATAATACAACAACAATAGTTATGTTTGTTAAACACTACAATACAAAAGCAATAATTTTGATTGCTAAACACTACAATACAACAGGAATAGTTTTGTTTGCTAAACACTACAATACAACAGCAATAGTTAAGTCTCCATAACACTACAATACAACACACTCTGCTATTTAAAGTAACAATAAATCCATAAACACTGAAATACACCACACTAAACTTATTTATACTGGTTTAGAAGACTCTGTAGAGTCAGTATACAACCAGTTTCTTTAACCTAATTGTATATAAAAACTATGCGCATCCAATCTATTCTTAAATACATTAATTGATCCATCCTCGACTGCCTCCACTTCTCTAAATGAAGTAATAGCACATCCCCTAACTGTGGACTATCACTGACAAAAAAAGGTATTTTTTGAACGATCTACCAAACAATGTTGTTTTTGGCTCACATTACGTACGATACCACTTCTACACGGTAGTATTGATGAAGCAAGAGAGCACCATAACCCGATAGTTTTAGCATTCATCGACTACAAAAATATTTTTGACTTGGTCGAACCAGAAGATGGGTCGGAAGCTCTGGAAGGGTAGGTACTTGAAGGTGGCTACACAGACATCTTGAAACGTTGTTATAAAGAATGCACCGCCATCATTTGTCCATTTACACGACCGATAACTATGGCATAGAAAAAGATGCGTGACATGGCGACTTCATCTCGCCTAACTTTTTCTTTGCATGCCTGGAGTCGATGATGAGACATTGCAATTGGAGGTGAGTATGGCATCGACATAGTTGGGCGATTACTCAACAATCTAAGATTTGCCGACGATATCATACTCACCACAGAGACACCCACTGAAGCGACATATGTTAGCATCGCTGAAATCGGATGGCAAGACATCAGACCTCATTATAAACGTTTAATCAATTAAAGCTATGCCCAACTGCTTTGTGGAGCCCAGCCACGTGTTCTTGAAGGAAACACACCTAAAGAATGTCGACGAATATATTTACCTCGGCTCTCTCCTCAACATGGACACAATCCTGAAGCGTGAGGTTGCCATGCGCCAACCAGTGGACTGGGCCGAACCTACATACATCACGAAAGACACCAGACTACGAGGGACGATCCAGACGGAAACATACGTCACGAAAAAATCAGACTTCGAGGGCCGATCACGCGGCAAAATACGTCACGAAAAACACCAGACTACGAGGGCCGATACAGATGACAACATACGCCACGAAAGACACCAGACTACGAGGACCTATCCAGACGGCAACATACGCCACGAAAGACACCAGACTACAAGGGACGATCCAGACGGCAACATACGCCACGAAAGACACCAGACTACGAGGGATGATCCAGACGGCAACATACGCCACGAAAGACACCAGACTACGAGGGACGATCCAGACGGCAACATACGCTACGAAAGACACCAGTTACGAGCAGATCTATTGGATTCAGTGACTCTCCCAACACCACGCTATGGAACTGAAACCCGGTCTATGACAAAAACTATATAGAACCAGCTAAGGACAACACATGCCTGGTGTAAGCGCAGTCTCGCGGGCTTTGCATTTAGGCAACACCGTCAGATGGGTCTACACAACAGTGACATCCGGGCAATGTCAGAGGTAAAGGATATCCTACAGCATGTCAACAGTTCCAAACGCCGCTAAACTGGCCATGTAGTCAGAAGGGAAGACGAACGATGAAGCACAGCAACCATTTTGTGGTTCCCGCGCGGCAAAAAGAGACCTCTCCTGAACCATTGGCAAGATTCGCTTTAGTTGCACAATAGAATTGGCGACCTGAAACGAAGAAGCTAGTCAATCCCTGGACAACCCGTGCCCAATGCAGAAACAACTGGATCCTGATCTGGGACCTGCACAAGATCAAAGAACGCAGTATTGCTCGAACCTCGAACTCTGTACGCTAAGAGAGAAATGCATCTTCCGGCCACCACCAATTCACACAAGAGTTGCGACTGCTCAAAGGAAACCATCCTTGTAAATGTACATGCCCACTAAGACTATACGCTTGGCAGTGTTAAACCAAGACTGCTATTGTCAGGCTGAACCTTTTTTTTAAATTTCTTCTTTCAATTATTTCTTAAGGTGGGCTTTGCTGAACTGTGCTTTTCGCCTAATCTTCGTCTTCCTCTTCGTACGCTGTTAGACGTCAACCTTTATTTTTTCGAAAAAAGCAGCGGTCATCCTGAGGCTGTCGACACTGCCATGGAGCTTGTCTAGTGTTGCCAATGGTGATGGCTACATTTGCTTTCTATGGTCCTCGTATGTCGGGCAGTTTTGCAGCAAATGCTCAGCGATCATTTTCCCAGTACCACACGTGCATTCGTCAGTGCCACCTATCTTCAATTTGTTGAATAGGTGGTACCTCAGTCTATTGGGGCTAGTGCGAAGTTTGAAGACCACGACCTGCTCTCTTCTGTTCAACTGGTAATAGACATCGTTTTTTGTGTAGCCAGTATGTTCTGTTTCCCATTTGGTCATGTATCTAGCTCTAATAAGCCTTTTGATTCTTCGTATGCCCCACGCCTAATGACCTAGTGCATCCTACTTCAGCATCCATGTTTATATGGGTTCAATACAACTTATGAGTATGACCTCGGTGTTTCAAGAATCCAAACCCAAGAAGTTTGAGTTCTGAGCCCGTCCACCACCCTTTCTTTCCATCCTCAACTGTAGTATTTGAAAACAGTAATGTTCACAACTAGACAACTAGGACCGATATTGGACAGTTCTTAGTTCTTATCTACCTTTACTTCTACAGGTGCAGATGCCCCTGTGCAGGTCCCAGCTCTGATATGAGCTGGATGTAGCCGGCAGAAGGGTTTCCTGCTTAGTGACGTAGGCTCGAGCAGCTTTACTACTCCGCTGCGTTAGGACAAGCACTTACAGAGGGTGGTTGACCGATGTGCAAGTCCATCTTAATAGATTCAAACACTAGAGTGAACTAGACCTGCAGCCTTTTAGATGCCATCTATTCTGCTCTAAACAAACGACCTAATCATAGCCGGTGTTAAGCCATATCACACAGTTAGTCGCCTCTTACGACATGCTCTCTATAAGGCAGTGGTACTATTTTTGTCTTTGTCATAAACAAAGACCCCGGCACACTACACAGTGGAGCATTCAAACATGGCTGTTTCGGTGTATGTTGTTTACATACAATATGCGTGGTCATACTTCGTGACTGCTATTTTTGATAAGGTTAAAAAAGCAGCTGTTAAAACAATTGTTGTATAAATATTTTTTGAATTTAAATTAGACCATCATGCGTATTGTTGAAGATATCAATTATTTGATTTATTATCATGAAGGAAGATCATAGCTGCCAAAAGTAAGATTAGAAGATGGTTACAACAATATGCAAACGATCCTGAATGCTTCTTGACTAATGAACACTTTCTGCGAGGTTATTCTGTAATAATGAGTCAATGTTTTCCAGGATTTAGCTTCACCATTGCAGTTAGCCCCTGATTGTAAAAAGGTAATCCGATCTTAGGTTAGTTTACGAGCAATCGTTGATGCCCTGATCGTATTAGGACGTTTGATATGTGATCAATTCTCGAGAAATAATTTAGACACGTATCGTGTGAAGGTGGTTCGATCTACGTTAAGCACACGGGTGACTTTATTGGTTTTGGCAGTATCAAAGTGGTTTGATCTACGTTCAGTTCACAAGCGATCTTCAAGTCCTATGTGCTTGATCTGTGGCCATTTTACGACCGATCATTCAGAAACTAATCGTGTGAAGTTTTGTTTTTTTCATCGGTGGTTTGTTGAAGGAAGACCTTAAAGATATTATTCGAATTAAAATAGTTTGATCTGTGCCCAGCTTACAAGCAATATTAGTTCTAGGTGATCTGTGGTCAGTTTACGATAGATCGTTCAGGCACTGATGATATAAATGTGAATTGATCTGCCGTCAATCGACGTACAATATCGAAGCCAGCTTTTTGAAAACAAGTGTGTGCCAGTTTGTGAGAAATTTGACAGTGATACTCAGAGTGGTCCTCCGGGGTCTTTGTGAATGACAAGGACAAGAATAGCACTACTGCCCCACAGAGAGCATGTCGTAAGAGGCGACTAACTGTGTGACATGGCATAACACCGGCCATGGTTAGGTGGTTTGTTTAGAGCAGCATAGATATCACCTAACAGGCTGCGGGTTTACTTTGCTCTAGTGTTTGAGATTATTGAGATGGCTTCGTACATCAGTTAACCACCCACCGCGGCACTTGTCCCAGCGCGGCAGAGTAATAAGCTGCTTAAGCCTAGCCCGCTACCGCTAAGCAGGAAATCCTCCTCCCGGCTACATCCAGATGATACCGGAGCTGGGACCTGCACAGGGGCATTCGGCCGTGTAGAACTACAGGTCGATCGACTAAGAACTAAGAAAATCTTCTTATTTCTTTCACAGTTAAGAAATGCAATGTATATGTTAGACGCAAATTTGTCATTTGTGTTCACTGTCACACATGCATAGGCTTTAAGAGCCACAATATTCAAACAATGTCTATGAATCATCGACGGTGTTTTTTGTTACCAAATCAGAAAATTAGAAGACAGACAAATCAACTGACACAAGTTATAATAAATAAAATAACAAATGGTAAATGTACTCGTTTAAATGGAAAGTGGGTGAAGCAAGAACGGTATTTGGATGTGTATGAAAGAGGGAGAGAGAGAGAGAGAGAGAGAGAGAGAGAGAGAATGATATAGATTTACAGAGAGAGAGAGTGAGAGGGAGAAAGTGACGGCTGGCTAGATGACACGTTCGCATACCATAACTGAAATGCTGTGTGTATAACCAACGATGTATATAAATCTCCAGCATACGTATTGTCCCCCTTATCTGAAAATGAAGACAAGACACATGCTAGTGAATATTGGGCAGGTGTGCTGTTATGTTTGTTTGCTACTCAGTAGAAATAGTGAACCTTCAACTCGGATGTTTGAACTTATTTACACTTCCCTTTTAATTTCACAGGGACGTTTAACTTAACTTAACTTCATTACACCGATTTAGAAGACTCTACAGTCTGTATTTAGCCAATTTATTCCACTTTAAAAATGACTGTGTTCATCCAGTCTATTATTGAATGTATTAACTGACCCTGCCTCCATTTCATCATGTGACAATGCATTCCAACAGGTCACCACTCTCTGACTGAAAAATGTTTTCTAATGTCCAATCTGCACCTGCCTTTAAATAATTTGAAGCTATACCCTCTTTCAAATATCTGGGATCATTGATCAGTGAAGAATGATCGAAGCCAGAGGTAATTGCAAAAATAGCACAAACATCAGCGGCGCTTACTCGGCTGAAACCTATATGGCAAGACAAGCGACAAAAAGACTAATGCGCTCTTTGGTGATCTCAATATTTATGTGTGCCTGCGAGACCTGGACCATTACAGCAGATATCCAGGGCAGAATTCATGCAATGGAAATGAGGTGCTATGGAAAACTCCTAAATGTTACATATAAAGATCGTGTCATGAATGTAGAAATATGACAGAGTTGAAAACGCTATTGGCTCTTTTGAAATTCTGTTCACACCAATCAAAAGACGAAAGATGGTCTGGTGCGGGCACGTCGCGGGGATCAACGGAATTACCAACTCGATACTCTTTGGTTCCGTACCGGGACAGAGAGGGCGAGGACGTCCAATGAAGAGGTGGATGGACAACATCACTGAGTGGTCAAGCCTTCGTCCAGGTGAGATACGACAGGCGGCGGCAGACAGAGAAAAAGGGCATATGATTTTGGGAGTGTCTTCAGGTGTGCCCCAACGACCTGATGGGTTACGGGAGGAACTGATACCCTCTAGTTCTTGCAGTCGGTTGAACGTTGAAAAACTTGTTATAATCTATTTTATCATTTCCATTGATTAATTTATAAACCTATGTTAAATCATCTAGATTTCTTCTCTGTTTTAGACACTGCAGACAAGTTTTTCTAAGTCTTTTTTTATAACTGTAATTCTGAAATCCCACGATCATTTTTCTAGCTCTTCTTTGTATCCTTTCTATCATGTCCGATATCCACTCTATGATAAGAACTCCACGCCTGAATACAGTACTCCAATTTCGGTCTCACAAATGATTTACATAGTTTAACTATCACTTCCTTGTTTTGAAGTGTAATGTTTCTTTTAATTATACCAAGCATTAAATTAGCCTTTTCCACAGCCACCTAGAATGGCTTTCGCATCTTACACGTTTACACGTATGATCTATTATAACACCTAGGTCCCTTTCTTTTTCTATTTGTCTAATATTGTTTACTCCCATTATGTAATTGTGTTTCATATTTGATCTTCCCACGTGAATGACTGTCGATGTTTCTACATTACACTCCATCTGCCAGCTCACAGACCATTTATGAAAAGTAGCTAAATCTGATCTCAATAGATCCACCTCTGTCGGAGAAGAGACCCTGCTGGATAATTTTGTGTCATCCGCAGATTTTGCAATAATGAATCCGATATTATTATCCAAATCATTGATATATATCAAGAACAAAATTTGTCCCAATACCAATCCCTGAGGCACTCTACTAATAACATCCCACCAGCCAGAGTACTCCTTATTTATGCTTACTCTCTGCCTTCTATCTGTTAACAAATTTTCCATCCAATTGGCAATTCCTCCTCCTGTACCATGTGATTTCAATTTCCGAAACAATCTTTGATAAGGTACTCTATCAAATGCCTTTGCAAAATCCAGATAAATAACATCTACTGGCTCTCTAACATACAACATTTTGGTAACCTCCTCCATAAATTCTAATAGATTTGCTAAGCACGATCTTCCCTTAGTAAACCAATGCTGACTCTTCTTGATGAGATTAAACTTGTCAAAATGCAAAGTTATGTATGTTGTCTTTGATAAAAGACTTTAAAATTGTGCAGCGTTTGCTTGTGAAACTCACGTCTGTACTTGCCTGGATCTCATTTCTTGCCCGTTTTGAACAAATGGATTACACCTCCATCTTTCCCATCCCTTGGAATAATAACCTTCTCAATAGTTTGAGAAGAAAATTTGGACAATGGTTTTACGAGCAAGTATCTAAGATGAAATAGCATTTTTGGATCAATATCGTCATAACCAGGACTTTTATACACTTTAAAACTATCCAATTTAAAAAAAAACATTTACTCAGTAATGTAGATTGAGTGTAATCCCTCTATGTTTATGTCACTTTGGAAGATATCTAAGGGCTCTGAGATCTTGAAGCTGTCTTCTTTAATTGTTGTTGTCGTTGAATGCCTACAATGAGTAAGTCAACTGTTTTGTGCGCACTGAAAAGGGCGTTAAGTAGCAAGTTGCAGTAATTTTCATCACATTTTAAGTGTGCTTATGAAGTTGGAACGGTCTTCCAGACAGTTGTACTATGCTTGGCTTCATCTGCTTGACACCCTGTACTACGTGGATCACGTCGAAATGCTACTTCGTTAGCTAGGCTGCCACGAAAACAGCCCGTTTCCAGGAAGATTTGCAGTGAAGTCGTGGTTTTAGTCTTGGCCAGTATATTTTGCCTGACCCTGACTAAAATGTACGTTCAGTATGTGTTGCCAGCCCAAACGTTAATCTCCACTCCCCACATTTAGCTGCTATACAGTTAGTCCACCCCGATTTTCATTACCCACCATTGAATTAAGCTACAGCGATGAAACTCTACCGAAAGGTACCCTGGTCTGAAAAAAATTGGATCATTGTAACCGTGTAAGAATATCGTAAAAGGCGGCCGAAGAGGGATGCCCGTGTTGCTAGCAACCTCATCATGTAACAACAAAATGTCTGTGAAACTACCACGGTAAACGATCGGATACATTCCAACTGTAGAGGGACCAACGCTGTGGTGTTTCTATACTTCATGTGGAGCGGTAAAGTCATATCGAAGATAGGGCTCTATTTGCTACAACTACTTCATCCCCGGATCTAAATCCACGTGTTATCTGACCTTCCAATTCGTATCGTGTCTTGCCAGTTATAATTCGTAATCCACTTATAGAAAATCAAAGACTGGCATCTCTTTCGTGTGATTTGCGTGACACAAGCTTGGATTTGCGTTCTTTGAAGTTTAGACTAGGCATGCCCAACTTCATCGAGGGTGTGGGCGGAATAGTCAGTTTTAATTATGTAACGTGAATCCTACCACATGTTATTTTATATTGTAAGAAATTGGTTTTCATCTGAAAAAAACACATCTTTTTAAGTTAGAATTAAATGTCATTAGTATTTTTTTAAAACAGTAATAACAGTAAGTATTATTATTGGTATTACTTGCAAATTGTTTATACTAATGATATTTAATCATTTTTCATGTAGATGAAGATTATCTGTAAAAGATATTTTATATGAGCGTTGCAGTGATTTATTATTGAATGTTTATTTTAGTGAATATATTTTATGAAAGTTCGCTTTACGAAAGTTTAAAGTTAAGACAGATCACATGAGTTCAGTGGGATGTTCCAGACTGCATATCTCTTACAAAATGGACAATGTTTGGTGAAATAACTGAAGCTGCAGCACGTAAAAGGGTTTTCTGAATATGAACCCGTTACTCTCGTCATCGCTTAAGATTTTACGAGATTTAAATGATATAAAATTGCTGTCTATTGTCTTTACAAATAGCGTCATTCTCTGTCAAGTAAGTGCTGTGAGTTTTCTATACATGTCCTATGGGAAATATGTATGATAATAGTCAGTTAATGAAACACCTCCGATTTAAGTTTTCATGAGTTCTCTAAAGATCAATTAATTATATTTGCAAAGAAGCAGGAGTTGGTTCCATAGCAATATATAATGAAAAAATGTAGATTTTTTTGGAAAAATTTGCTCTGTGTGCTTGAAAATAACAAAACATGTTATTGAATTCTTTATCGAAAGACGTCAACTCGTCTGCAAATGAATCTCAATAAAAATCATTGTTTTGATTGGCAAGTGTGAACAAATGATAATTATTGCTTATTCTTTGTTCACTTTCTCGGAATCGAGATTTATTCTAAAATGCCTTAATGTGTCCATTCAGCTAATTAACCAACGTGTATTGAGATTAGAACTTTGCACTGAATTCATTAAGATGAGTTGCATTTTCTACATAAAATGCCTTAATGTGTCCATTCAGCTAATTAACCAACGTGTATTGAGATTAGAACTTTGCACTGAATTCATTAAGATGAGTTGCATTTTCTACATAAAATGCCTTAATGTGTCCATTCAGCTAATTAACCAACGTGTCTTGAGATTAGAACTTTGCACTGAATTCATTAAGATGAGTTGCATTTTCTACATAAAATGCCTTAATGTGTCCATTCAGCTAATTAACCAACGTGTCTTGAGATTAGAACTTTGCACTGAATTCATTAAGATGAGTTGCATTTTCTACATAAAATGCCTTAATGTGTCCATTCAGCTAATTAACCAACGTGTCTTGAGATTAGAACTTTGCATTGAATTCATTAATTTGAGTTGCCTTTTCTACATAAAATGCCTTATCAATTATAGTATCTTTCATTGGTGGAAGAGCAAGCAATTCTTCCGTACAAGTGAATTTAGCATTGACTCGGCGGACAAATATAGCCAAATAAGGGTATTTGCCCCGTCTGTATTCTCGTCTAGAGCAATTGAAAACCCTTCAAAATGTGACAAAGTTTCTTTAAGGTCTAACTATACCTGATCGGCCATTCTGTTGATCCATCTCGTCATAGGTAAACGAAAAAGACAAATTTCTGGTCAAAGTCCTTGTTTTTATCGGGACACGGTACTTTCAAAACAGCACTTATACGTTTTGTCACAAAGTCTCCATATTGGAATATGGCTTCAAGCGGATTGCATTATTTTCACCTACAACATAGTTTTCATGGACAATGTTGTCACTTTCATTGTTCCGTTTTCGAACGTTTTCTGTTGAGCAGGTATTCACTGTTTCAAAGTTTAAATCTGATCTCTCTCAGCTGACCATTGGAATCGCTGAAATTGGGCTAATTTGTATTATCATATCTTTGCAGGTTGAATTCTTCTAAATGAAATACTTTCAAAACAAATCAAACAAAACAAGTTTGTCCTTCTGCATAACAAAAATTAAATCATCACTCTACTATTTGTCTTTAAAAATTCGCTGTCCACTTTCCTTATCTTCAACGATATCAGCTTTATAATTTAGAACGCCAACACAACTATAGTAGCGACAACAACTAAAACTAATAAACAACAATGTGCCACAAAATATAAATATAGTTAAATATAATTTCCCTGCATATTACAACTTCATAAGACGCTCGATTAAATACTGGCAGTGTGGATAACTGTGCTGCTTTCGTGTGCTCACAAATTTGTGCTGAAAGATTTTGATTGACCGCCTCTTGTTGCTTCAGCTTCACATTATCTAACTTTAACTTGAATTGCTATGTTGTTGTTGCTGTTGTTGTTGTTGTTGCTGTTGTTGTTGTTGTTGCAGTTCAAATGCCCACAATGAGTAGAGTTGCTCTTTTGTGCGCCCTGAAAAGGACATTAAGTGGCGGTTTGTTGTAGTTTTTCTTCCATCCCATGCAGTTGTGCTATGCTTGGCGTCATCTGCGTGTCGCTCTCTGCTACGGGGATCACGTTTAATCCTAATCTCGTTTGTTAGGCTGCCATGAAATCAGTCCGTTTTCAGGGAGGACTATGAGTAAGCCGAGATGAGGGTCTTGGTCAGTACATGTTGCATGACCCTGACTAATATGTCTGATCAGTATGTTTTGCTTGACTAGACGTTAGTCTTTATCCCCTGCATTACAACGTAAAGTTCACGTTTAAATTTCACAGATCTGAGACGTCAGGTCAACATCGAGTACACATAAATTTTATTCCCGAAATGTATGAGTAGTCTCTCGTTGATGTATTGTTATCGTTGGCTATAGAAAAGATGAAAACCTCTATGTGTATTCTAGGCCAGAGTCAGTGAAATTTGGAAAAGGGCACACGGCCGGATAAAATCAGGACGTAGCCAGATGTGGCTAGCGAGCCATAGATTGCACCTGCCTGGTTTATACGAGTGAAGCCTGTCTTAAAGATATTAAACTAATGCTTGGCTAATAATGGTATTTAAGAGAAATTATCTGTAACAAGACCCAGGTACATATGAATTTATATCTGTCAGGTATGTACAAACAAACATGTCGTTTACGTTATCCGAGCACCGCCACCATAAGTGTATCATATTGCTCGAGCGCACGCAACAGATTCTTAGTATAAGCCTGTATAAATACTAAATAGAACAAGTGGATGGCGTATGTTAGCTTTGAAGATCCAGAGTTTGATCCAAGGATAAATATTTATACAATTTCTCAAGGGAGCATACGAGGTTGTAGGCAACACAAATAGAGAAATGTACTACATCAGTTGCGGAATGGACAGATTCTCGGGTCCCAGGAGTAAGCTCAAGTTTTCTTTGTCATTGGATAACGTGGTCCAAATATACGGGTAATGGTGTTTCCGATCCTTCGAGTCGATGCCCCATTACATCTGTTGGGCACGTGTCCATCCCTTATTGACAGAAGTCAGAACACGGAACACACAAACCAGACTCAGAGTACAGACTGAACACACAAACCAGACTCATAGTACGGACTGAACACACACACCAGACTCAGAGTACAGACTGAACATACAAACCAGACTCAGAGTACAGACTGAACACACAAACCAGACTCAGAGTACAGACTGAACACACAAACCAGACTCAGAGTACAGACTGAACACACAAACCAGACTCAGAGTACAGACTGAACACACAAACCAGACTCAGAGTACAGACTGAACACACAAACCAGACTCAGAGTACAGACTGAACACACAAACCAGACTCAGAGAACAGACTGAACACACAAACCAGACTCAGAGTATAGACTGAACACACAAACCAGACTCAGAGTACAGACTGAACACACAAACCAGACTCAGAGTACAGACTGAACACACAAACCAGACTCAGAGTACAGACTGAACACACAAACCAGACTCAGAGTACAGACTGAACACACAAACCAGACTCATAGTACAGACTGAACACACAAACCAGACTCAAAGAACAGACTGAACACACAAACCAGACTCAGAGTATAGACTGAACACACAAACCAGACTCAGAGTACAGACTGAACACACAAACCAGACTCAGAGTACAAACTGAACACACAAACCAGACTCAGAGTACAGACTGAACACACAAACCAGATTCAGAGTACAGCAAGCTTTACATGGTAATAGTATCAGATATTCAGTTTCAGCCAATAGTCTTTATCGTGTGCTGGATAAACAAAAACGTTAGAAAGCAAAGACGTTAATAAACTATCAGTTCAGTGGCATAGAGAAATGTATTCATTGACTACTCCTTTCATTTGCCATATGTCTACTATATGACAAGGGTGAGAGGAGAAAGACATATCTTCTTGCTTTGTGGTTGTATATAAAGCATGATGTGATATATTATGTCAGATAGCTGGCAATAATAACAAGCATTGACTCTTGAGAAAATGACCATCAGCACGCATAATAACAAAAAATCAGAAAGTAAGAAACACAAAATCTTGAGTGAGAAAGAGACAAAATACAATATAAAAAACAGAAAGTAAGAAACATAGACTCTTTGGTGAGAAATAGGCAACATGGGAAATTTAAAAAGTAACTGTAGACCACATTATCACGAAACAACCTAACAATGTAACTGGTTGTTTGGTTGGTTGCTAGTGCCCACAATGGGTTGGCAACCCTTTTGTACGCCCTGAAAAAGACGGAACTTGTGGCAGAATGTAGTAGCTTCCCTGACATCCCGAGCGTGCTGATGAAGTGGATCGGGGTCCTCCTGGCGGCTGTGATATGTTTGGCTTTATCTGCGTATCACTCACTATTACGGCGATCAAATCGAACCTCACCTTGTTAGCTAGATTGTTGTCCTCGACAACAGCCCATTTCCAGGACGACCAATGAGGAGGTCAGGTAAGGGTCTTGACCAGTATATTTCACCTGACCTTGACTAACATTGTGTTTTGCCTGACCAGACATTAGCCTCATCGTCCCAACAATGTAACTATACATGATGTTCAATATAACTCACTGATCAAGAATAAGGTTTTCAAATAAGAGCAGGGTCTCATTTGCTAAAATGTCAACAAGTAAACCTAATCGTGAGCAATAGTTACAGCCCTGTATATCATTTGTTATGTATATAACTGTGGACAGCAGTTGGCTATCGGGGGTATATATCTTCTTCTTCTTCTTCTTCGTACGCTGTCATACGTCAAGGTGTATTTGTTCGAAGAAAGCAGCTGTCATCCTGAGGCTGTCGACACTGGGGGTAAATATAAAACTCATGTTATTCCCTTCTGTGTTTTCAGACACACAAACCCAGTACGACAATCGTACATCATATCATTTGAACTATTATACGTTTTTAAAAGTGTATGCATATTCAATAAATATGAGAACGACTGGTATTCCGGATTTGGGCTTATGACACAGCAGTGAATGAGCTCAGTGCAGCCGATGCCTTATAGCTTGCGTTAGTGTCAGTAAACCATAGCTGAACAAGACTTTATACAGCCTCCAAGTGGCGATACGAATCTGGCCAAGAGAATAGTGATCGAAGAGGGAATGCAGACCTGGTCTTCAAAAATGTCTTGCTGAAACTGAGTGTGTCTGACCAAAAGGCACATATATCGCAGCTACGATACAGCGTAGCTAAACATGCTTTTCAGGACGATCATTGAGGAAGAAGTAATATTGAAGATTGATCGATAACATTTTTACTTCCACCTAAGTTACTAAAGCCTAAGTCCGTCGTGCATATTGGCCCTTGTCCTATCCCTTTTACGGGAAGCCTGTATCCAATCAATTGCAGCGATGGTTACAACACGATACGTTGCTAGCCAAATGCGCAACCCTCTTTACTCGCCTTTTGCGACATGCCAGAAAGGTGAGAGTGGTTCTATCTTTGCCATCCCAGGTAACACTCGGTTGTGTATTAAGGATTATTGTTGTTGTTGTTTAATTTCCACAATGAGTATGTTTACTATGTTGTGTCCCTGGAGATGGATTTAAGTGGCGGATTGTAGTAGCTGTACTCTTACCCCGAGCAAGCTGATGAAGGTTAACAGTCGTCCTCCAGGTGGTTGTGCTTTGCTTGCTTCATTTGCTTGACGCGCACTACTATGGGGAATTATGTCGATCCAGATCTCTTCAGCCAGACTGCCTTAAAAACATGTTTCCAGGGAAGGCTACAAGGAAGAGATATAGTGGTTTTGGTCAGCATATCGTGCCTGACTATGACACGAGGTCCTTGTCAGAATGTTGTGCCTGGCCGGTCTAGCGTCTCACGTCTCCGTGTATGCAGGATTATTAAGTCCAATTATAAGTTCTGGTGTCTTTTTCAATTTCTTGTTCACATTACAATATTGCTCTTTGTGAAAGCACTAACATTCGACAAGAACAAAAAAAAGGCAGATATTATGAAAGACAACACGGACCAAAATCCAATCAATTATAACGGAGCAGATTTCATGACGAAATCACGGACCAAAATCCAATCAGTTATAATTTGCAGTTCACATAGAGGTCAACATAGCAAGACATTTTATTAATGATTATTTATATTGGTAAGTTAAACACTGCGAGGTGCTACATTTCTCAGCCGTCAACTGTGTTCTGACAGAACAAAGGCGCAAATAAATGTCCTTGTTACACCAAGAGACAATACTATGTCAGATATTCAATTAGATTCACTGCCTGGCCTGACATTTTTCTAAAAATCAGTTGACACAAATAAGACAGGCAGCATGAAATATGCAGAGATGTGTATGCTTTACTTGGACAAGTTTTATGGGGAGACAGTTGATAAACATCAAGGATGAAGACACGACAGTTAAGGTACATTGAAGAACTTAACATGAGGGAAACCATTGCTGATTGGATTGAAAGTAGAAGAAGAATATCATAACAAAACAGTATCGTAGGGTAGTAAACCCACAGCAGATGTAGAGTGCAGGGATGAAGTGTTTGAGGGTTCAGTGTACTAGGTCGTATCTTCTGTTGAGCTATGTGGGATCGGGTGACCTGATCCCTGCATCTGCGGTTTGCTTTTCATAACTACAAGTCATGTACTCATTTACACTTGGGTATACGGAAGTGTACTAGCATGGGGACCGGTCTCGATCATGCATTGCAAGAGACATGCGCTCTCGCTAACTGGACAACACATAAATGACCTATCCCTCTACTACGTTTCTCATTCACATTGAGAAGACAGAAATAAACGGAAGCATATAGAAGACAGCCGAACTGAATGAACAAATAAAATCAATCAAACAACTCAGTTTCTTATTTTCCCTTCCTTTCCACACTCCAGTGACGTTATCATTGACGCGTCCAGTCATTCGTTTCACATTTTGTTTTCTGGTTATTTAGCTGAATCCTACAGACCACACCCAGATTCATATTATAAATAAACACATTTAGCCTAACTAACAAACCATCTCTTATAGCCTATACCCACCCATGTGTTTGTGTAGTTTGTATTTCTTTATTTCGCTTATATTCGTTTCGCCTGGAACGGAGCACATCACAGAACAGGAAATGGAAAAAAGCATAGAAATATTGCTAGTTGTCTATAAGTTTTCATTTTCGTGCTGCTCCATGCGCATTGTCAGATATATTCCAGTCTGTCGTTCTCGGGCAATGAGTTATCGACAAGTTCTGGGAGGAGAGGGTGAGGAGAGGAGAGAGGAGAGGGTGAGGAGAGGATGCCAGCCTGATAAGCAGGCTTGTGGTTGCTTAAGCATTTGCACAAAATGTCTAAAATAAAAATCTTTCAAGGAAACACATATTCGTTGATCCATTCAAGAGATGCAGGCAAATGAAACGTAACAGACTTATTGAGATGATAAACACATTTATTTAATAGACAATAGAAAATGCACAATAAATGTTTATTTACGGGTCATATCCATATTCTATTAAAGATCTAATTTTATTTTGCTATAAATCTCTTATGATGAATGTATCCACCTATTAAAATATGCATCTGAGAGTGTATCTTCTCTCTCTCTTTCTATCATCCAGGGGTGCTTAGGCCATCAACCAACTCTCGCCAAGCAACTTTGTCCTGTGCAATCTTTTCTACTTCCTTCCAGCTTTTTCCTCTTTTCTTTACTTCCACCTGCAGATCTCGTTTCCATGTATTCCTTGGTATACATGGGCCTCTCTTTCACTGGGGGTTCCATGACACGGATTGCCTGGCGAACTAGCTTTAATGTATGACCCATCTATCTCCACTTTCTTCCTAAGATTTCCTGTTCCAATTTACCTTGTCCCGCTCTCTCCCTCAGTCTGTCGTTTGTAACTTTGTCAAACCATTTTATACCAAGAATCTTTCTCAGGCCTCTGTTGACAAAACCCTGCAGTCTTCTGTCATTGCCTTTAGTCATCCTTCGGTTTCCGCTCCATACGGCAGGTCTGGCTGCTTCACATTTTAATTGAAAATTCATATTTTTGTCTTCCTTCTTATTTCCTTTGAGTTTCCTGCCGAATGCAACTCTTGCGTTTTGTATCCTTGTTTTTATATCATCGTTTGTCTTTCCTTCCTTGTTAATGATACTTCCTAGGTATGCAAATACCTCTACCTTTACCAGTGGTGTTCCTGTCAACCTGATTGGTTCCGTGTTTGCTGCATTGACCCTAATTATTTGTGTCTTTTCTTCGTGTATCTTCAACCCGACTTGTTTACATGTATAATCCAGTCTATCCAGTCTCCTTTGCATTTGGCTTTTGCTGTGGGACAGAAGGGCTATATCATCCGCAAAATCCAAGTCCCCCACCTGTATATTCAAGGTCCACTGTATTCCATTTCTCTCATTCTTGTTACTTTCATAATCCAGTCCACTGCCAGGATGAACAGGAAAGACGACGGAAGGCAACCCTGCCGTACGCCTGATTTAATTTTGAATGGCTCTGAGTTGTCATTAATGTATAACTCTACATTGCTTACTTTCGTACGCCTGTTTAATTATGTCTGTGAGCTTTTGAGGAATTCCATAGTGCCTCAGTAGTTGCCATAGTATATATGTCCAAACTATCTAACGCCTTTTCATAATCAACGAAATTTATTACAATCTCGAATGTCATTCCATTGATTGCTCCACAATTATCCCCAATGTGGCTATCTGGTCAATGCATGATCTATTCTGTCTGAAGCCCGTCTGCTCATCCCTTATCTTGTTAACCACTGTCTTTTTCAACCTTTCAAGTATTACTCTATTTAACACCTTTCCTGGTACTGGTAATAACATTATTCCGCAATGGTTTTTTCTTTCCTGCAAATCTCCCTTCTTAGGCAATTTCACCAGGTAGCCCTCTCTCCAATCTTTTGGTAAGTTTTCTTGCTCCTAGATGGCGCATATATAGTTGTGGAGCATGTTAGTAGATTTTTCAACATCTGCTTTTGTGACTTTTGGTGGTATCCCATCATGCCCTGCTGCTTGTCCGTTCCTTATAAACTCTTTTGCCTTTCTAATCTCTTCTTTTCTTGGATTATCACAGTTGATCGGCAGGTCCTCCTTTGCTGGTGAGATGTCCGGTGGATTGTTTTCTTGCTGATCTGTTCAGACGCTCTTCAAAGTATTTTACCCATCTTTTCCATTCTTCAAGGTTAGTTATCTTTATGCCACGTTTAATTTTGATTGGTCTACCTTGTTGTTAATGCTTTTCGGATAGTTTCTTGGTAGCCTCATTTAGACCTTTCATATTTCCTTTCCCTTTACTGCAGCCTCCTCCACTTCCTCAGCCAGACCATCAATGTAACGTCTTTTTTCCTCCTTAATGATCTTTTTAACCTCCTTGCTGCTCCCTATATACTCTTTCTGTGCTGTGCTTTTTGTGGCTCTCGTTTTACTATTTAGTAAGGCCATTTCCTTATTTCGCCTCTTCTCGATCTTAATTATTGTTTCTGCTGTTATCCATTTTTTATGCTGCCATTTCTTCATTTATTGCACTTCCTCGCATGCAGTTTTCCGTGTGCTTTGTACGTGTTTCCATTTATCCTCAATGCTGGCCCTTTTCTCTAGCTGCTCCAGTACTTAATATTTATTGCTGTGTTATACAGAATTCGTTTTTCTTGTCGCATTCTCTCAGGTATTGTACACAGTACCGTGGCCTGTTGACATCGTTCTGTTTATCTTCATCTTCAGCTGTACCTTCGCAATCACTAAAACGTGGCCACATCTGCCCCCCCCCCCCCCTCTCCCTGTAGACCCTGACATCTTCTTCTTCTTCTTCTGCGTACGCAGTCAGACAGTAACCATTATTTTTTCGAAAAAAGCGGCGGTCATCCTGAGGCTCTCGCCACTGCCATAGAGCTTGTCTTGCAGTTCCACTGGTAATGGCCACATCTGCTCTCTCTGATCCTCGTATGTCGGGCAGTTCTGCAGCAGATGTTCAGCGGTCATTTTACCAGTACCGCACGGGCATTCGTCGGTACACCCTATCTTCAATTTGTTGAATAGGTGGTACCTCAGTCTGTTGTGGCCGGTGCGAAGTCTGAAGACAACGACCTGCTCTCTTCGGTTCAACTGGTAATAGGCATCGTTTTTGGTGTAACCAGTATGTTCGGTTTCCCATTTGTTCATGTATCTGGCTGTGATAAGCCGTTTTGACTCTTCGTACGTCATACTGGTATCTGTTTGTGGTAGTCTTGCACCTTCTTTTGCCAGTCTGTCTGCCTCCTCGTTGCCTTGGATGTTGCAGTGTGACGGAACCCACTGTACTACTACCCTTTTTGGTGCGGACTGCAGGCACAGTTTGCAGAGTGCTGCTCTTAAGTCATTAAGCTCAGTGTTTTTCTGGCTTTTTAGCGCTGTGACTACGGCGAGAGCATCTGTCAGCAGGACTATATGGCTCTCATTTTCACTGTGTGTCACCATTTCTTCCACTGCCGCCCTCAGTGCCTCTGCCTCTGCTCTGAAATTGCTTGTGTACTTACCAGTAGCGAATGACAGTGTTATTTGTCTGCCATTTGGTAGGTTCAGGAATGCTCCTGCCCCTCCGTTCTGTGTAGTGTTTGTTACAGAACCGTCGGTGTATGCATGGGTCCAGTCCATGCTTGGGTAGCTTTTCGTTATGAAGCTTAGGGTAGTATCTCTCCTTTCTTTTTCAGTCTGGCAGTTTTTGTTTGCAATACCTGGTATATTTTCAACCACCTCTGGAAATATATCCTGCCTCCAGGTAGGTTTTCGTACAGTAGTGATGGGTTTTGGTGTTGTTAGTGCGTTTATGGGATCTTCGTGCATCTTTGCTTTGGCTATTTCTGCAAAGTTTCTCCGCTTTAGTTTCCCATTTCCCAAATTGTTTAGTCTCTGGTGCATTGGATGGTCAGTCAGTCTTCGGAGTTTCTCTGGCTGCAGCTGGGCTCTGCAGTCTCTTCTATCGGTCATGGATTGCAGTTTTGTAATCTTTTCAAGTTCTACAATTGGCGTTGACTTCATGCCACCTGTTATAATTCTCATGGCTTGGTTTTGAAGTTTGTTAACTTTATCGAAGTTTGCCTTCGCTGCTGTTGTCCATGCCGCAATGCCATACTCGAGAACTGGTCTCACTCTTCCAGTATACAGTTTCTTTAGTATGCCTTCGTCTGCTCCCCAGCTTGTGCCAGCAAGTTTCCTCATGATTGCCATTCTTTCTCTGGCTTTCATTCGGTTTCTCTCGATCTGACTTTTCCATGTCATGCGCCGATCAAATGTGACTCCCAGATAGTTTGGGTTGTCGTGTGGCTGCAGGAATTTGCCATTTAGACTTAATTTGGTACTTTGGGGTTGTTTTTTTTTTTTTTTTTTTTTTTGCGTTCGCCTTATTTCTCTAATCCCCAAGGCGGTGTGCGTTGCACTGTAGTTTTTATTTTGCGCCTGTCGGCCCAATGCATCCGACTTCAGCATGCATTTTATGTAAGGGTCTGCTTCCTCCTGCATTTTCTAAGGGTTTGCTTCCCCGGGGTAACGGCAGGTGCTGTGATGGGGATCGAACCCAGCACCTTCGGATTGTGAGCCGTGCCACTTATCCACTAGGCCACGCCGTCCCCTCCTTTGGGGTTTTAATGAAAGCGAGAATATTGTGCATGTGGTTTTCTCCTCGTTTATTTTGACCAGCCATGAGTTCGCCCACTCTTCCAGCGATGTTAGGGCCGTCTGCATCCGATTTCTTGCTATGGTGAGATTCTTTTCAGAGGTCCACATAGTCAGATCGTCTGCAAACATTGAGCTATGGACTCTTCTTGGTATATTCTCTGTAATATCGTTTATATATACCAGGAAGAGTGTGGGTGACAATACTCCCTCTTGGGGTACTCCCTGCTCGAGTGTCACCTTTGTGCTCATCTGCCCTTGTACTTGGACTCTGGCCGTTCTTTGTTTGAGGTAGTGGTTGATCCACTTGTACATCTTCCCACAGACATCACTTCTTCTTAGCTTGACTCTAAGTCCATCCTTCCAGACTTTGTCAAATGCCTTTTCCAGATCCACCCAAACAGCTACTGTGTGTTTCTGTGCCTGGTAGGCATCTTCTATCTCCTGGGCTATGAGGATGACCTGGTCCTCAGTGGATCTGTGCTGTCTAAAGCCGGCTTGCTGTGGAATTAGTATTCGTTTTTCTTCCAGATGCCACATCAGTCTGGTGTTTATCATCCGTTCCATCAGCTTGCCGACACAGCTCAGTAGGCTGATGGGCCTGTATCCATTTGGATCTGTTTTATCCTTTCCTGTTTTTGGTGCTGGTACCAGTATTGCGTCTTTCCATGCCTGGGGTACAATACCCCTTTTCCAGCTTTGACCCTGACATCTAATAATAATCATTTAAATTTGGAGTTTACGTAGATGTAGTCAATCTGATTCTTCGTTTTCTGGTCTGGGGATGCCAATGTTCCCTTGTGAATGGCTCTGTGTGAAAACATACTTCCCCCTATGACCAATTTGTTTCCTGTTCAAAAATCTGCAAACCGCTCACCGTGTTGGTTTTTTTTTTTCTTTCCCTCCCTCCCCATGGTCTCCTCATATCCCACGTTATCATGTCCTATTTTTGCGTTAAAGTCTCCCATCAGTTTTGTGATTTCACTCCTCCCTGTCCCTTCACTAGTTGAAGTCTCCCATTAGTTTGGTGATTTCACTCATGTCCCCTTCACTAGTTCAAGTCTCCCATTAGTTTGGTGATTTCACTCATGTCCCCTTCACTAGTTCAAGTCTCCCATTAGTTTGGTGATTTCACTCATGTCCCCTTCACTAGTTCAAGTCTCCCATTAGTTTGGTGAATTCACTCCTCCCTGTCCCCTTCACTAGTTGCTGTAGTCTGCTGTAGAAAATCTATTTAACTATTTCTTCCTTGTCATGATTTGGGGCGTATCCCTGAATTATATTTACTTTCACCGTATTGTTCTTTGCTTTAAATGTAGCCATCAACAATCGTGATCCGGCTGCTCTCAACTCTATGAACTCACTTTGGGCCTCCACCGAGAGCATTAGGCTCACTCCCTCTGTGTGTGGTGCGTTCTTCTCTTCCTTACATCCTGAGTATATCACAGTCCCCCCTGTTGCTAAGAGTACCTTTCCTGACCGAGTCCATCTAGTCTCATTCAATCCAAGGATATTAATGCCATATCGTTTCCTCTATTTGCAATCTGCGCTGCCTTCCCCTGTTTCCACATGGTTCTAACATTCCAGGTGCAGAGTCTGGACAACTTCCGTGTTGAAAGAAAGGTAGTGGGTAGTCCAGCTTCCTTTCGCGTTTGGCTGAGCCGCGTCGTAGGCCTTGCTGACTTACCCTTTCCTTTCATGGACGGCTGTTCGTTTGTTTTGGTTGTCGTTTGGGTAGAACAAACGCGCGCTAAACCTTTCTCCTTTCGCATCCGGGCTTAGGACCGGCCATGGCAAAGTTGTCTCTTCATACTAACCTTCCAGTATGAGTTTATCACATAAGAGTGGTTTCCTGGATAAAGCTAATGCACAGTAGTTCACGCGCATGTTCTAAAAGACGACTATAGAGAGTTGTGCATGGTGACTTCGGCCTCATTGTGAAATATCATTGCTACTAACAATGGCACTGTAGATTCACTGAGAAGCCATGTGTATAAGTTTGAGCTAAATAGCAAATCAATCATCGTGAGTGTACCCTGATGTCATACTCTCGGTACACGTTATGCCAATGTCATTCTCTCAGTACACGTTATTCTGTCACTCTCTCAGTACAAGCTATCCTGATGTCACTCTCTCATCACTTTATTATGTCACTCTCTCGGTACAAGTTATCCTGATGTCACTCTCTCAGTACAAGCTACCCTGATGTCACTCTCTCAGTACACGTTATTCCTTCACTCTCTCGGTACAAGTTATCCTGATGTCACTCTCTCAGTACAAGCTATCCTGATGTCACTCTCTCAGTGCAAATTATCATGGTGTCACTCTCTTAGTACAGGAGTTTCTTCTGTCACTCTCTCAGTACACGTTATTCCTTCACTCTCTCAGTACAAGTTATCCTGATGTCACTCTCTCAGTACACGTTATTCCTTCACTCTCTCGGTACAAGTTATCCTGATGTCACTCTCTCAGTGCAAATTATCATGGTGTCACTCTCTTAGTACAGGAGTTTCTTCTGTCACTCTATCAGTACATGTCCTCTTAATATCACTATCCAAGTATAAATGTATCCTTATATAGTTCTCCCAGTATACGAGTATGTTTTTCCTGATATTAGCCACCCAGTGTAAATTTATCAAAATAATTACCTCTTGATATGCGTTTATCTTGATATCACTTTCCCAGTATGAGATTGTCCTGATATCACACTCCCAGTATGAGATTATCCTGATGTTAACCTCCCAGTATGAGATTGTCCTATCACTCTCCCAGTATGAGATTATCCTGATGTTAACCTCCCAGTATAAGATTGTCCTGATATCACTCTCCCAGAATGAGATTGTCTTGACATCACTCTCCCAGTATGAGATTGTCCTGATATCACTCTTCCAGTATGAGATTGTCCTGATGTTAACCTCCCAGTATGAGATTGTCCTGATATCACTCTTCCAGTATGAGATTGTCCTGACATCACTCTCCCAGAGGGAGATTGTCCCGATATAGCTCTCCCAGTATGAGATTGTCCTGATGTTAACCTCCCAGTATGAGATTGTCCTGATGTTAACCTCCCAGTATGAGAATATCCTAATATTAACCTCCCAATATGAGATTGCCCTGATATCACTCTCCCAGTATGAGAGTGTATGAGTAATTGACATTGAACTCTGAATGTTCTGTGCTTGCTCGTTAACCTTGCCTGTAGCATCCTAGGTGAAGGAATTAGCCCAGCAAGAAAATACCACCTCGAAACTATTATCTTACCTTCTTGAATCACATACAAGCATTTGTTCGTTGTTGTAAAAACAAAGGCTGGTAGTAATCCGCGTATATTTGCTTGCGTTCATCCATCTATCTAATGAACACTTGCCTGTTTATTGACAGAACATAATCTACACGCTTGCCTGGTCTCCCACATGCTAAGAAAGCCAAAGAAAATAAATCTCACTTATCGCCATCGTAAGTCACTCCTGGCAAATTGGTGACTATCTCGTACAGAGACGCCAGGATATCAAGGAATCGCCAGGGTTCATAGACTATCGTAATTTAGTATTCATTTCCAGCAAATCGTTTCATTGATATCTCAGGGGAATTATAATGTAAATGAATGTAATGTCACTGTTTTTGTAGTTATAAAACTCGAAAATTCACCACTTAATTATGTGTTTCTCATCACGTGTTGCACCTTCATCCAATGTTTATGTTACTCTGTTCCACGACCCTACGTCATCGATTGATTTGCCGTGTCGCTTCAAGCGAGGCATAAGGCTTTCGCTACAAATGGCCTCTTTACGTGAAGTTTGAATACGAGTTTTTTTAATTACCCGACCACTCATTAAGTGCTATTAATTATCCTATATATGTTTCTCACATAAAGTGTGAAGTCGTGGTAACAGTTCCAGCTGCAGCATGTGCGTTAAGGGCAGGGGTGATGGAGCCGACAACTCTGGGAACAAAGGTTACCTGAATATGTGCCAAAGTCACTCACCGTCTCAACACTAAGTCGATAAAGGAAACGAGGGGTTAGGGGAAGAATGTGTCTAGTAAAGGTGTGGGTTCGGAGCTGACCACTCTGGTGTTACGTTTTAGCGTACTGGGGGATTGGTGACAGTCAGAGGCCGCCACGGCCTGCTACGACATTTAGAGTGACAAGAATTCGGAGTTATTCGTCTAATAATAACTAGTTGGAGGTAGACCCAAATTAGAGTGATGGCTAAGTTAGACAACCAACAGAAGTGATTGGACAGCCATGAAGTTGCTTGATACTATAAAATACTCGGCAATTATAAACTCAGCAGACTTGCCTGCAGAGAGAGCGACTAGCTAGCAGGCTGACTAGGAGAGCCAGTGATAGGCTGCTAGTAGCTAGCAGGATGAGTGGGAGTTTGTGGGAGATAGAATGAGTTTGCAAGGTGACTGAAATAGCATACACCATCGAGTTTTGGCCAGTCGCTCTATAAGTGTGTGTGTTGGACACCCTGTGACTAGACGAGATCTGAATGTGTATCGCACGTGCAGGACACTGAGTGAAAAATGTGTGTTCTGAAGTATGTGTATCCACACATCGACTGAGTGTGTGACCACAAGTGAGTACGCGATTCCTACTATAAGTGACGTGATCTAATTTCATATGAACGCACAGATCACCTGAGTATTCGTGAATACTCGTGAATACTCGTGAATATTTTGAAAAGGATCTGAATGTAGAAGAATGCACAGAATGACAGATTACATATTACGATTGTGAAGACGAATGTGTGAGAGTGTGTTGAGTGTGCAGGTAGGGGGAGGAGAGTGTAGCGGCAAGAACTGGGTTTTATTTGTTGGAGGAAATATTCAAAATCTAATGCTTAAAACTTCCGTTGTGGTAAGAAAGAAGATATTAGGATTATTTAGTTCCGGTGTATTTTGTTCTTTTTGCTAGTATTGTTTCTGTTGATTTTTGTTATTAAATATGTCACATTTTGTTGGAGAGTGTTTACTGTGTTATTTACTGTGTGTAGTCGTGTCGTGGTGGCTACATGTTGTAAGCCTTTAGATAAGTAACTACTCAGCTAAACCTAGGCTCTGCCACACCGTCTCTTATATTGCTGTAAAACCTAAAAAGAGTTACTAATTTACGAAATTCAGACACTAATATCTTTTTTAAACCGTGTGCCAGTATTGTGTAAATGAGGGAAACGAGTGTTATACATAGGAAGCTAACTGATGGCCCATCTGTGTCATATAATTCTCGTCTCCCAATCTGTTACTTGTTTGCCTAACTTCGAATGTAATCTTTGTCCTTGAAAAGCTGTCGTTTTTAACATTTCATCCCTGACAGTAGTGTCTGCAATTGACTTTCTTTACGATTCCAAGAGTTGTATATTTCTTGGTGACACCCAGCCTTAACTATAACCAGCAAGTATTGTCATGTCTGTGGCTAAAAGATGTTATCGTTTGTCAAATGAAGGCTAAATCCTTGATAACCAACAGCGACGGGGATATCGAATCTAGATGTAATCGGTTCATGTTGTGTTTTTGTTGTTATGCATCTAGCAGCGTCTGGGCTCTCACCTTTCGGCCCAATGTCATGTAATTGTATCTAAGCGTGTTTGTTAGCTGTTGTTTAGTACTATATGTTATCTGTAAAATGAACGTCACTTCTACTTAGTTACAAAACAGACCACCGAATCTAAAAATATGTCTTCGTCTACGCACAATAGGTCTGTGGGAAACATTTATTGTTTAACTTTGATAGGACGAACTGCTGATTGTCTGTCTCTGTGTGTGTGTGAGATGTGTGTGTGTATGTGTGTGTGTGTGTGTGTGTGCGTGCGTGTGTGTGGTGTGTTTGTTGTTGTTTGCGAATGCCCACAATGAGCAGGTTACTCTTTTGTGCTCTCTGAAAAGGACGTTAAGTGGCGGGTTGAAGTAGCTTTCCTCACATCCCGAGCGTGCTGATGAAGGTGGACAGGGTTCCTCCAGGCGGTTGTGCTATGATTCGCTTCATCTGCGTGTCACTCACTACTACGGGGATCCGTCGATCCCTAACTTCATTAGCCAGGTTGCCAAGAATAGCAGTCCTTTTCCAGGGATGATAACGTAATTACACTCCGCACAGGACACGGAGGGAGATGGCATCTACTGAATAAACTAATGCTACGAAACACTGTGACAGTTCCAGCTGGAGCATGTGAGTTTAGGGCATGGTAGATTGCGCTGACTACTTTAAGAAACAAAGGTTGGCTGAATATGTTGGACGAGCGCAGGTCACGCCAGTGTCAATCACCGTTTCGACACTAGGTCGACAAAGGAAAAGAAGGGTTAAGGAACACGTTAGGTGGACGACTCTGTCTGGTACAGAGGTGGATGTTCGGAGCTGACCACTCTGGCGTTCAGAGTTGGTGGAGATAGAGGTTGTTGGCAGTCTGATACTTCCACGACAGGTTACTACATTTAGAATGACAGTGACTCGTGGATAGACGACCAATAATATATTAATTGGGGCAGAACCAAATTGGAGTGATGGTTGATCAGAAAATCCACAGAAAACTATTGCACAGCCATGTTGTTGTTAGAAACTACAATACTCTTCAAGGATAAACTCAGCAGGCTGGCTTGGAGAGTGGCTGAGAGACTGGAAGAGAGAGTTTGCAGAGTGGTTGCACCATCATTCACCTCGAGTTTGGCCAGTCGCGATCAATAGGTGCTGATGAAGGTTACCCTGTAAGAGAGCTGAATGTGTGTTGTATGTGCAGGACACCTTGGGAATTATGTATGTTCTGATTACGTGTGAGCGTACAGATTCTTTTGAGTATGTGAAGTGATCTGATTATACGTGAATGCACAGATCGACTGAGTATGTAATCCGATCGTGAGGACGAGTTTGTGATCGTGTGATGAGGGTGCAGAGAAAATGCGTTGAGCTAACTGGAGCCATTAAGTTGTGGCTAGAATATTTCTTGAGGTTTTTAAGTTTTATTGTTGCAGGTATAGACTTAGAATCTGGGTTTGTGTGTAGTTACAGAAGTGATATCTACAGCAATTGTTTATATCTTCTGTTGGGGACGGCGTGGCCTAGTGGTTAAGTGACACGGTTCACAACCAGAAGGTGCTGGGTTCGATCCCCATCACAGCACCGGCCGTTACCCCGGGGAAGCAAACCCTTAGAAAATGCAGGAGGAAGCAGACCCTTACATAAAATGCATGCCGAAGTCGGATGCACTGGGCCGACAGGCGCAAAATAAAAACGCAGTGCAACGCACACCGCCTTGGGGATTAGAGAAATAAGGCGAATGAAAAAAAAAAAAAATAAAATAAATCTTCTGTTGTAGTTAAATATATATGTATTTTGATTATTGAATTCAGAAAGTCTTAAATTTTTTTAATATTGTGCAACGATTATTCTTTTAATAAATTATATTGTTTTGTTTTATTGTCAGGATAGTGGTAACTGTGATTTACTGTGTGAAATCGTGTTGTGGTGTAGATATATGCTGTAACTCTTAAGATAAGTAAACTACTCAACTTAAAATCCTTACCCTGCCACAAAACATATGCATGTGTTTCTAGGGAGGACTACTAGGTGGCCTAGGTGAGGGTCTTGGTCAGTATATTTTGCCTGACCGTAACAAACATGTCTGATTAGTATATTTTTCCTGACCAAACGTTAGCCCCCCCCCCCCCCCCCCTCGTGTGTGTTTAAATATATACATCTTGGGTGATATCTACAAATAATGTTACTACGTTGAAAGACAGTATTAAATCTATAGATGGGGAAAAGTGGGGGAAGGGGGAGGTAGGAAGGGGGAAGGGGGGAAGGTGCATAGCGTAATTGTTACTGGCATGACTCACTAATCAAACATATTTTCCTATTTCCAGTGAATCCATAAAAATGAGTGCTGAAGTTGGATGCACTAGGTTGTCAAGCATTAAAAACAGTACGAGTCGAGCGAGGAAGGAAAGTGTACAGATTAGACATATCCCTAAACAAAATAGAGAAAAATATCTCGCTTGCATGATGCCAAGCTCGATTAAGCTTAATCTGTCAGATTTCTTATTGTTTCGGGTAAGAAATACAAGAGCTTTTAGCCTGAATGTATACAGCAATTTACTGTGTGGAGAAAAATAGTGATAATTTCGTTTTGTTCGGTTAAGTATAATCCGTATTGACAGACGATATTTCAGGAGGAACATTTGTAATTCTGCATCAAATAAAAAGGGACATAATTAAAAAGAAGAAACTCATCAGTTAAAAAGCAGCTAAAAATGGACAATTTGTCAGACTCTTCAACCGTGTATACATGGCACCCACTTTTATAACTTTCGTGAGGGTAAATTTTCCTTATCGGTCACTAAAATATAAAATGAAGACAATTATGGGATTGACCTCCGAGTCTGTGTATTTTGGATGTTTTTAAACATCACATAGCATGTACATTGCAGAACGTCGCTCCCATCACAGCCCGTCTGAAAGAAACTCGATCTCTAGCCAAATCTCCAGTCCGCTTCAGAGTCATTCCCAAGCATCGCTTGACATCTTTGTGTCACCGCCTTCTTAGTCTGCCTCTCTCTCTCTTGCCTGATACCATACCTTCCATTACCGTTCTCTCAAGACCGTTGTGTCTTTTGACGTTGTCAAAGTATTTCAATTTTCTGTTAATGATCAAATTTATGAACCAGTTTTCATCTACGCCCAGTTGCTGCTGAACGCATTATTCTTTATTTTGATCCACAGTATTTTTTGCTTTATTCAGCCATTAGTTTTCTCGGGTTTTGTTTTTATTTACAGCATATAACTATTATGCTGCCGCCAACCTGACAGCTAACAATCGACCACGACTGGGGAGGGGGGTAGTGCCCAGGTTAAAGAGCACTGCTTTAAACCATGCACCTGTGAACGCATACGTTAGAAATGTTCCAGCAATAATGTTGTAGGGAATGGAGATCGGCAATGAATAAACTAATATGATTATAAACAAGGGATCGCGCACGCCAGATGTTGATATCGAAGTCTGTACGTATAACACAATGCAGGTAATCTTGAATCAGATGTTACTGTTGGAGATCGTGTGTTCGAAGTTTTATGACAGGAGGTCTCTTCTTTTAGTGACAATGTCATGATCAAATTTTGGAGGTGAAACACATACCCCTTGCCGCTAAAGACACGCTTTCTTGCTGTTATACCACTAAGAAGCCCTGTACGTGCACAGAGGGGAGAAGAGCGGTCATAACATGTATTTCGTGTGTGTCCAATAAAACATACTGGAGAGCGTAATGAAGATATAAAGTGTAATCTTCATACAGGATTGAAAGTAGAACATTTAATAGTTCATCTGAGTGTTTGGCACAGAGGATGGTTAACGACAGCATTGATAAACAGCAGGCGAGATCGACAGATGTCGAGACAAGGATGCCGATATTGTGAGGTTATAGTCAAGTTAAGTAACATTATGATAAAGGTCAGCCGGCATGGCACATGCTGATAATGATGAGAACTGAGAACTAAGTTGAGTGCCACTCGTGTCTGACCAATACAACTACGTTTTGAAATTTCTGACTGAAGCAAGAACTGAAGGTTACAGCCATTGCTATGCAATAAAATGTATTTAGGTTTCAGTGATTATACATAGTAACATAATAATAGGCCATGTCCTGTCATCATATTAAACATGTCCCTGTCACCATGTTAAACTTGTCCCTGTCACCATGCTAAACTTGTCCCTGTCACCATGTTAAACATGTCCCTGTCATCATGCTAAACATGTCCTGTCATCATGTTAAACATGTCCCTGTCACCATGTTAAACATGTCCCTGTCACTATGTTAAACATATCCCTGTAATCACGTTAAACTTGTCCCTGTCACCATGTTAAACATGTCCCTGTCACCGAGTTAAAGCTTGTCCTTGTCATCATGTTACAGCCTGGTAATGGTCCCCATGTTACAGCTTGATAATGGTCCCCATGTTACAGCCTGGTAATGGTCCCCATGTTACAGCCTGGTAATGGTCCCCATTTTACAGCCTGTTAATGATCCCCATGTTAAATAAAGCCTGGTAATGGTCCCCATGTTAAAGTCTGGTAATGGTCCCCATGTTAAAGTCTGGTAATGGTCCCCATGTTGCAGCCTGGTAATGGTCCCCATGTTAAAGCCAGGTAATGGTCTCCATGTTAAAATCTGGTAATGGTCCCCATGTTAAAGCCAGGTAATAGTTCCCATGTTAAAGCCCGGTAATGGTCCCCATGTTAAAGCCTGGTAATGACCCCCCCCCCCCCCCCATGTTACAGCCTGATAATGGCCCCCATGTTACAGCCTGATAATGGCCCCCATGTTACAGCCTGATTATATCCCCCATGTTAAAGCCTGGTAATGGTCCCCATGTTAAAGTCTGGTAATGGCCCCCATGTTAAAGTCTGGTAATGGTCCCCATGTTAAGTTATGTTTGTGTCTCTACTTCCCACCATATGAAGCCAAGAACAACCACAACAGTTGGCCCTTTTAAAGAAAGCCTTTACTGTAGCGGATGTATGTAGTCTTCTTCCTGCGGGATCTGTAAATGCTAGTTTTACGTGACGACTTTGCTAGTCACACGGACAACTCTCTCCAGCCCCTGTTATGGCTTGCTTGTAAAGTTGCAGCACATACCTTGTTTTCCAAGAATGAGAAAAATCTCAAATAGACGCACGATTTTACGCTACGGATTATGTCAAGTCTGTAAAAAATGGGAACATTTTGTGCGAACACTCAGGCCAGATCTACTGGCAGGCTAAGGGAAGTGCTCACAAAGTTTTATCTGGATTCTGGGACTACGGCAAGTAATCATTGTGGTAGGTTCTGGGGTTATGGAGATAGTGTACGTCTGTGAGAGAATTAATGGGTGTGAGTGAGAGGGAGAAAGGTAGCCTATAGGTGAGCAATATGTACGTCAGTTAGTGAGAAAGTGAGTGAGTGGGTGAAGGAGTTTGAGTGTGCGTGAGGGAGAAAAGAATGTATTAGAGTAAGAAGGAGTACGTATAAAGGAATTCGTGATATAACACTTGTAAGTGAGAGTGTGAGCGTGAGTGGGCGTGAGTGAGAAAATAATGTGTATGTGCGTGTGTGTGTGTGATACTATATGGGTGAGTGAGGGAGTGAGTGTGTGAGTGGTGAGTGAGTGAGTTATGAGTGAGTGAGGTATAGAGTGAGTGTGTGAATGAGTGAGTAAGTGAGTGAGTGAGTGAAGGAGTGAGTGAGTAAAGGAATAAGTGAGTGAGTGACTTAGTGATTGAGTGACTGAGTGGGTGAGTGTGAGTGTGAATAGACGGGAGTAGGAAAATAGGGGTATGTGTGTGCATGTCTGGCTGTATGGGGGATTGAGTGAGTTAGTGAGTTAGCTAGTAAGTTAGAATGCGTGTCTGTGTGTGTGTGTGTTTCTGTGTCAACGAGTGAGAGCTAGGTAGACTGCTGAACCATATTGATGTGTCTTACTGTTATCCTGTCGTTGAGAGAATTGTTGGGTGGGAGGTTTAGTGTCTTAGGACAGCTTTCACTCAAACTGTCCAGTTTTACCTCTGTCAACTCAAAGAAATAACATTGGTTTGTTTTCCCTTCACTTTCCATGATAGGAGATATGGTGTTAGGCCCATATTATTTGTGACCCACGGCCATAGTGGATGATGTAGTCAGCATCACGTCGGCCGCCTTTACTTCCCAGATTTTTTTAGGTACCCAATTTATGTGGCTTAGGAGCATAGGAGCCGGTTTACGATCAGAAAATCCTGCACCGCTGGGGATGGAACCCTGATAGCCTGACTGGGAAGCCAGTGCACTAACCACTGCGCTAACATGGTGAACATATGACATTGTTTTTAATGAGCTATAGTTTTCATATAAACATATATATTTTTGGGACTGTCAGTCAAATATATGTTTCCGTATGTGGTTCCGCTTCTTCACCATGTGCTATGTCAACAGGCACAGGCGACCATGGTTTCTATATCAGATCAGATTTATTAAACAACTGCTTCATTGACACTCTTCCATGTAAAAAATATTGTCCAATATCTTCTCTCTCTCTCTCTCCAGTGCGTTATCGCTTTTACCCAATGATTTTGTCTGTTGTCCAAGGGTTCGAACTATCCTCCCTAATGATATGTATGCCTACAAAATTCATTCCATATGTGTAACACGTTTTCATTTATAATTGGTGACCGATTGGAATATTATTAGACTCTTCTGAAAACCAGATTGGTAATATTCCTCGGTACAACCTCGTCTTCCATAGAACCACTTCTTTGTTTACAAATTGTCCTTGATACGCTTCTGTGTGACAATGATTAATTTATGTAAAACTGTAAACCACAAGGAAATATTTGAGTGTAATTTAAAATTGTACTGTAAATACGGAATATAAAGCACGCATTTTAGCCAGTACCGTGCCTAGGCGATAAATTAGTTCAGACTGTGCCGCCATCCTGCCAGAGAAGAACATGTTAACAGACACTTTTGGCTCGCATTAACAATGTGAAAATATGTATGTCGTTTTTTGTATCTATATTTTCATTCAGTGCTTTTCTTATCAGTTTTTTATGTATCACAAACGGCAAATCTTTAGCAGTTTAGGCACACGTTTTGTCAGATGAAAAAGTTGAAACGTTGTCAAACAATATTTGGCCATTTTCAGAAAAATGTCAAACCTGTTAAAATATATTTTGTATTCCAATCTATAAATCTTATAACGGTAACAAATTGGTTAGGGGGTGGGGGTACGTCTTCAGAAACAGAAACTCAACATAAAGGAGGTTCATACGTATGTATTTCCTTATTTGTAATAAAATAAGCGCAATGGCATATTCTCATTTTGGCTGGTTAATGAATGATAATTAATCAATATAAAATACGCAACGAAATAAATGAAGCAATGATCTTCAGAAGAGAAAAAGATCTAGCCTCACATGAAATGTAAACGATAATGATGGATAATTAAGCATTATAATGTCCAATGTGCTTTATAACATCCAGTTTAACTTAATCACACGCTTGTTTCTCGTAATTAAGCATTATAATGTCCAATGTGCTTTACAACATCCAGTTTAACTTAATCACACGCTTGTTTCTCGTAATTAAGCATTATAATGTCCAATGTGCTTTACAACATCCAGTTTAACTTAATCCCACGCTTGTTTCTCGTAATTAAGCATTATAATGTCCAATGTGCTTTACAACATCCAGTTTAACTTAATCCCACGCTTGTTTCTCGTAATTAAGCATTATAATGTCCAATGTGCTTTACAACATCCAGTTTAACTTAATCCCACGCTTGTTTCTCGTAATTAAGCATTATAATGTCCAATGTGCTTTACAACATCCAGTTTAACTTAATCCCACGCTTGTTTCTCGTAATTAAGCATTATAATGTCCAATGTGCTTTAGAACATCCAGTTTAACTTAATCCCACGCTTGTTTCTCGTAATTAAGCATTATAATGTCCAATGTGCTTTACAACATCCAGTTTAACTTAATCCCACGCTTGTTTCTCGTAATTAAGCATTATAATGTCCAATGTGCTTTACAACATCCAGTTTAACTTAATCCCACGCTTGTTTCTCGTGTAAATATATATATATATATATATGCATATCGCATATCGCTTCACTTATATTGATGCCAATTCAAATCAACGTGTAAACACTTTGTATCTCAAATCTGAAAATCGATTATAAGAAAATTAATAAACTGTAGGATTATTTAAGTTTCAGATACAATTTTACAGGGAAATTATGAATAGTTTTAAATGAATGATATGTTTTATAGGAAACTCGAATAAAATGTATTAAAACATCTATAGGTAATGGTTCTGTCATCAAACCAGAATAAAGACAAAACGATACCTACGTTACGGACACAATGTTTTCGTCGGGGACAGAGAATAAACGAAAACAACTAACAAGGGACAACAAATGAACATGACATGTGTAAAATGAGCGGTATAAATCCACAGTCATTCCAGGAAATGCTCGGAAAATGTGAGGCACGGCCTGCCAGTTATGAAATACAGTGGACCAAATAAAATTTGGTCTTTATTATTGCACACAGAAAAACAAAAAAAAACATTTAAAAACTGACATATATGATATACATACATGTGGATGTAAAATATATATATATTTAAAGAGAAATGGAAAGGAACAAAGAGCGCAAAGGAGAAAGTAAGCCTTTGCAAACGTATTAAATGTGCTCAAACCATTAGGATTGAGGCAACCCGTCAGGAAATTGGAACGATTATCAAGCTCAAAGCAGTGTAGATCATCCGATGAGCAGGAGACGATGACAGGAACTGATGTTAACCTTGCCCTGGTGTTCAGGACTATTGGAGTGGTTGAGTCGAAGTTCTTGGAAGCGGCATTGAGATGTTGATGCAAAAGAGTACGGATTTCAAGGTCAGTGTCCTAGATGTATTTCATTCTGCAACTGTTGCAAATAATAGCTTAGGCCACGTGACATTCAGGTAAGCTCCTCTTGTATATCAAAAGCTGACTCCGGTAAGAACACAGATAGTAAGTGCAGGTAAGCCCCTCTTGTATATCAAAAGCTGACTCCGGTAAGAACACAGATAGTAAGTGCAGGTAAGCCCCTCTTGTATATCAAAAGCTGACTCCGGTAAGAACACAGATAGTAAGTGCAGGTAAGCCCCTCTTGTATATCAAAAGCTGACTCCGGTAAGAACACAGATAGTAAGTGCAGGTAAGCCCCTCTTGAATATCAAAAGCTGACTCCGGTAAGAACACAGATAGTAAGTGCAGGTAAGCCCCTCTTGTATATCAAACGCTGACTTCGGTAAGAACACAGACCGTATCTGGATCACATTGGGACAAGTTGCGCTACTAGGATTGTTCTTTTTAATGTAAGTTGTTTTCGGGGTCCAAAAGGAGGTTCTGAGGCGGAGAAGGTAAATAAGCCGAGAAAACGGGAGTGAGTCACAGCAAGACTGAGGGTCACATGAAGTGTAAAACATATACAGCTAAGTACGTGTGTCAGCAGGTTTATAGTAAATGATGTTGGAGAGTCCAGAAGGGCAGATAGAGACAGTGATGTCAAGGTAGTTGACTGATGAAAAGAGATACTAAAAGTGAAGCGTTGTGATGAATGGAAATTGTTGATGAAGTTACAGAAGTCAGCCTTAGATTTGTCAGTTATGTCTATACAGCCAAAGTTGTATCGATAGTATATCAGGAGAGCACTGACCAAATGAGATGTTCGAAATGACTCATGAAGAAACATGAGTAGCTGTGGCCCATCTTACCTATTCCGTTGATCTGGTCAGGAGTGACAGTCACATTCAAAAAGTGTTCAGGTTAAGAACCTGCTGAGTTAAAGGACGGAGAGTTGACGTATTCATGGAGGGGTTGATCCTCCCATCAAAGAAGGACTGAAGTGCCGGGAGACCATCGAAATGGGGAAGAGAAGGTTAAAGAATCAAACCTCCAATAGGAAGCGGTAGTAGGTGCGGCCAGGTTAGGGAACCGCGGATGAGCAAGTAATTAAGGCATGGTTAGTGTTGCGAAGGAATTTGGTAAATTCTCGACTCTGTGTTGAAAGACGCTGTCTGGGAAGTCGAAGATGAGCTCAGCAAGAAAAGTTTACAATACGAAACAATAGGTCTACCAGAATTTTTAGACCAGCCAGCCACTTCAACAGTCCTTGACACCAGGATAATGTAGGCATAAGAGTCACTGGCATCGTCATAGGTTTCTCAGATGATCGACACCGGTTTAAGCCTGAGTTTAATGTTCCTCATAGGTTGCCTCAAGCCTAGTGGTTTGAGCACATACTACAAGTTTGTGTGGGTTTCCCTTCCCACTACGTTCTCTTTTTCTCGTCCATTTCTCTTTCTTTATTCATATCAATCTCTCTCTCTCTCTCTCTCTCTCTTTCTTTCTATATCTCTCTCTTTCTATATCTCTCTCCCTCTCTCTCTCTCTAACACTCTCTCTCTCTATTTCTCTTATTATTTTTAAAAAAAATCATACCTGTACCCATATATGTGTATATAAGTGTCTCGTGATATTTGTTTGTTTACCACAGTTTGTTTTGTTGCTTTTTTGCGTGCTTTTGTTCATGTTTCGCCTGCTTGTGTCTGTGTGCAACCATATTGACCATTTCTTGTTTCGCACACTTTATTTTATAAATGGCCTTCCGAGTCTCAGATTTTGAGGCACATCCTGGTACGGCTGCAAACTTACACTGCTCATTTTACATCATGAATTGATTTTGTTCTGATTTGTTAGCTCTCTGTCCCTGACGTGTGGTCGTAAAGTAGGTATCATTTTGATTATGTCCTGTTGCCGTCAATCTGCCGCCACCTATATATATGTATATACACGTTGAGCACTCGCTACCGCTGAAGCTTCGATCTATTTATTGATCTATCAAAGGCATTGGGAAGGTAAAATGTTGGCTTTTTTAAAAGTTGCCAAAAAAGACGTTCTTTTTCAAACTTGCACCCAAAAAAATGTCAGTTGCCTAACAAGAAAATAAATTAAATACTTTGATGAGATGTACAACTTTTTAAATTGGCAACTAAGTTGTCAATACGGCAACACTTATTGAGCAGAAAGTTTTCTGAGTCTTTTGGTACCTCGTCACCGGCAAATAATTTTACTGGTTTTGAAAGATAGCTTGAGAACATCCACCGAAATAATTATGGACCTTAAATATAAAGACAGTTAAACAGCGGTTTTACATAAAAATAATAACAAGACTAGACTTTAACGTCTGGTTCGACCTAAATAGTTTCTCGCCTGGGATTGTAAAAACGAGAACAAACTCAAAATCGAAATATGATATCAATATAAATATCTTTCGGATACATAATTAGATCTAATTACAGCCTGATAACAGTTCAGATAACCGTATGTATGGGACGGCGTGGCCTAGTGGTTAAGTGGCACGGCTCACAACTCGAAGGTACTGGGTTCGATCCCCATCACAGCACCGGCCGTTACCCTGGGGAAGCAAACCCTTAGAAAATGCAGGAGGAAGCAGACCCTTACATAAAATGGATGATGAAGTCGGATGAACTGGGCCGATAAGCGCAAAATAAAAACCACAGTGCAACGCACACCGCCTTGGGGATTAGAGAAATAAGGAGAACGCAAAATAAAAAAATTTAAATTTAATGAAAAGAAAAAACATAACCGTCCTAATATTGGTTCACATAACTCAGGAATTTTGAAGACGGGGACTCTAAGAATGTTCTTCTTGTCAGTTGCTCACTCACTTTTAAGAACAGGGCCACAGCTACAGATGGCCTTAAATATGATGACTGCAGCAAAGTACTTTACTTACTTTAACGGTAATGGTTTATGTAGCAATTTTCTTTGCACGATGAGGTTGCTAGCCCCATACACAATTCTCTTCTGTGGTATTAAACGACATGCATGGGGGCACCGGATCACACTCACATAAGGTCAATTGAGAACAAATCCTTTTCGCGACTTGTCCCTTATTGCTTCCGGCAGATTATAAAGCCACTACTGTTCTTAAGTCATATAACATAAATTTTTTCCGAAACACGGTATGTGCTCTGTTTAAGTTGTTATATTGTGGTAAGGACAACACTCCTTAGTCATCATTTTAAACCTTTTGTGCAAAACAGTATCTACAAACGTTTGCTTGGTTTAAAATGCCCACTGTTTTTATTATAAGTGTGTTGACAATATTGTCGTCACTTGACATTTGCCCTATATTAGCAATTCCTTCAATAACTATTTCAGCTATTTGATAGTCGCTAATCGCCGCTAGATTGTTTATCAAGATCGTGTTCTGAACATGTGTGGCCGCATTGTAACCGATCATCAATTACATCCATCATCCTGATTTCCTAAAGAGACTTACATAGTCAATTCTATCAGACGATCAACCATATCCGTCGTCAGATTTTCAATATAGACTTGAATAGCCCATTTTAACCGACCACTCCATCATATCCATTGCCCTGATTTAAATAGACTTGAGAAACCCATTCCAACCGGCCATTGCACCATATCCATTGCCCTGATCTCAATGGACTTAAAGAGTCATCTCCCCCACCGGTCGCTCAGATACTTCTGTGGCAATATGAACAGAACGACCAGGTCTGGCGGGATCAGCAAAGTTTGGATGTGATGACGACCCAGTTGTGAACCGCTGTACACAACAAACATTTTTTTACTGTAAACAGGAAACATTACCTTATGAAGATCCCTTGCAGAGTCCACCCTCATCTCATCCCGCAAAAAACATCGACTCCAGATGACTAAAGGTAGTGATTTAAGGCTCATGTTAAGTGACTTTAAACCAGGCATCGATAAACGGTTATCACTTGATCAAGCCCATGCATCACTTTAAGAATTGACAGAGCTGCGAGCTGCTCTACCTGGTTACTACATGTGCTATCTAATATCCTTGCTAAATGGCTATCAGGTTTGACACATGATATCTCTGGATCAGTTCATGAGTAATGTTTACAGAAATAAGCTAAAAAAAATGTAATTGGATATTGAACTCACATTCTATTAATTGTGACTGTCTTAAATGTTATTGGTAGTATCTTCTATAGTGGGTCAATAAAAAAAACGCTTTTCTGATTAATGAATTTTATAGTGCATAAGAGGTGGGCGGGAAGGGGGGGGGGTGACACTGGCCCTGAGTTTATGGGGCCAAGAGGACCGTGACACGAGAAAGCTTGGGAACAACTGATTTAGATCTGTTGACCATCTACAGTGTCGTTATTTCCAGTACACCTTTCTTCTTGACTATCTAGATCCAACAATTATCCCCATCATCCTGCCCCAAGACAACTATCCCAGTGACTATCTAGATCCAACAATTATCCCCATCATCCTGCCCCAAGACAACTATCCCAGTGACTATTTAGATCCAACAATTATCCCCATCATCCTGTCCCAAGACAACTATCCCAGTGACTATCTAGATCCAACAATTATCCCCATCATCCTGCCCCAAGACAACTATCCCAGTGACTATCTAGATCCAACAATTATCCCCATCATCCTGCCCCAAGACAACTATCCCAGTGACTATCTAGATCCAACAATTATCCCCATCATCCTGCCCCAAGACAACTATCCCAGTGACTATCTAGATCCAACAATTATCCCCATCATCCTGCCCCAAGACAGCTATCCCAGTGACTACCTAGATCCACCAACCATCTATTCTGTCTTCATTTCTAGCATTACTACCGTCGTGGCCAGATTCATTAACCCGTACAATTCTATTTTGCTCAACAGTGTGTCTATCAATGCCAGGAATCCGACTGCGAGAACCAGAATTTGACCCCGTACCTGGAAGGGTGACACACAAAAGGGGAGAAAAGGCCAGACTCTACTGCTCTGTTAAACACCTGGGAGAGAGAACGGTAAGTCAACAGATGTTTCCCCATTCATCACTCAGTAAAGTCACGAATCAATTCTCACTGCCAGGCTGATCACATTTGTATAAGCATGCCTGGCATATCAGCTACTTTAGAGCTTTATCTTCTTTTATATCTTCTTCTTCTTGTTTTTATTCTTCTTATTCTTCTTCTTCTTCTTCTTCTTAATAATAATAATAATGATATTACCAATAATCCATGTTCCTGTGAGATTAATTCTTTTGGGATTCTAGATTGATAGTACTGGTGGAACATGTGCCTTTTATGAACACCTAGATTGATAGTACTGGTGGAGCATGTGCCTTTTATGAACACCTAGATTGATAGTACTGGTGGAACATGTGCCTTTTATGAACACCTAGATTGATAGTACTGGTGGAGCATGTGCCTTTTATGAACACCTAGATTGATAGTACTGGTGGAGCATGTGCCTTTTCTGAGCACCTAGATTGATAGTACTGGTGGAACATGTGCCTTTTCTGAATACCTAGATTGATAGTACTGGTGGAGCATGTACCTTTTCTGAACACATAGATTAGAAACCAGACAGGTATCTCTGGCTACTTCCTGGCAACAGGCGGAAGCGTGACCTTAATACTAAAATATGGGCTTTATTAATGTAATGATATAAAATAATGTTGAAACTGTGTTACGCTATGCACAATTAACATCACTGCGCTCTGAGCAAACTCATAGATGTTCAGTCGCTCATAGCAATTTTGGAGGTTGTGGATGATCATGGCTTCTGTAGATCGCTGTTTGTACACACTCAAACTGCCACTTCGGTCAGACGTTCCCTTAGTTGAAATCCCTTCTATCGGTGGATTGCAAATCCATCAATTGAAGTATGGTCATCTATGAGGCAGTCATTGATTGATTTTAGAATCTCTCAGCTTGCTAAATCGAATGTCCACATTATGGGTCCTTCTGAAAACAGAACGTTGGCTCTTTACTGCCAATAAAGTCAGCATGACCTTGACAGTGGATACATTCAAATCATGAACATTTGACTCTGTGTTCCCTATACCATTATGATTAGCCCTTTTACCTACGAGCTCTGTTCAAAATGTTTCGGAATTATTTTGTTCAACCTTTTTAGAAGTGCAATCACATCTGACCAACGCAGAAACTGTAGAAATACTTAAGAGAATCTTCTCTAGGCAGCACCACGGACAGAAAGTTACTTTGTCAACGCACTGCTGCACAATTTTTAAAGATCTAGATTAACAGATGTCGCATGTCTTCAAAAGCAAGAGCGAAGAGTCAGACACAAAAGATGTACTGATTAACACGACTTCCAATAACTATATCTGAACTAACTGCCTATGTCGCGATTGTACGGTAGTACCCGAGAGAGTTAAACCATACATGACAACTAGCTCCAGTTTGAGAGAGCGATACAGACTTACTTCAGCAAAGAAGTTCGCCCCTAATTTCCCACAACGACTACGATTTTCTCCCTTCAGCAAAGAAGTTCGCCCCTAATTTCCCACAACGACTACGTATTTCTCTCTTCAGCAAAGAAGTTCGCCTCTAATTTCCCACAACGATTACGTATTTCTCCCTTCAGCAAAGAAGTTCGCCCCTAATTTCCCACAACGACTACGTATTTCTCCCTTCAGCAGAGATGTTCCCACTGATTTCTCACAACGACGGGTATATCTCCCTCCAACAGAGAAGTTCAAACTAATTTCTCACAATGACCGTCTCTCTTCCTTCAGCAGAGAAGTTGCCTCTAATTTCTAACAACGATCGTCTCTCTCCCTCTAACAGAATCAACGTTCGTATCTCTCCCTCATGCAGAGAAGTTCCCACTAATTTATCACAACGACCGTCTCTCTCCCTCCAGCATAAGTTCCCACTAATTTCTCACAACGACCGTCTCTCTCCCTCCAGCATAAATTCCCACTAATTTCTAACAACGACCGTCTCTCTCCCTCCAGCAGAAACAACGCCCGTATCTCTCCCTCCAGCATAAGTTCCCACTAATTTCTCACAACGACCGTATCTCTCCCTCCAGCATAAGTTCTCCCTAATTTCTCACAAAGACCGTATCTCTCCCTCCAGCATAAGTTCTCCCTAATTTCTCACAACGACCGTATTTCTCCCTCCGGGAAAAACAACGCCCGTATTTCTCCCTCCAGCAGAGAAGTTTCCACTAATTTCTTACAACGAAAGTATCTCTCCCTGATGTCTCAAATTTTTTTTGCGTTCGCCTTAATTCTCTTATCCCCAAGGTGGTATACGTTGCATTGTGATTTTTCTTTTGCGCCTATCGGCCCAGTGCATCCGATTTCAGCCTGCATTTTATGTAAGGGTCTGCTTCCTCCTGCATTTTCTAAGGGTTTGCTTCCCCGGGGTAACGGCCGGTGCTGTGATGGGGATCGAACCCAGCACCTTCGGCTTGTGAGCCGTGCCACTTAACCACTAGGCCACGCCGTCCCCTGTGAACTGTTTAACTTCAGGTCCTGCATGTCCTACGGCATTTTCATGATTGCCTGCAGAGACGATTGACGACTAGGAGCTAATAGACCGTTTGATCACTAGCCTGTACCCATTCATCTCCATTGACTGTTGTCTCAGCTGTGTAATATAATATACGATAATTCATTAAAAAACGTGTAGGAAACACTAAGAACATACGTTTCGCTGAGAAGATATTAAAGCGGTGCTAATTATAGGAGTCTCAGTTCCACGGCGCTCATTATGGTTTACTGCGAGATGTTTTGAGGCAGGGAAGTGTACAGAGAGTGTGTGAAAACAGCAGATGCCTGTAATTAACCAATAAAGTGGAGATGCTATGAAGAAACTAAAAGACACGAAAGCATGAGATGAAAAAAGTCACGGTAAGCTCTTAGCAGACACTGTCGTCGGGGATGATGTGTCTTAGTTTTCATTGTGATAGTCCTAACGCTTTCTGAGATGAGGGTAACCAGTTGTCCCCAACGTGTTGTCTTTCCAAACAGTATGTCAAATACCAATTTACAGCTAGATTGACCGGAGCTAAAGTATGGGTTATTGACTTTAAAATATTACCACACACAATATAATTTAAATCAGCTGATTATCGTTGTGCAAGTTAACTGGAACCTCGCAGCGAAACATGTATGGCAGAAACTATAGTTTACGTTTAGTCACGTGACAGCAGTCTCACTAGCAACCATGGAGGCGTCCGTACTCCATTTTCCCAAGAAGTTTCCGATCTTGTTAGTATCGTGTAGATCCCTTAATTTCGCTAAACATGAAGCACAGCGACATTTCATACTGGTAATACGGCTTCTGATATTCTCTTGGTGAAATTCTCTGTCAGTTCTGCTGAAGAGCATGAGATAACCACGGAAGGGTCTAAGTGTCGGCTGAACGTTGTCGGGCACGACTGCTGAGAAGGTCCCAGAAATGCTCAATAGGGAAACATCGCTGGCCATGGTAACGTCCGGATGTGTTGCCTCTGAAGGTGATCCTGGACGTAGCGACCACAAGGAGGACGTGCTTTGTCATCTTGAATGATGATATCAGTTCCGTACCACTGAGTAAATGGCACAATGAAACGATCGCTGATGTTATTGCCGTAGTAGAACCCTGTCATGTTGGTCTAAGTATGTGAAGGTCGGTCGCTGAGAGGTCTGCCCAGACCATTACACTCCCATCTCGATAAAACTTCTGTGCAACCATTGCACGAGACTGCTAACGCTTACCGTGCAGTCATTAGACACGTAATCGGCCTTCTTGAAAATCTAGATGGAATGGAAACATTAGAAAACATCATCCATGCCCAATGTTGATTGGTCCCTCTAAGATGGCGCTCAAACTAATCCATTCTGGTCTGCTTGTGTCGTTGTGCCATGAACACGCTAACGTGCTATCCAGGTGCAGACCAGGATTCCAGTTGTCTGTTGAAGATACTGCTGCAGTTGAGTACCATTTTGAGTCCTAGTTCAGATGGTCTGAGTAATTAGAAGTCGGTTTGGCGGCGTGTGGTGACGGCCAATCCGAGGCAAAATTTAAACTGTGCGATATTATTGACACATGTTTCAAGGTCAGCAGACAACTGACTATGAAACATTGAGGTTGCGAGCAACATCAACCTGCCGACTTCCGGTTTGCATCATGCCGATGTCTATCTATTTATGATGTTCTGGCAAACACTGCATGGCGAAAGTAAGAAATGTGTTTTGCTATTGAGTGATTGTAAATATGTCTGTGGCATGAAGTGCTCAACGAACACGAGTTGCACGCATTTGAATGAAAAGAAATCGTGTGAAATTGTGCAATCCCACATCTGCTTTTTGAACTGCCTGCTCACCATGTCCTGACCAGACATTATCACATTGCCCGTGGGAGTCGGACAGTGTATGTCTGTCATGTCCATATAACCATCATAACCTAAAAACCACCAGGTTCTGCAGTATGCGATCCCAACTTACAATGTCCCCTACTTTCTGTGAGAGCTATAGAAGACTTCTGAAATTGATAAAACCAGTTAGCAACATTTATAGCATGGAAACAGCGGGCAGCTTGAGTTTCAATCAATGCTCAAGCAGAGTAACGAAAACAGGAGCAAAATGAGATTAACGTTTTTAGTAAGACGATTTATAGTGACTTTCATTGCATAGAAAAGTCGACAGAATGACATTCATTGAACAGAATTATAGCGTTATAATTACTTTCATTGGATAAGATTGGCCGCTCTCACGACGGAAAGGTTCAACATTAAAATGACTGTAGCACGCACACAAAACGATACATACGCTCATTATTTGACTCAGTGTTAAATCCTTGTTTTGTTAAATCCTTGTTTTGTTAAATCCTTGTTTTGTTGGATTAGAAATCACATTTTACACATGAAATGTACGAACTGCTGAGTCCGATACCAGATACCGCAGAAATAACCACTGCGCGATACCAATCATGTTGTGAAAAACATCTAGCAAGGATTGTTGACATTGTGCTAGTCGCATCATTGTGTGCAACTAATCACTTCTACCAAAAGGTGTAGAGGAGTTGTTTCCCTTTTTCTTATGGTCTATAGTTTCTACAGGATTCGGTAGCCGGCCCCATGCCAAACCTTCCTTAGTCGCCTCTACCGACATGCTTGGTGAGCTACGTTGTTTGGAAGTTTTTGTTCCATTTCCGTATGTCGGTAACATAAGAGCGAACAAATCACTAATCTAGCAATCATTGCCAGACAACATAAGAAGGACAGATATGAATGTACAAACATATATAGGTAATGGCTCAGTGATCGTACACGGACAAAAACAAAAGGAAATTATCGTTAAGGCCACAGAGTGGGTTTGTTTTGTTGTTGTCCTGGTGCAGTCACTGAACCATTACTTGTATATGCTTCTATCAACATTTAATCTTTAGTGCCGTTACGGGCTTTATTTATTTTATCTAAAATAATGAATGTATTAGCAATTCAACCATCAACGATTTGACTCACGTAGCCAACATTTGAAGAACGCGTTAAAGGAGAAGTAACTGTTACAGTAGCAATTAACGAACGTATAAGCTACAGATAAACAAATTACTAGAACAACAATTGATTTCAAAAACTTCTAAACAAGCAGATAATTTCTGCAAGAAACATCATTGAAAAAGCAATCAAATTTACTTTGCCCAAGTTATCAGGAAGTGGGCGTGGCAGCTGTAGTTGTTTTCCTATGCTCCGTTTGAAGCAAAAATAATATTTTACGGTTCAAAAACGTAACCATTGTGTTACTTGTATTGACGGCCAGGTGATTTGGAGAAAAGTTCCGGACACCAACCCCCTAACTATCGGCACGACCACCTGGGTAGACAACTCTCGGATCTCAGTGGGGCACACTAACTCTGACAGTCAATGGGATCTCATTATAGAGGATGTGACGTCACTTGACGCTGGGGAGTATGAATGCCAGATCAGCATCAGCAAGAAGCTTCTACGTCACGTGGTAGAGCTGTATGTTACAGGTAAAATTTGCTTGTGTTGGGCTGTGTCGGATATAGGAAGGTAGATTACACAGAAATATAGTGAATCTTGGAGGAACTGTGTACAGGAATAGACATGTACTTGAGTGGGTGTATGAGCGAGAGCGAGTGAGTGAGTTAGTGAGTGTGTCCCTGATGAGTGAGTGAGTGAGTGAGTTAGTTAGTGAGTGTGTGAGTGAGTGAGTGAGTGAGTGTGTGAGTGAGTGAGTGAGTTAGTGAGTTAATGGTTGTGGGACTGATGAGTGAGTGAGTGAGTGAGTGAGTGTGTGAGTGAGTGAGTGAGTGAGTTGGTGAGTGAGTGAGTGAGTGAGTGAGTGAGCGAGTTAGTGGATGTGTGACTGATAAGTGAGTGAGTGAGTGAGTGAGTGAGTGAGTGCAAAACATACTCGCAAACATTACATGAGAAAACATCCTACTCTCTCCATTGTGGACATCAAAATATCTCCATTGTGCACATCCTACTCTCTCCATTGTGAACATCCTACTCTCTCCATTGTGAACATCCTACTCTCTCCATTGTGCACATCCTACTCTCTCCATTGTGCACATCCTACTCTCTCCATTGTGAACATCCTAATATCTCCATTGTGCATATCCTACTCTCTCCATTATGAATATCCTAATATCTCCATTGTGCACATCCTACTCTCTCCATTGTGAATATCCTAATATCTCCATTGTGAACATCCTAATTTCTCCATTGTGCACATCCTACTCTCTCCATTGTGGACACCCTACTCTCTCTATTGTGGACATTCTACTCTCTCCATTGTGAATATCCTAATATCTCCATTGTGCACATTCTACTCTCTCCATTGTGCACATCCTACTCTCTCCATTGTGGACATCCTACTCTCTCTATTGTGGACATCCTACTCTCTCTATTGTGGACATCCTACTCTCTCCATTGTGGACATCCTACTCTCTCCATTGTGAATATCCTAATATCTCTATTGTGCACATCCTACTCTCTCCATTGTGCACATCCTACACTCTCCATTGTGGACATCCTACTCTCTCCATTGTGAATATCCTAATATCTCCATTCTGCATATCCTACTCTCTCCATTGTGCACATCCTACTCTCTCCATTGTGGACATCCTACTCTCTCCATTGTGAATATCCTAATATCTCCATTGTGCACATCCTACACTCTCCATTGTGGACATCCTACTCTCTCCATTGTGAATATCCTAATATCTCGATTGTGCAGATCCTACTCTCTCCATTGTGCACATCCTACTTTCTCTATTGTGGACATCCTACTCTCTCCATTGTGCACATCCTACTCTCTATATTGTGGACATCCTACTCTCTCCATTGTGAATATCCTAATATCTCCGTTGTGCACATCCTACTCTCTCCATTGTGAATATTCTAATATCTCGATTGTGCACATCCTACTCTCTCCATTAAAAAATATCCTAATATCTCCGTTGTGCACATCCTACTCTCTCCATTGTGAATATCCTAATATCTCCATTGTGCACATCTTACTCTCTCCATTGTGAATATCCTAATATCTCGATTGTGCACATCCTACTCTCTCCATTATGAATATCCTAATATCTCCGTTGTGCACATCCTACTCTCTCCATTGTGCACATCCTACTCTCTCCATTGTGCACATCCTACTCTCTCCATTGTGCACATCCTACTCTCTCCATTGTGAATATCCTAATATCTTGATTGTGCACATCCTACTCTCTGCATTGTGAATATCCTAATATCTCGATTGTGCACATCCTACTCTCTCCATTGTGCACATCCTACTCTCTCCATTGTGAATATCCTAGTATCTCCCATGTGGACATCCTACTCTCTCCATTGTGGACAACCTACTCTCTCCAATAAGCTTTGCAGGAATCACACGGCCACCATAACAGCTGGTTCCTTTCGTAAGACGAAAACCTGCAATTAAGTCCACTGTGTGTTCATCTAGGGGTGGCATTCTGTAGCAAATTGAGCCACATTATTTCCCATGAATACTAGTTGTAGTTTTCGTTGCTATATATATATTAATATAGATTGAGACTGAAACGGGCCTACGACCAATATGTTTAGATGTAAAAGCGGTACCAATTGAATATAGCATCGAAGTACAAAATGAGTTTGAGGCCTTGATTGCAATCCAAGAAGAAATTACATAGGACAAGTTGATCCACACATGCAAGGGACATTTTAATTTATGTTGCGCAAAGCGTGATTCCCAGATTGACGCACAGAAAAACAGCGCTACATGTTATAAGAAACACTGAAGCTCATTGAAAAAAGGAAAAAAGTATAGCAAACGGGACTTGAGAGAACCAGCACAACAATTAGAAGATGTGCAAGAACAGCCATAAGAGAAAAAAGAAAAGTCAAGAAAAGTTACATAATAGACCAGCCTGTAAAAACATTGAAGAACAACAACAAAAAGGTCTGGTAGGGAGATGCCTTTAAGGCGATAAGAACACGGACAGTAGAGTTTCGCCCAGTACCAGTGGTCAACAATTGTAAAGAGGACAACATATTACAGAAAATACAGATATTTTGTAAAAATGGAGGGAGTACTGCAGAACCATGTACGATGACACCTCAAAGAACCCGGTTACTATACTACCGAACGAAGAGACTACCACAACCAGATACTAGTATGATATACGAAGAAGAGATCAGTCTATATTCCTCTCCCAAAGAAATGAAACCTAAAGCTGTGCACAAATTACCGCACTATTGCGCTAATAAACGACGCTTGCAAGATCCCCTTGCGGATTATACCGAAGAGGATAGAAAGAACATGTAAACGGAAAATCCATGAAATGCAAGAAGTCTTCAGAACAGACAGAGGGACTGGACTAGAGATCACATATTTAATATGAGGAACATCTATAAAAAATGTAGAGAGTATAACGTAGATATATATACCGCGTATATGCAGACAGGCAAGCAGATACACAGGCATACATACAACCAGACAGACAGGTGGCAGGCAGGCAGGCAGACATACTAGCAGTCAGGCAGACAGGCAGGTATACAGTCAGACAGGCATAAATCAGTCAGCACGACAGATATGCTGTCACGGATGAAGTGTTGGAAATCGCAGTGTGCGAGGCAACAGGTTTATGAGGTGTGGTGTCTAGTTCTATTCTTCGCTGCCTTCCCTTTGTTAACAGCTAGCCATGTACACATTTCTATCTGAGTTGAATGGAGCGTAACAATAATTGGAGTTCAACCCTGTCTCCCGTAAATAGCAAGTGATCTCCTACTACGCTAATCACATACTAATTATTTTTAACCCTGAGCACTCAAACATGTCCATGAGGAATGGCAAAGCTAAGGATAAGAGTATCAAGAATGAATTAGATGAAGAATGTAAGATGGCACGAGGGAAATGGTAGATAGACCGGAGCAAGGAAATTGAAGACCTGAAAGAACAGGGAAATTCGATCAAGTCCTTAAGAAAGTAGAACAGTCCTTTGGTAAAAATAAGGACGTACAATCACGGGTGATTAATGGTAAGAATGGGAAACCAATAACAAACTAATAGAGCGGAACAGAGAGATGGAGATAATATGCTAAGGAACGATATGTTAATGGGATCTTGTTTCAAGATAACAAACCATTAAATGACACGTCTTTGTTAGAAGAGCGATTACCAGTACCAAGATAAGAATTGAATGCATTTTACTCAATCTCGAAAAAACAAAGTGCAAGGAATATATGAGGTGCCCATTGAGCTCCTCAAAACAGCGACAGCGATAGCAACTTTTACCAAATGTGCCTTTTTAAATCATGTTAATGATATTTACAACATTGGAATATGGACATAAGAATGCACAACTTCCATAAAAATTCTTGTGCCAACAAAATCAAATACAATAGAATGTGGTCAATTCCAAACGATAAGATTAATAACGCATTCATGAAAAATTATACTGAAGATAATAAAGAATATAATCAATGACAAGATATAGAAGGTACTAAAAGATAACCAGTTTGGATTTAGCAAGGCCAAAGAATGTCGTAGGACCTTTGCGGCTTCTAGCAGAAATAATGGGCAATCAAGAACGACCACTATTTATTTTCTTCCTTGACTACGAGAAAGTCTTTTATCGTGAACTTTGGGGAAACTTTTTCAGAGGGTGTAATAAATATGTATAGATAGACCAATCACTAGGTACATTAATGGAGAAATTTGATCGAACAAGTACAGAAGTTTAAATATTTAAGGCAAACCGTAACAGAAGATGTCCGCAATGAGACAAAAATTAAGACAAGGATTGCATCGGCGAAAAGTGACTTCAGAGATAAACATCAATTACTAACCTCAACTTATTCCAAGTTAGGACTGAGCAAAAGAATAATCGCCACTCATGTATGGTCAATTGAACTATATGAGGCTGAAACATGGACAATAGCACAGAAGGATGAAACAAACTTGGAAACGCTTGAAATATGGTGCCCCCGTAGAATGGAAAGAGTGAGTGGGCTGAAAGAACATCCATTGACACTCTCCTCTATAAGACAGGTACACACAACAAGTTTTGAAAATGATACAGAAACAAGGACTGAGTTGTATGGGACACAATATACAACCTGAAAGTCTTCTACAGAAGATAGATGGCATTCAGGAGAAAAGAGCAAGTGGTCGACCAAGCCTGACCTTTAGATGGCACGCACGCAGAGATATTAAAGAACGAACCAGTGCTGAAATGAAGGGAGCTGCAGAAAATAGGATCCAATGGAAAGACATGCCTAAACAACCTTAAAACCAGTCTCAGCACTGATCAATCAGATGATGATGATGATGATGATGATGATGAGAAGGAGGAGAAGGATGATGTCAAAGCTGCGGTTACGCATTGGTTAATGCACTGGCTTTCCAGTCCAGCGATATACATTTAATCCCTTATTCGAGCTCTATATTTTTTACAATCGCTAACGTCTTCTGGGGTCGACCCAGCCTAAATAAATAGGAAACCTGAACAAGTCTGGGAAGTAAAAGGTGGCCACGGTTATGCCCCCATATCACCACTAGTGTGCTGTTCGCGAAGAAACTATGGTTCTCATACCATATCCCCAATATGTCCCATAACGTGTAGGTGGAATCTCAAATCTTTTTATAAATGTTTAACCTCTATCACGTGTTCATGCTAATGTTAATCCGTATTCTGTAACTTTTGTTTTTATTTTCTTTCATTCATTCCAGAAAATTCAGGTGGACAAGCTAAACGAAACCCAGGTAGAATCTATGTGCACACACATACGCATACACACATGCATGTATCAATAGATAAATACAATACACATTTGTATATATATATATATATATATATATATATGACTACTAAGTTCTTTGGTTTTCTGTCTCTTTGTGACGTTGTCGTTTCATTTCTCGGTGTTACAAGAGCTGTTTCTCACTCAACATGAAATTTCTCTTTAGAGCACATCTCCACTTGGAGATTTAATGATAAACTGGAGTGGTGATAGAAGACAGCCCAGACTTACTCCAGATTTAAGGATAAACTGGAGTTTGGTGATAGAAGACAGCCTAGACTTACTCCATATTTAAGTATAAACTGGAGTGGTGATAGAAGACAGCCCAGACTTACTACATTTTTAAGTATAAACTGGAGTGGTGATAGAAGACAGCCCAGACTTACTCCAGATTTAATGACAAACTGGAGTTGTGATAGAAGACAACCGAGACTTACTCTAGATTTAATGACAAACTGGAGTGGTGATAGAAGACAGCCCAGACTTACTCCAGATTTAAGTATAAACTGGAGTGGTGATAGAAGACAGTCCTGTCGTACCACAGACTTAATGTTAAATGATTCTGTGAGTTGGCCCTCGTGTAAACTCTACACTGTATGTCCTCGTTCGTCTGCTGTATTATCTCAATGCACTTGTGCCGGATCCCGTATGGTCTTAGCAGTTTCCAGAATGTATCCCTATCCAAGCTGTCAAAGAGGTATTCATAGTTTATGTACAGTCTTCAATTCCATTTCCTTGCTGAAAAAGAAGGTGTCGGACCGAAAGATGCAGATATTGCAGTCAAGCTGTAAACCGGCGTAGCAACGGCGAGGTTCCCTTAATATATTGCGTACATTTTTAACTTAATTTTTAATTTTGATAGGGCAGCGATTGTTAAACCAACTCATTTCGATTTCCAATTGCTAATGAATTTTTAATATACGTTGGATCTCTACTACCAAGAGATCCGGGGAAATACCGGAATGTCCTGGTGAAAAAAATCATGTTCACCGCCGTGATTTGAATAGGCGATCTCCAGCACCCGAGGCCTACGTCTTACCTCGAGACCATTCACTTTCAAGTATAAATGGTTAACATTTTGCAAGGTCGTCATCATCATCATGTAGCATGTCCTTTGTAGAACGTCGCTCCCATCACAGTATGTCTGAAAGAAACTCGTTCCCTTGCCAAAACACCAGATTCTGCCACTGTCATACTCAGGCATTCCTGGATATCTTGGTGACATCGTCTTCTTGGTCTACCCCTTCCTCTTTTGCCTGGCACCATACCTTCCACCACCGTTCTCTCAAGACCGTTGTGTCTCTTGATGTGACCAAAGTATTTGCATTTTCTAGCCAAAATGGAATTGATAAACCAGTTCTCCTCTATGCTCAACTCTTGCCGAATGTCTGCATTTGTTCTTTTCTCTGTCCAGGGTATTCTGAGGATCTTTCTGTAACATTTTGACTCGAAGGATTCGATTCTTTGTCTAGAAGTTTTGGTAATCGTCCATGCTTCACATCCATAAGCTGCCACAGGAAAAACACAGGCTCTCAAGACTTTTACTTTTATCTTTTTGTTGGTGCCCTGCCATAATTTCTTCAGGCTGTTCGGTCTCTGCATTGCTATAGCTAGTCTTCTTCTGATTTCTTTCGAGCAGTCACCATTTTTGTCAATTCTGGAGCCCAGATATTCAAAATGTGTGATCTGATCTTGCAAGGTACTGGCAAGAAATTGTTATTCTGTAATATTTGTCTTCTTGTAGATCTTTTTTTTTTTGTTTGTTTGTAGCTTAACCAGATAGCATTTTCTCTACTCTTTTGGAATACTTTTTTGAATCCTACATATTGCGAATAAAACAGTAAAGGAAATTGGTGTATGCTTCAACGTCTGCTTTAATAGCTTGAGCTGGTTCCGCATCAGGCCCTGCCTTTTTTTTATTCTTTAGAATGCTAATTGCTTCCTTGATGTCGTCTTGACTTGGCGTATGACAGTTCATTTGGAAGACATGTTCAGCAGGCAACATGTCAGGTGAGATGACTGGTGGCGGGCTATCAAAAAGCTCTTCAAAATATTCGCAAATTTTTACTTGTTTTTCAAGATTTGTTATCCTTCTTCCAAATTTGTATTTTATTGGTCTACTTTGTTGCTGGTATGTTTCTTTCTTCAAAATTACTCTAGCGTAAGCTTCTGCTTTTGTAGCCAGACTATCAATGTAGTTTCTCTTGTCTACCTTAATGCTCTTTTGAATTTCTTTGTTTACCTCTGTGTAGCCCGTATGTGCTTTAGCTCTCGTGGTTTTAGTTTCCATGTTGATAATGCCACTTTTTTACTCAGCTCTCTTCGATCTTTCTAACGTTGTTGCCGTTATAAACTATATACTGGCGTTTCTTTTTATCCACAAGTTCATCGAACGTTTTTTTCCAGACCTTGTGTGGCTGTTCCAATTTTTCATCAATGGCATCCCCTATGTCGAGTTGTTCAAGTGTGTGGTCTCTACACAGGCATCTATTTGGTCAGAATTTCGGTACCTTTATAATGTTTACCCCAATAGTGGCTTAACGGCCTGCCTTTTTCGAAATCTATACGACGTGTTCTATTACCTGTAAAGTGCGTAGATTGGGCCTCCAAATGTATTATGTCTCCTATACGACTATGCGCCGCTTTCACCCCTATTGAGAACAGGCGACACTTCAAACTTTGCAGGCTTGGAACACTCATAGTTTCACTCATTCGTTTATTCGTTTCTTCAAAAGCAAACGCCTCACCTCTCAGTCAAAGGATAAATAATATATATTTATACATACATACATACATACATACATACATACATATATACATACATACTTACATGCATATATATACGCACACACACACGAGGATACGCCAAAAGGAAGGCCACAAGCTGAAATGGATAGCTAATTAATGTGGTTGGTAGTTTCTAAATGTGTCGCTAGGTGGCAGCAGCATCTATCTTTGTGATTACTCTAGGTAGCAGACGGTAGGTGGCAGCAGCATCTATCTGTGTGATTACTCTAGGTAGCAGACGGTAGGTGGCAGCAGCATCTATCATTGTGATTACTCTAGGTAGCAGACGGTAGGTGGCAGCAGCATCTATCTTTGTGATTACTCTAGGTAGCAGACGGTAGGTGGCAGCAGCATCTATCTTTGTGATTACTCTAGGTAGCAGACGGTAGGTGGCAGCAGCATCTATCTTTGTGATTACTCTAAGTAGCAGACGGTAGGTGGCAGCAGCATCTATCTTTGTGATTACTCTAAGTAGCAGACGGTAGGTGGCAGCAGCATTTATCTTTGTGATTACTCTAGGTAGCAGACGGTAGGTGGCAGCAACATACATCTTTGTGATTATTGTAGGTAGCAGACGCTGGGTGTCTCCCCAGCTTGCGTAGCTGAGATAAAATATGGTTTCCGTGTTCAACGAGTGCACAGTCAAATACCAGCGCGCTGTTGTACGTTGTTGTTGTTGTATTGTTTGTTTGTTTGTGGGACAAAAGGACTTTCTGCAAAGAATATTCGTAAGGAAATATTTATGTTTACGGTGAAATGTGTTTGTTGAGCAAAGCGGTGCATAATTGAGTCGATAAATGATATCAAATACGTCAAATACGCTAAAAAATTGCTGATGAAACCCGACTTGGCCTTCCAGATCAGATTGTAACAGAAGAATCTGTGTGGCTGGTGGGAGAGGATTATTTGAGTTGACAGACGAGTAACCATAGACAGTGCAGCTACAGCAATAAGGTGTTCGTTTGTTTAACTACGTCATCATGCGTGATCCGAACGTGGCGTGTGACGTTTGGCGAAGAGGTTGAACGTGAAGTGCAAATAAGGCCGAGACAGCAGACGACAAATTTATATGCTGCAGGTTTTGGAGCTCTGATAGAACTGGGGAAGGTCTATCCTTGTTGGGTGGATATTATGTTGAGAAATAAGAGACAATGCTAAGTGCAATAATAAATGGCATTCGTTCGCATAATTTTAATGATTTTGTTTAGATGCCTATTTAGTGACTTGCTGTCGTGTGTTTATGTGTGTGTGTGTCTGTGTGTGTGTATGTGTGTTTCTGTGTGTGAATTGTGTGTCTGTGTATGTACGTGTGTGTATGTGTGTGTGTGTCTGTGCGTCTGTGTGTGTGTGTCAGTGTGTGTGTCTGTGTGTATGCGTGTGTCTGTGTGTGTGTGTCAGTGTGTGTATGTCTGTGTGTATGTGCGTCTGTGTGTATGTGTGTATGTGTGTGTGTGTGTGTGTGTGTGTGTGTCTGCGTGCGCGTACGTGTGTATGTGTCTGGTAATTGACTTTAAATTTGAAGCAGATATTTCAAACGTTCAGCAATGAGCTGCCTTTTACACATTTGTATTATAACGTCGCGGATGCATCAACCACGAAATTATCACGCTCTCATTATTAACACACACATGCACAGAGAATTGTGTCCGCCTTGTAAACATGAACCTGCTCGTGATGGCGCGATCAGCGGCCATACTTTTCAAGATGTTGAAGTTTGCAACAATAAAAGGACACTTTCGTCACACCACTTTGTGGGATGTGTTGAGGGGTGTGTAGTGCGTCACTACTTTGTGTGCAGTGTTGCGGTTTGTGTGTAGTGCGTCACTACTTTGTGTGCAGTGTTGCAGGGCATGTGTGTCTTGCGTGGCATTATTCAGAGCCGATAAGATCAGCCATCTGTCCTTGAGCATTTCATCACTTCAGATAATCGTTGTGCTCCCATTGATCTTGCCAAGCCATCGATTGATCACCAAATGCTTGAATTGGTCAATCACACTTCGTCAACTGCAGTGAAGCACACGTCGTCAACAAATGCACACCGTCCTTCTACTGTGAACCATTATGCCTGTTTTTGATGGCTGAGCTATTTTATTTTCATTGATTTGCCTATATTCGCTGAAGCTTTTGTGGCTTAAATTGTCTAGAGGATGAGGTAGCCATTCCAATGTCCAACCATCCTTAGTCGCCCCTTACGGCATAAGTTGCAGTTTTACTATTCTTTGCCCCTTTTCGAGCTCATGTAACACTCTGCTAAATCGTTGTGCAGAGTTATTTATTTCCGAATAATTTTTAATGTAGAGATAGAACAATAACTGAAAATTGAGTCCAAAATTAAAAGTTATGAGCCTATGAAACTAAAGTTCTGTTGCATTGTTCTTCAAATACAAAATAGCTAGTTCTTAGTTGTTAGTCGACCTGTACGTCAGAGGCTGGTGCTCCGGATGTTTCAGCTCTGGTATGAGCTGGGTGTAGTTGGAAGATGGATCTCCTGCTTAGTGGGCTAGGCTTGAGCAGCTTAATACTCCGCTGCGTTGAGTGGTTAACTGATGTACGAGTTCATCTTAATAGACTCAAACACTAGAGCAAAGTAGACCCGCTGCCTGTTTGGCGCCATCAATGCTGCTCTAAACAAACCACCTAACCATGACGGCGTTATGCCATGTCACACAGTTAGTCTCCTCTTACGACATGCTCTCTGTGAGGCAGTGGTGCTATTCTTGTCCTTGTCATCCACAATGACCCCGACAGACCACTCGGGATATACAAAATAGCAGTCTCTACAATCTACATGTAAGTATGTCCTATTCTACAGTGTTGAAGAGTGAGAATTAAGCTTTGGCAAACTCACCTACACTTGTCTCCTTCGTTTAGTTGTATCAGCATTCGAGATATTGAAACAAACACGAAATTATGGAGTTAATAACAGTTGCATTACACACAGTCAACAAATAGACGTGATGAAGCTGGCAAAGATTAGTTAGTAAATAATGTAAGTAGCATGTCCTCTGCACACGTTGCGTCTTTCAACTGCCAACCTTTTTCTTGACATGTGTTCAGTACGATAGGTTGTCATTACTTTCCGTAGGTAAAACTGTACACGGTGAGTTTCGAATTAGGTGCGTTAGGATTGCAAAATGGACGTTCGACCCCTAGGCCCTGCTGCCTTCCCCTAATTTAGGGTACATCCTTCAAATAAACAGAAATGTTTTCAACGGAAATACACAGGAACTGAAAGTTGTGGAGGGTCCCTATGAAATATGGAGCAGCCATGTATAGAAGCAGCCAAAAGTAGTTGAAAATTCAAAGTCAAAGCTGTCCTAAGCTCCACCGAACTCTAGATCCATGGTCTGTTTCACACATCTCTAGACGATGGCATAAGTTTCACATATCTCTAGATGATTGCCGAAGTTTCACATATCTATAGACCATAACCTAAGTTCCACTCATCATTAGACGATGATCTAAGTTCCACAGATAGAAACCAAACGATAGCTTAAGAACAAAATACAAGACAGCATGTAAATTCTTGGAAACTAATTTTCCACGATCAACCAATTGATGCATACTGGTATATCCATTTCCAACAAAAGGTACGTGAAACTATTATTTCCTTTTCCAAATGTACATGCTATTAAGCGGTTGTCAATTATCCATATACTTAATGATTTACAGACAGATGTTGATGATGATAATAATGTTCGCTTGTATGTATGTATGTATATATGTATGTATGTATGTATGTATGTATGTATGTATGTATGTATGTATGTATGTATGTATGTATGTATGTATGAAGTAAGTAAGTATGTATGTATGTATGTATGGTATGTATGTATGTATATATGTATGTAAGTATGTATGTATAACGTTGTGTGTCGTGCCTTTTTCATAACCACAAAAGGTCATCATTCAGCGTGTGGCTGAGCCTGGCATCTCTCCCCGGCTGTGTTCAGTTCATTACAATCATGTCTAAATTTCTCACACGCCAATTTCGTGAAGTTCAGCCGTGTGAACTAGATCGTGAAATACGACACAGGTTTAAGCGTAGTGCCATTCATATAGCCGCTGTCTAGAACAGGATATCGGACAGAAAAAAATCACAAAAAACGAACGAGTTAACCAGTCCAAACGGAAAATAACACCACGTTTCCGCGAACACAAGTGTAAGTCGTCAACCTGCAAGATACCTGTTTACGAGAAAGACTTCGGGAGTAAACCCTGAGGAAAAATATGCATCCTATGCTACCTCCAGTCATCACTGGCCAAAGTTGGTTCAGGCGAGAGAGAGGTTGACAATTAATCAAAATCATCTCGCAGGTCACCCTTTATTTCAGCGGACACAGCAAGAGAAATACCTGTCCACACTTCTGAACAAAGAGAGTGATCTTCATCAAGTGTGATGGACGAACATCATGTGTGTGTGTGTACGTGTGCGTGTTCGTGTGTGTGTGTGTATTTATGAATGTATGCGTGTATGTATGTACGGAGTGTGTATGTATGTATGTGTGTGTGTGCGCTCGCGATGAATATATTGATGTAATTGGACGGTTTACGAGCCTTCAAGAGTCTTGTGCTCCTGACATAACCAAGCAAGCCAATCAGAACCTCCCCGGAGAGGTCAGACAAAACGATCACACATGTCCTCCAGATTAAGAAGAAGGGAAGGTAGGTGGGGGCTGGATGGAGCGGAGGGAGGGGGGGGGGGGTGGCTGACAAATCAAACCAGAAAAAGTACGTTTAAGAAAACTTCAACATATACTATATACATATTCTGTTTCTGTTTCTAAGAATCGACGTCATTACACTTCGGGTATACCCACAAGTTCTCAGTCTCTCTCTCATATAATGGCGTAGGGTATAGATGTTGATGGTCCCTGTACACTCCTGCTCCGCCCTCTCATGCACCATACTCAGCTAGATGTTGAAACTTTGTTTGTCCTTATCTAACAGGCGGTCATTGATTGATTTCAAAATGTCACTTCTAACCATCACTAATGTGCCCATGATGTCAGCTCTTTCATTGCCCTGGACACCAGCATGACTAGGAAAGTAGATCCATGTCAACCCCTGGATGTTTCAGGCCTCAACAGCTGCAATCCACTCGTACCTAAGTAATCGGTTCTGGATCTTCTGAAATACGTCTTGCGCGTCTGTCACGATGACTACCCTTGTTATAGAAGTCTCAGATATCCATTTCCGTGCTGAGATCAGTGCTTCCATCTCCATTCTCATACTTGAGGTTGTTGAACTGTATGCGTTACTGCGCTCAGCAACGACCTGTCCTTTCACTCTAGCCGAGAAGCCCCAGCCTGATATCTCACTGTGCAGTACTGATCAGTCGGTGTATATGACGACATCACTCTCCTTCGTGTTCTCAGTTATCCGCTAATTCACCTTGTGCTCTGCTGTCTCGTTGCTTCATTCTCTGCATTCCTTGACTAAGATTATGATGACTCTCTGGTACTCTATTATTCTATCCCCAGTGTGGATCTATTCTTCCTCCTTGGCTATCGTTTCAGCTGGAGTGACATGTCCGATTGTTTTCTCTACCTATACCATCCATGACGTCCCTCTCTTGATTCTTGATCCCTTGATGTCTGAGATACTACTGTATAGAGTGTGCGGCATGTCTGTGGTGACACGCATATAGGCTTTGGCTTGTGCCAGTTTATGTCTGGGTGTCACCGATAACAATCCCAACATATACCGCATCATCACAATCGGGGTATCTCTAGTGCAGCCCAGAACCAGTCACATATCTTGAATCTGGATGCGGTCCAACCTTTCACTCTGTGTTCTTGAAAGTGTGAAGATGCCTAGTCCGTAATCGATGACAGACAACACGACCTGACGAAATAGGATGAACATGAGACGTTGTTCCAAGTTAGCAGCAGCCATGGTCTTGAGTGCGCCATAGCCCTCGCTTACATCTTTGTACGATCAAATGTCATTCCGAGGTATTTCAACCTGTCACACGCGTCAATGATTGCAACCCTCAAAAGTGATGTCCGAGAGTTCAGCCTTTATGAAATTATTCAAAGTGCACCACATCATGCAGGCCTTATGCGGATTGATCTTAGAGCCTGAGCCGCACCACTGTAAGATTGCTTGCAAGGTTTCCTGGATGTCTTTGACCCACTTCTTCCTGGTCTCAGCCAGTCATGTACGTTAGGATGCCATTGGAAATGTCAACATTCGCCCTGTCCCTGTGGATTGAATATTGGCTAAATTTTACTGTATAGATGTTTAATAGCACCGGTGAAAGCGGAGACCCTTGAGGCAGTCATGGACATATGCAACTGTTCTTTCCATCAGGGCAGCTGATATTCAACTAACCAGCCTCGAGTTTAAACCACACTGCTTCAGACATGTCCGACTGTTTCTTGCTTTGACTGAAAACCGTTATACTAATCATATAACTTCAACCAGTACTATTGGCCCGATTGGCGAGGAACTATCCAGAGGAAAAAAGTTCAATCGAGGTATCTTGGGCGGTTCTCTAGAAGACGGCACAGAATATAAACAGATTGTGAGTATATATGGAGCCCTAAGGGGTTACCAGATGGATACAACATGAAGACTAGAGAGATGTTCGTTCTCAGATAGGCCTAACAAGCGATTCCCATGACACGATCATATGAAATTAGGCCGATTGAGGCCAGGGTACCGACCAACACTTCTGCTGATGAAATAAACATTCCAGGACAGTAACCTGAAACATGGGAATCCTTTACAATAAGGAAATGGCGAAACGCAAGAAGATGGCTCAGAATTAAACAAATAAAACATACATACAACCATATACACATATACACGCACGTACGCAAACACGCACACACACATACACGTACACACACACATGCACGCACACATACGTACACACACACATGCACGCACACACGCACGTACACACACACACACACATGCGTGCAACATGCACGTACGCACACACATGCAAGTGTATACACGTGTATACATTTATACAAAAACATAGTGAAACATCAAATTGTTAATATATGTTTTGTTTCCCTAACACCAGCAATACATTCGTTTAGTTAATCTCCTTAGTTCAGTTTTCATGTCGGGAAAGTTTGAAAGTTTAGTCTGTTTACTAATGCGATCTGAGATTGATTAGATGACTATGGAACTCTGACCAGGCTGACAGCTATGCAGATATCCTAGATCTCAACACAAACATGAACAGCGACTTCATTAGCATTCGCGCTTCTGGAGAATGTAGCTCAGCCACGGGACGCAACCACGTCACAGATCATATTTGTAAACATAAATCAGTGGAACGGTACAGCTTGGCAGGAAGATTTAAACATCCATCCTGTTGCTGTCCTAATGGCTCAGTGGGGGGTTTACTCCATTTTTAAATGAGCGATCTGTGGTTTGCATCCCAGTTCTGGATCCTGTTCTGTAATTCTTTCATTTCACTTTCCCCTCTTCCCAATTCTTGAATTATCGTCTTTTGACATGCTGGTTTTTTGTTGTCCAAATCATTTGTATTTTCTGCCTTCCTTCACTTATTCATTATTTTGAAATTGTGGCAATCGTGATATTGATACACATACTAGTTACGTAATATTTACTATACTTTAGCTTTTAATCTTTGCAATCATATTAAATTACAAGCAGTTCTGTTACTAGAGAGTTTCCTGTCAGTTCTGAATAAGCAGCCTTCTGGAGTAGGATGAAGTGTGTAGCGCCTGGGGCTCTTGTGGGTCGGGCATAAGCTAAGCAATTAAGATATCCATGTTTCATTATGTACAAACAGAAACTATTTGCCCTTTGCCTTCGTATAAATAATGTTTTAAGGACAGTTTAACACAATGATGCATACACCCCTAGTTAAAACAGTCTATTAAAATGCTCTCGATGAATAACACGTCCAGGTTCTCATTGTACTTCTCGTCAAATGGCAGGCATTGGTAAAAACATTTTGCTGTCTGTGCAAAATGTTTTCAATTGGTGATAATTAATTTATAACAGTTCGTAATTAAAATATTATGATTTCTTCTTCTTCCTCTTCGTACGCTGTCAGACGTCAACCTTTATTTTTTCGAAAAAAGCAGCGGTCACCCTGAGGCTGTCGACACTGCTATAGAGCTTGTCTAGTGTTGCCACTGGTGATGGCCACATCTGCTTTCTCTGATCCTCGTATGTTGGGCAGTTTTGCAGCAGATGTTCAGCGGTCATTCAGCGTATTTCAGCTCATGAAAGCAGAAAATCGAACAGAGAAACGACCACCACTGTTTGTCAAAAGGCAAACGCTATTGATTCTGTGTTATGAAATGCCAACGCACTGAATATGCTTTTAAGCTAAAATATTTCGGAATCCTGTAGTTTACATTTTAATATTCATATCTGAGACAATGACAAGAATTCGATTCTGGTTCTGCATACATCAACAACTTGTTAAGGTCTTCTATAGTCATTGTCATTGGTTGATCCCATTACAGCTGAATATAAATGGTGCCATGATAACAATTGAAAGAGTTATATTTCTTAACGTGTTGATAAAACCACAAATATGTATGGTCCAGTTACTGCACCGAAACAGAAACAAACGAAATCTACATTACTGCCACAATGAGCAAAGATCAACACAAACCAAAACACTTTACAAATCATAACAACAAATAACATAAACTTTACACAAAATAACTTAGGCTTGATACTAAATAACATAGACTTGATACCAAATAATATAGACTTGGTACTAAATAATATATATTTTACACAAAATGCACGTACGTACGTATGTATGCACGCACGCTTGCACGCACGCAAATACCCCACAGACTCTTCCCACCCACCAACCTCCACCCACCCCCACACACCCACACAGACACACAGACAGACAGACACACAGACAGACACATACACACACCCACATCCCCACCCCCAACCCCCACACAGACAGACACATAGTCACACACACATATACACACATATACATACACACACATACACACACATACATACACATATATACACATACAAACACAAATACACATACATACACCTACATACGTACACACACATTCATACATACACCTAATGTGTACACATTCTGTTGATTTATTCTAGTGTTCTGCTCATAATATTTGTTGTTGGTGTAAGTTTATGCTTTTTTAGTGTCCCATTCGTATTGCAGTGCTCATTTTTAACTTGTTACAATTGTCCTATTTTCACTTGTTACAATTGTTGAATTTTCACTTGTTACAATTGTTGTATTTGCACTTGTTACAATTGTCCTGTTTTCACTTGTTACAATTGTCCTATTTTCACTTGTTACAATTGTCCTATTTTCACTTGTTACAATTGTCTTGTTTTCACTTGTTACAATTGTTGTATTTTCACTTGTTACAAATGTTGTATTTTCACTTGTTACAATTGTCCTATTTTCACTTGTTACAATTGGCCTATTTTCACTTGTTACAAATGTTGTATTTTCACTTGTTACAATTGTCCTATTTCACTTGTTACAATTGTCCTGTTTTAACTTGTTACAATTGTTATATTTGCACTTGTTACAATTGTTCTATAATCCCTTGTTACAATTGTCTTATTTTCCCTTGTTACAATTGTTCTATTTTCACTTGTTACAATTGTTCTATTTTCAACAGACATCTTTATAAGCGGGACACAGTTTGTCTCCAGGGGCGACAACATTAGTCTCTACTGCAATGCTAGCAGGGCCGGCAACCCTCACCGACTGCTAGCATGGTTTAAAGGATCCCAAGAGATGATTCAGGACGAAGACAGAGTTATCATTCGTTACATTAACTCCTACGATATACGGTTTGTTAGTAAATACAATGTACCGTGTGGGTGTGTGTGTGTGTGTGTGTGGATGGGGGTTTGTGTGTGTGTGTGGGTGTGTGTGTGTGTGTGTGTGTGTGTGTGTCTGTGTAGGTAGGTACGTCTATGACAAAATTTGCAGTAAACGATTTTATTGGGGAAAGAAGATGGGCCGGGTTGATTTGGGTTGCTTTAAACAAACAACTTGTATACCATTTGTTGAACACAAAAACAGAAAACACAAATGTTTCTTTTAAACACTCCAATGAGCAATGTGTTTGAAAAACAAAACATATTGTTTGTTTGAAGATAAGAATATACTTTTTGACAGAATGAAAGAAAGCAATAGTAAAGAAGAAGATGCTAGCATAAACAAAGGAATAAAGATAATAATCTGTTAGAATGACTTTGACATTTTAAGTAGACACCGTCTGGCTGTTAATCAAGTTCGCTTCAGCTCCATGTGTAGTATAGGAATTGAACAAATTCATCAAATCTTGACCTGTCCATATCTGGTGAAATGTATGTGCCTAGCTCAACGCTCTACTGTCTTCTTTTTCATTTTGTTCAACTCTAGTTGGTGGAATATGGGTCCTGCGATGCATTTTGTTTAATTTTCCAGCTTCCAAGGAGTGCTAAATGCATACATACATATATATTTGTATTAAGACGCCATCTGGAGAACGTAAAGACATATCGAACTGAAACGTTTACTGAACATTTTATGTCAGCCCAGCTTATGTCATTCCCTTTACGAGTTATGAGAAAAAGATTGTGTATGTTGTTATGAGCAAATAGAAAATTCATGAACCTACTAATCACATTCCCTTTAACTCCCAAGTAAAGCTGTTACCGGTTTACTGACTCAGAGAGTACCGATTGGCTGAACGTTTTCAATGTTTGCCTACGAAATTGTTTGGAAAATAAAACAATTTTCTGTGATCAAGCGATGCATAGTAGAGATGGACAGTATGTTGAGAATTCCATGCACAGCAAATAACACTAATAACGTGATGCTTGAAGAGGCACAGACAGAAAGACAGCTTATGGCAAAAATCAGGATAAAGCATCCTTTTCCGGGCATGTCATAAGATGAGTAGGGTTGATACGCAAGGTGACAACAGAATTGCAGGGGAGAGAGACAGAGAGAAACGGAGAAAGAAAATATTGGACATATCGAAGAAATGGCATGGAAAACGATCAACGTCGGGAACAGATAAGCGACATACGCGATAAGAGGAGGGGGCGTTGCATGATCGCCAACCGGCAAGGTACACCATGATGATGATGGACGGGCGGATTAAAGGTGGGAAGAAATTTGCGCAATTGAGGCCACAATCTTGAATGATGTGTGTTAATGAGTGAGTGTGAATGAGTGTGTGTGTGTGTGTGTGTAAGTGTGTGTGTGTGTGTGTGTGACAGTATGTGTGTGTGTGTGTGTGTGTGAGTATATATGTGTGAGTATTGGTGTATGTATACATGTGAGTGTGTGTATGTATATGTGAGCGTATTTGTGTGTGTGTGAGTGTGTGTGTGTGTGAATGTATGCGTGTGTGAGTGTTGGTGTGTGTATGAGTATGAGTGTGAGTGTGTGTGTGTGTGTAGGTGGGTGTGGTGTAGGTGTGTGTGTGGGTGGGTGTGGTGTGTAGGTGTGTGTGCGAGTGTGAGTGTGTGTAATTGTATGAGTGTGAGTGTGTGTGTGTGGGTGTGGGTGTGGATGTGCGTGTGAGTGTGTGTATGTGTGTATGTGTGTTTGCACTTGTTTGCTCTTATTGTAATTTGTGTGGATAACGTTTTCTGCGTGTCATGCCATAAAACATCTGGCACTTAGCGCTTCTCATTAAAATTATTTTTTACGTGCCATATAGTTTTTGTGCAGCGTCCGCTAGACATATGGTTTTTGTGCAGCGTCCGCCAGACATATGGTTTTTGTGCAGCGTACGCCAGACATATGGTTTTTGACAGCGCATGCCAGGTGTGTTGAACAACAAGGAGAAGAACAGAAATTCTATTTTTATTATTGGTGGTGTCTTATTTTTATTATTGGTGGTGTCTTATTTTTATTTTGTGAATGAATTATCAATCTGGAGTCTGCTAGTTTACTTGTTTACAAGAACACATTTTTAAATATTTTTTTTTAAATGAGCAAAAACAATTTTTGTAACAATCGTACAGGCGTGACACGCCGTTATTTTTTGTGCTCCTAAATAATAATATCCTGCCGTTTGTGGTTTGGATTATACCGAGTCCAATAGAGAGCATGTCGTGAGAAGCGACTAACTGTGTGACATGGCATAACACCGGCCATGGTTGGACGGAGGGGGAGGGTGTTAAGAGCAGCATAGATGGCTCGTAACAGGCTGCGGATCTACTTTGCTCTAATGTTTGAGTCTGTTAAGATGGACTCGCACATCAGTTAACCACCGTCCATAGTAGAATAATATGCTGGCTACATCTAGCTCCCGCTAGCGATGGGACCCGCACAGGGGCGTATGTGCCTGATGACGTACAAGTTGACTAAGACTAAGATTATACCGCTCACGATAAAATTGCTTCTTTTCTAACAATTTAGTAAACATGCTAACTGGACTTCGAGTACAATATTTCAATAAGTATAGGGACGGCGTGGCCTAGTGGTTAAGCGACACGGTTCACAACCAGAAGGTGCTCGGTTCGATCCCCATCACAGCACTGACCGTTACCCCGGGGAAGCAAACCCTTAGAAAATGCAGAAGGAAGCAGACCCTTACATAAATGCATGCTGAAGTCGGATGCACTGGGCTGACAGGCGCAAAATAAAAACCACAGTGCAACGAACACCGCCTTGGGGATAAGAGAAATAAGGCGAACGCAAAAGAAAAAAAAATAAGCATTCAACCTAGACTTTTGGTACAATATTCGAAAAAATGGATACTACCATGACTTCTGGTAAAATATTGAAAAAGCATACTGCCTTCTGCTACATCATTCTTATAAGGATGTCTGTATTTCTAGTAAAGCATTCTTATAAACATGCGACATAGAATTATTGTACAAACCTCAAGTATTAACCTAGATTTATGATGCAGCATTTATAGTAATCATACCACCTAAACTTCCGATAAATCACTCTAATAATCATACTAACTTTAGATAATAATAATAGGGCTCTATCGTTGTCGATGAGGACAACCGACATCATCCTTGTCACAAATTTCCCTGTTGGGTGTGCGTGCTCATGTGGCTGACCAGGCCAATGCGGGCTCGAAAACATCTGCTACATATCGGGCACACGAGGTTTGTAGAAGGCGATGGTGTTCCCGCTGTTCGGGATTTCCGGGTCTCGCGTCTGCTCTGGGCTTTCACAACACGGCCGTCTTCGCTGGTAGCTACACCCGCTTTGACTGCGCTTCTCCAGTCAGATCTGTTTTGTGCAAGACATTCCCAGGTGTCGATGTCTATCTGGCAACTTTTCAGTGAGTCCTTCAGTCCGTCTTTAAAACGTTTCTTTGGGCGCCCTCTCTCGCGCCATCCCTCTCTCAGCTCGCCGTAGAGAAGCTTCTTTGGGAGCCGCTCGTCTGACATACGGACGAGGTGTCCGGCCCATCCTAGTCGTGCTTTTTCTAGCAGTGCATGGATGCTGGGCATGTTAGCCCTCGAGAGAACCTCGATGTCAGTAACACGATCTTGCCATCGGATGGGCAATATTCGCCTCAGGCAACCTGTGTGGAAGTGGTTTAACCTCCTTGCATGTCCAGAGTATACAGTTCAGCTTTCGCAAGCGTATAGTAGGGTTGGAATGATGGTTGCACGGTAGACTTTGAGTTTGGTCTTGACGCTGATGCCACGACGTGCCCAGACCATCGAGCGCATTCTACCAAAGGCTGTGCTGATCTTTGCTATTCTGCTTGCCACCTCATCGTCTAGGCTGACAGATCTTGACAGCGTGCTGCCCAGATATGTGAATTTGTCTACGACATTCAGCGTCTGCCCGCTGACTGTAGTCTCTGGTTTTGTGTAGGGCATGCCTGATGCTGGTTGGTACATGACCTCTGTTTTTTGTTTTTTTTGGCATTTATGGTTAGACCAAACTTTTCCCATGCGGCAGAGAACTGGTCAATTCCAACATGCATGTTCAGTTCTGAGTTGCTCATTATAGCGCAGTCGTCAGCAAATACAAGTTCCCTGATTATGTCGCCAGTTATTTTGGTTTTGGCCTTCATTCTTCTGGGATTGAGTAACTTGCCATCTGTGCGGTACTTTCAGCTCCACACATCCCATCTAAACTCCTGATAAATCGTACTAATAATCATACCACTTAAACTTCTGATAAATCATTCTAATAATCATACCACCTAAACTTCTGATAAATCACTCTAATAATCATACCACCTAAACTTCTGATAAATCACTCTAATAATCATACCACATAAACTTCTGATAAGTCACTCTAATAATCATACCATCCAGACCAGTGCTCGCCAACTTGTGTACACTTGGCGCCCACTTTTAAAACTTTCGTGATGATACATTTTCATTACCGCGAACTAAATTATAAATAGAAGAGAATTTTGGGATCGTCCACTGAGTCTATGTATTTTGGATGTTTTTAATCATCATGAAGCATGTCCTTTGCAGAACGTCCCTGTCATACCAGCACATCTGAAAGAAACTCGATATCTTACCAAATCTCCAGCTTGCTCCAGAGTCATGCCCTAGCATTCCTTGACATCTTGGTGTCATCGCCTTCTTGTTCTGCCTCTGCATCTTTTGCCCTGCAATATACCTACCATTACCGTTCTTCCAAAACCGTTGTGTCTTTTGATGTGGCCACAGTTTTTCAATGTTGTTTTCATTATACAAATAATGAACCAATTATTTGTTGTGCTTAAGTCTTGTCGAATGTCTGCATTCTTCTTTTTTTCGGTCCACTGTATTCTGAGGACATTTCTATAACATTTCGACTTGAAGGACTCAAAGAAGTTTGGATAATTGTCCATGTTTCACAGCCATATGCTGCCACGGAAAAACATAGGTTCTCAAATTGTTCACTTTTGTTTGTTTGCTGGTATTCTGCGATAGTTTCTTCAGGTTGTGTTTTTAATACAGCATGCAGTTATTCTGCTATCGGCCACATGGAAGCTAAAATCGCACACTAGCTGACGCTAGGGCCCAGGTTGAAGATCTAGACTTTTAAAAAACTATTCCAAAAAACCGTACAGTATAGACTTATAACTTAACTTAACGTCTTTATACTGGTTTAGAAGACTCTGCAGAGTCTGTATACATCCAGGTTCATTTACATCACCTTGCTCTAAAAGATATTCGCCATGTTACATCTTTCTAATAATCATCTCGCCTAGATTTCTTGAACATTTTTCCAGTAAGTGTAACCTTTATACCAGTGTTTCTCAACCGCCGGTCTGCAGAAATTTACTGGCGCACCGCGAACAGGTTATTGCGGCTTAACCCCTTCTTAGAAGACATAACTTATGTGCACTTAATAGTCTTGACAAATAAAACCTGATCAAATTGTCTTCTGATGTCACTCTCATGTCCAAATATAACATGCGATTATTGATTCAATTGTTAATATCACTTGAAAATGAATATCCAATAAACGACAAACTTTATTTGAATGAAATATCGCTTTCTCAAAACGTTATGTAATTAGTATTTGTATTTACTGCTCGCTTTCTGATTGTTTTAAAGAGCTATACAAGTTTCGTTTGATAATGTTAGATTTAAAAACTTATACACAAAATACAGAACCAAAAAAAAAGTGTTCTTTCCGTCTCAGCTATGACAGAAAAATGTTTCCAATTTTCACCTGTCCGCGAAATTTCTTTCCAATTTTCTGCGGTCCTTCGGTGTAGAAAGGCTGGTAAACACTGTTCTAGACTACTTGTATATCATTCTAATAAACATACTGAAGAAATATCTGGTACATGATGCAAATAAGTATACCACCTACATTTCTAGTGCATCATTCTAAAATGCATACTACCTAGACTTCTGGTGCATCATTATAAAATGCATAGTACCTAGATTTCTGAAAGATCATTCTAATAAGCCCACCACCTACATCTGTATTACATAATTCCAATAAGCATACCACCTAGACTTGTTAGATTATTCTACAATGTATATCCCTTAGACTTCTTGTACATCATTCTAATAAGCATACTTCATACAATTCTGGTATGTCATTCTATTACCCCCACCACGTACATATCTAGTACATCATGCTAATAAGCATACCACCTACAAGTCTGGTATATCATTCCAATAAGCATACCATCTTTACTTGTTATGTCATTTTACAATGTATATAACTTAGACTGTTGTTAAATTTTTCTAATAAGCATACCACCTACAATTCTGGTATATCATTCCAATAAGCATACCACCTAGACTTTTGAACATGTTACATCGGTTCAGCTCGGAGAATACAGTTGACTTTCCTGAGGTAAATCACTTTTGTGTTCCTTCTGTAATAAAATCTAAGTATTATGTGATATTTTTGGGACGTACTAACTGGCCATATCTGTTCTTTCCTCCCAGAGACCTACTGAGCAGCAACCTGCTCATCCAAGGGGCGCAGGCTGACGACTCTGGTCTCTACACTTGCCGGTCACGAGACGAGAAGCTAATGACATCTGCTCATGTGACAGTGCTCACGGGTAACACATAGACAACGGAAACAACCATTGTTATGTCTCTATACCTACTTACTAATATCAGCAACACAGTTACAAAAGTATATAGCTGGGGCAGAAGACGCAGCAGTGAATGAGCTAACAGCAAATAGCGACGTATAGCTGACAGCAGACACTGACTTACAGCAGACAGCGACTTATAGCTGACAGCAGACTTTGATTTATAGCTGATAGCAGACACTGACTTACAGCAGACAGCGTCTTATAGCTGAGAGCAGACATCAAATTATAGCTGACAGCAGACATGGACATAGCTGACAGTGACTTATAGCAGAAAGTGACTTATAGCAGACAGTGACTTATAGCAGAAAGCGACTTATAGCTGACAGTAGACATCGACTTATAGCTGACAGCAGAAATCGACTTATAGCTGACAGCGACTTATAGCTGATAGTATACATCGACTTATAGCAAACAGTGACTTATAGCAAACAGTGACTTATTCAAACAGTGACTTATAGCAGACAGCGACTTATAGCTCACAGCAGACATCGACTTATAGCAGACATCGACATAGCTGACAGCAGACATCGAAATATATCTAACTGTTTGTATCAGGGTCAGTGAACAAGAGCTGACCACCACTATTCTGCCTGAAACTGGATGCCCTGGAAAAGACTGCACCAATGCATCCTGTCTTAGAGAATAACGGTTGAACAAGCAAATCATTTTTTGTATATGTTTTTCAGTAAGAGCTATTATTTATTCTAAAACATACTTTTTAATTGTGAACTGCATCGGCAAACCCGCCATGTACATTGATCTAGGGGGTGGCGAAAGGTCATAGGACTATTTGTGATTAGAATGTATGTAAATAAAATATTTAACATAATGAAACTCCGTTTTTTGATAACATCTTTTGAATGATCTGTCCAATATCCATCATAATTTAATAGATTAACAGGTGTCACTAGTGGAGTATATGTACTCAATTTCAGATCTTGAGGCTGTCGGCAAATTTGTAAAGATTTGAGATATAGGAGGACACGTCCAACACCCATCCGGACAGCGGTCACGGAAACTGAAATGAAAGTTTCTAAAAAGAAAGATACATTTGGGCTACATAATATTCTGCTGAAACTTGATGTAGCAGGCGGAAAGGAGCAGGTATCGCTGTCTTCGATACAGCGTAACAATACTTACTTTTCGAGTCAAGCGCAGAAAAAGAAGAAGAGAAAGAAGAAGAAAAATAGGTAGACGTAGAAGAAGAGAAGAAGAAGCAGAACAACCACAACAACACAATGATGAAGAAGAAGAATAGGTACAGGTATAGGTAAAAGAAGAAGAAGAGAAAGAAGAGGAAGAAGAAAAAGAAGAATAAGCAACATAAGAAGTAGAAGAAGAAGAAGAAGAAGAGGAAGAAGAGGAGGAGGAGGAGAAAGAAACATAACTAAAAGAAGAAGAAGAAGAAAAAGAGAAAAAAGAAGAAGAAGAAGACAAAAAAAGAAGAAAATAAACAAAAGAAGAAGAGAAAGAAGAGGAAGAAGAAAAAGAAGAAGAAAAGAAAGACGAAAAAGAAAAAGGAGAAGAAACAAATGAAGAAGAACAGAAAGAAAAGGAAGAAGAAAAAGAAGTAGAGGAAGACGAAATAGAAAAATAAGAAGAAACAAATGAAGAAGAAAAAGAAGAAAGTAGAACCTACGTTTATCAAAAAGAAACATGAAACCGCGATAAAAAAATCATTAGCTAAGTGAAACTCAAATGAGAAGGAAAGAGTGTGAGATCAAATAAACTTTTGAAATAATAAAGGAGCAGCAGAAAGATTCATGTAAGCAGTAGGTTAATAGAAGGGAAAATAGATAAACACGGGAGCAGACAATTTGATGCTAAATGAAATAGAGATAGAGAAAGACAAACCGAGAGAAGACTAATCACGGAGTTTAACCTTGCCTTTGGCTAAAAGACGGCTAAGACATAATAAACAATTAAATCATGAATTATTGGCGAGTCCAATTACCCGGTTAAGTCAATAAATAGATCTATCTCAAAATACTGTGGGTTTTGTTTTTAAACAACTAAATGAGGTACCAATTATTTTTATTCCACTTACATTGTTTCTTATTTTAAATATAATTTTCATCGATATTAATACAGTTATCGGAGGACGGTGCTGGCTAGTGGTTAAGTGATACGGCTCACAACACGAAAGCGTTGGGTTTGCTCCCCAATCACACCACTGGCCGTTACTCCATGGAACAAACCCTTAGAAAATGCAGAGGGAAGCAGACCGGTAATTAAAATGCATGCCGAAATCGGATGCACTGTGCCGACAAACGCAAAATAAAAAACATAGTGCAACGCATACCGCCTTGTGGAATAGAGAAAAATAAGGTGAAAGTAAAAATAAAACAAAAACAAGAAGAATTACACTTCTCTCTTCGCTTTATCATTGCACCAAAGTCATCTGCTGTATCTGCCACATTCAACCGATCATCGATTATGCTGTCGGCTAAACTATGTGAACACTTATTCAAATTGCTAACATGTCCATCTTTACCAGCTAGTCAGCTAGAATCATCTCTCCTACCTACGACACAGATGATTCTGTTGCAATCTGAACATGACGACCAGGTCGGGCTTCATAAGCATAATGTTAATGTCCTGGAGAAAATATATCAACCAAGTAACGCACTGTTTTACTCGACAAAACAGGATCATTCCTTTATGAATATCATTTGTAGAGAGCCTTTTTCCACAAATAAAACACACACATACAACGGCAGACTGTACTTTGATTCTGCAATATTTGGGCACGGACGCCATTTTGCACAAGCTGTGCAAACGTCCATGCAACACCTAGCCTCCTCTATCTATTGTAACCACAAAGTTGGAGCTGCTGTCACCTAGAAGACACCTTTATAAACTAACAACTATATTTTTCAGCTATACTATATTAGTGTGTGACCTACTTACTGACTTATATAAGTAAGTTAACTGTACATCTCAACAGTGGGTTACTGAAAGAGGTAGGTAGGTATTCACGGAACAAAAGTGGCTGTTTATTTTGCAAAAAGTATAAACTATTAATACATGATAATTATTCTTGCAAAATGTTTAGAAGTCACCACTAGCAAAGTTGCTATACTTACATTTAATATCTTTTTAATGCATGCGAAACGTTTATTTTTTATATGAAATAGTTATGTGATTATTTTTTTAGAATCAAAGTCTATTCGTACACATATTTTACGAAAAAATAATATATTTAATGACCTCATCTTCCGTCAGTTTAAATTTCAGAAAAGGCGTATTAGAAGGATATATGGCACACATTAGTTTGATAAACAAGATATACTGACGTTTTTACCTACAGTTAAACAACATGAGTTAAGATTTATGAAATCTAAACATCTTTTTTTTAAATCTTTTATCTAGGAGGCTCAAACAACGTCAAAAGAGGTGAGTTACGTCATGCAGATTAGTACTTCCTAAAATTGTTATGATATCACACTTTCTTTCAATCACCGTCTCTCAATTGGGGTAGCGTCAGAGAAGTAGATTAACGGTACATCGGCATATGAATTTAGCTTGGTAGCAAATAGAGAAAAATACAGACATGCAGATAAAATGTGGAAACACGAAGCGGGAAAAGAAGAAAGACATAGGGGAAGGTTTAAAATGTTATTAGCTTTATGTGTTAGTTTTTTGTTTAGTTTACTCCATTCTTTTCTCTTATTCTTGAAATCAGATTAAATCTGTCTCAGTTTTCCACGCATGTAAGATAAAACCGAGATGCGTGTTAGAGATATGAGGTTAAAAACCGCGGAGAAGAGCGGTAACACTACAACAATGTTCCCATAGGCATCTAATGCCTGTTGCGTCGATCGACCACTACCATGTCGAACTGCTGAGGGTTGTTCATGCTTGTTCACTGTGGTGGCGTTTATTTGTTTCCTTATACCAGATGTGACGTCAGTGAGTGGAGAGGCTATATAGAACAAGAGATGGAAGAATGGAGGAAGAAATGGGATAGAATGAAAAATCAGCGGTACAGTAAATGGGTGCCATAATAACAATTAATTCAAGCTTCATAAGACCAATTTTAGAACGCAGATTTTAGAAAAAGGGAAATTAAGTAAAACAAAAGTAAAATCAGTATTAAGTGCAATATTGTTTTTAATGTGCATAAAATTACCATGGACTTATTTTTTAAAATTTAAAGAGAAATAGTATCCCAAGAAATGAAAAATGTACTGGAAAAAATATGAACTAGTAAATAAAAGAAAGAGAAGTGAATTTAAAAATGGACAAGAACTGAATTTGAAACAGGAAGTGAACTTGACGTAAATGCCATACCTGCTTATTTCTTGCATCACCTGCTTATGTCATCTCTAAAGCTACACCTGACATTACATGTATCGCCTTCTTATGTTATCTCTAAAGCTACACTTGACATTGCATGTATCACCTTCTAATGTCATATCTGAAGATACACCTGATATTTCTTGTATTACATTCTCATGTCGTCTGTAAAAAAACACCTGACATTTGTTGTATTTCTACTTATGTCACTTAAAAACAACACATTATATTTCTTGTATGATCCACAAATGTCATCTCTACACTACACGTGAAATTGTTTTTACCACCTGATCATGTGTTTTCTAATGCAAAACTTGTAATTCATGCCATCACTGGATCATGATATCGTTAATATTACCCTATGAGTTACGATCATTCTATATTTCTGATATATCTATTACTAAGCATTAGACATTCTAACACTACAGCTGAGATTATTAGTATCTCTCGATCATATCTCTAATACTACAGCTGAGATTATTAGTATCTCTCGATCATATCTCTAATACTACAGCTGAGATTATTAGTATCTCTCGATCATATCTCTAATACTACAGCTGAGATTATTAGTATCTCTCGATCATATCTCTAATACTACAGCTGAGATTATTAGTATCTCTCGATCATATCTCTAATACTACAGCTGAGATTATTAGTATCTCTCGATCATATCTCTAATACTACAGCTGATCTCCTATACAACATGTTTAATACTATACCATCGATTCATGTTATCACCTGGATCTTCAGCAGGACCTAGCAGCAGCACTCAAGAATCAGGAGCTGTCATCAGATTCCAGTCTGCCATCTCACATTCGACGCTCATTCCGCTCATGCTGTTCTTGTATTACAACGCCACGTGACAGATCGCCTTGGAAATAGGTTGACAATTTAGTTTGTGTTTCTACTAGGATTACAGATCATCATTTATTCACTGTTAAATTCGAAGATACGCTTTCCCACGCTGCGCCACATTTTGCATTCCCCACCGAGAGTGACAATGACTTTACGGAAGTACGTTGTTTTCCCACCAGCGTGAATCCTGCCGGCTCATTAAAATCGGCAATTGTGTTCACATGTCTATAAACGTTGTATATGTCTGGTCCATACTTTATAACTACGTATTATGTATTCCTCCCCCCCCCCCCCCCTCCCCTCTTCTCAATCCAAACTGCGACATTTGTCATATTGGCCTTGTTAAGTAAGTGAGTCGTGTTGCGATATGTGTATATTCGTCAAGGTACATATTTGGTCGAAAGTAGGCCAAGTGCGGTACACCCCATCACAATTGTTGCATATTTAGCACAGCCCAGAATTATTTGCATTCCTTCATTGTGAAAACAGTCTAATCCTCACACTGTTTATGACTGCCCGAAGATGCGCAGATCATAACTGGATGCGGATAAGGTCAACTGACGATATTAAAGCACAAGCAGTTAATGTTCCAGGTTTCCAATGTTTTCTGTACCGTCAACCTTCGATTTCATCGATTTGCTCGACACGTCATCCATACAACACGATGCACTCATACGTTGATCTACAATATCACGTAACGTCTGTAAATGTCCTGCAAGAGACGTGTGATTTCATTTCAGAGGTGTTCTCAGAGAAGAACATAACATTTGTGAGAATTCTATTCACGTGGTTTAGGTTTGAACATCCGTTCCTGAGAATATTCTCATTATCACAGAAAGAGCAGTTTGAAACTGGTTGTATACAGACTCTGCAGAGTCTCATAAACCAGTATAAATACGTTGTTAAAAGCAGAGAGCATTGGGTGACACATGTGAATAAACTCATACTTTCTAATATTTATCAATTAATGCGTTATTATTCATTATAGATAAAAATCCGCTATTACGTTCACTGCCCTTTGATTGATGTCCATCATTCAGCGCACCAAGGACTTAAATTCCCATTTGACATGTGTTGAAAAAGTGTCGTGTCTGTAATGTCAAGTTATCAGTATATTACACCTATAATTTTATATTTTCATTTATCTTTGAGAATATGTAACCATTTCCGTAAATATTTATAATGCAACTAAAATTGTATTTAAGATAATGTTAAGGTTGAATTCAAGCAAAAATCGTAAAGTAAAATGTTAACTATTTATCTCTAAAAGCAGCAACTCAAAATGAGGTGGTTATGGCGATATGTTCACACAAGAAGATGTACGATATAAGGGATATGACCCTCTGATGAGACGGCAAATTGACCACTTAGCAATCAAACACGTATTTGCAGAAAATGACAAAGGTTTACATATAAAGAAATAACTTGGCGAGTAATGTGTATCCGAGTTGCAACAGAGCATCACATGACATCCTGCGTGGAGTATCAGCTCCACCGTACACAGACAAGTAAAGTTGGTCTTGTGGCTGGCAGGCATTAGCTAATTTAAACAACAAATAGTCTCAGAATCCAACCGCGCAGCAAAGACAAGAAAAGTTCTGCTTTGGGCTTAACAAATCGTTCTATTGGCTAACTCTTAAAGGTAATAATTGTGTAACTAGTTTTGCCATAATTTTTTTTTCTCTAAAAGCAATCTCTTCATAAAACTTCACTTTTCTTAATTATTTCACAAGGAAGACAAACATGTTATATATCAAATTAAAGGAAAATAAATATGCAGTAAGAATATGAAGGTTTGTAGAATCTCATAAAAAATTACAAGTAATTATAAATAATTATATCGTCCTTTTTTGTAATAAAAACTATTTTTTCACACACACAAATGTCACCAATCCATGAATAACCACTGAAACGTAATTAAGATTGGTCTAGTCTACTTCAGAATAACAGTAATCTACATACGAATAATATCTACAAGAAAATATTTTTTGTAGCAGTCAAATAGAGTTGATGTGTTATTGAGTTCCAGGTCTCCATTCACATCACATGATCGACCACACTTTGGCAGCATTTCTGAATGAGTTCGGGTCTAATTCAGTCAGTAGTGGTGATGAAATGTGGTACTGAAACCCATTAGCTATCATGTTCTCTAGAATTTGCTTTGGAAATATTCCCTCTTCGTTTTTCTGTTGATGTTACAGTCAAACGTATTTGCCTTTTAGCAGCACTAGGTCCTAGCTGTGACAACACCCTCTCATCTTCAGCATCAGATTCAGTAAGCTGGGTAGGTTGAATAAAATTATATTCTACGTCTAAGCTCGATTCAACATAAGAAATTTGAGAATGATCGTCACTAAATTCATCTAGAGTACACAACTCCCTAGCCTTTTGTACAGATAAAAACAACCTACATTTATATAATCATGAAGTCCTAGGTTCGCTTCTAATGTTTGTGATAAACTGACTTGAAAGATGACAAATGTTTTCCAACTTTGAATTTCCTCACAATGCACGACGCTGCTTCTACAATTGAAACGGAAATATAAGAGCTACTTCCCTTACCGAGTAATTAAAATTAAAATTTAGAAACACTGAAAAAACTAAACAAATTTCGTTTAATGTGCTGTTAACGATATGAGAGTTTTTCTGCCATCAAGCGGGCGCCAGGAAAAACGCTGACGATGTTCTTATGGCCTTTAAGGTGTTACCAAAGATTATCACAGCTCTGAATCGCATCACACACCATCTGAATAAAGTCTATTTGACTGCTGAAGACGACCCTCGTCAGAACTAGAGTAATTTTTAAGACTGGACATTAGTAAATATACAATCATAAAACAGAACAACAAGGCCAAATGACTTACGCTATACAAGAACAAGTCCCGATTGGTCTGCCGGGGGTCTTTGTGTATGACAAGGACAAGAATAGTACCACTGCCCCACAGAGAGCATGTCGTAAGAGGCGACTAACTGTGTGACATGGCATAACATCGGCCATGGTTAGGTGGTTTGTTTAGAACAGCACAGATGGCGCCTACCAGGCTTCAGGTATACTTTGCTTTAGTATTTGAGTCTATTAAGACGGACTCGCACATCCGTAACCGCTTGTCCCAACGCTGCGGGGGATTAAGTTGCACAAGCCTAGCCTGCTAAGCAGGAAACCCTTCTGCCGGCTACATCCAGATCAAACCAGAGCTGGGACCAGCACACGGGCATGTGCCCCTGTAGAAGTACAGGTGGACTAAGAACTAAGAACTATACAAGAACAGGGTTACAGGACCAAAAGACCTCACATCACACTAAACAAGAACAGTGTCACAAAACCAAAAGACCTTACATCCCACTATACAAGAACAGTATCACAAGACCAAATGGCCTACCACTACACTATACAAGAACATGAAAACCTAACACTACACTATAGGCGAACAGTATTACAAGACCAACTGACCTAACACTACACTATACAAGAGCAAGGTCACAAGATCAAAAGACCTTACATCACACTATACAAGAACAGTGTCACAAGACCAAATAACCTAACATTACTCTATACAAGAACAAGGTCAGAAGACCTAATGACCTACCACTACATTATACAAGAACAGGTTGACACACCAGACACATTGAGAAACATGCCTTAACAGCTATACCAGGCTGTCTATAACTTCTGTTTGAAGGAGAGTTGCCTGACCAAAAGCAGACAAATTTGCACAAACAAACAAAATAATTATTCAAATTAAGAATTTTCTATTCGACATTATTGGTAAATGATGTCAGTGTTAGACTGAATCAATCTGCAAAGTAATTCAATTTTCAGAGGCAAACGAACGAAACATTAGCCGTTATGCTGAGATACAGTCAAGATAATTGCGTTTATAAATGAGACGAGTTTACACTTGAGAGTCTGCACATTATTGTAAAAACTGTAGAACTTGGTTGTGACATTTATTCTGTCTGGTACACAGAAAAGATATTATGTTTGTATGTCGTGACATTTATGCTGTCTGGTATACGGAAAAGTTATTACTTTTGTATGTCGTGACATTTATGCTGTCTGGTACACAGAATAGATATTACGTTTGTATGTCGTGACATTTATGCTGTCTGGTACACGGAAAAGATATTACGTTTGTATATGGCTATTTATTATACGTTCCGCCGGCATAATGCATGTATTTCTTACAACGGATTTGGAATTTTGATTCCAGAGTGATTTAATTCTAGAAGCACATCAAGTACACACACAACTTATCTGAGAGGAAAAAATGCACATGTGTATGAGCTCGCAGTCCATTGAACGTGTCCAACATTCATTTCAGTAGTCGCTCTTCTTCTCTAAGTAATTTAGATAACAACAAAGGAGTAGAATACATATGTAAGCAAAATAGAGGTTCAGCAATTTTTAACGGGAGTAAATTATTCACAACGAGAGAATGAAAGTGAGATTATCGAAGAAGAAAAAAACGGTCTTAATAAGATTATTGAAAATGAGAAATGGAATTCGATAGCTCTTATCATTCTCTTCATAATCATTATCGACACTACATTATCTAATCATCCTCATTAGCACTGTTAGAACTCCATCGTCATCACCATATGTTATAATGATGACTGTCATGACCTTTGTATCTACCATCCTTCACCCTTATATCATGCCTATCACGGTTATCGTAAACACTACCACCATCATAAACGACAATCTACTCTGTCTTCCCACACAATCATCATGATGCTTGAGCTCAACATCAACATCGTCAAAATAATACAAGATCCAACAACCTTTGCGAACCTGCAACATTAAGTATCGCCATTTATAAAGCAACTAGCACCAGTGCCACCTCGACGGCCACAACATTGGTGTTATCACAACAGGAATAATTATCCAACTGTATCACACTGATGTTATCACAACATAAATAACTCTTCAAAGCAACCACACTGCTGCTATCACAACAGAAATAAATCTTCAACTATATCACACGGGTGTTATCACAACAGGAATAATTCTCCAACTATATCACACTACTGTTATCATAACATAAATAACTCTCATAAGCAACCACACTACTGTTGTCACAACAGAAATAACTCTCCAATTGTATCATACTGCTATTATGACAACGTAAATAACTCTTACACTGTTACATACTGCTGTATCACAACAAAAATAACTCCTCTCCAACGATAAAACACTGCTGTTGTCACAACATAAATAATTCTCCAACTATATCATGATACGGTTGTCACAACAGAAATAACTCTCCAACTGTATCACACATCTGTTATCACAACAGAAATAACTCTCCAACTATATCACACTGCTGTTGTCACAATAGAAATAACTCTCCAACTATATCACACTGCTGTTGTCACAGCAGAAATAACTCTCCAACTATATCACACTGCTGTTGTCACAGCAGAAATAACTCTCCAACTGTGCACTCTCATTATCTTCACCATCATTGAGCACTTCCATTGAAGAAAAGTCACTGAAACTGTTAATTAATTCGTATCCTTATCTGTGCAATCATGAATATTACTGGATTACTGGATTGCTGGATGACCCGTCTTTCAACGACAGTTACACAGTTGCGGGTAGTGAATTCTCTTTTAATCACATGCATTAAATTATATGTATAATTGATAACATCCTAGAGTGATCTAGATCATTAATTCGTCTGTGGTTCAAACATCATGTACTCAACGAAATGATAGCATTCACTCATGTTTAGTGTCTATCGTTTCTTGGTTAATGTCCTTGTACGTGTTGTTCATTTGCTTGAATTTACAATTGCTGGAAATCATTTATTTCTGTCATTCTTTCTTCTTTATTTGGGTTTCTTTTGTTTTGTTAATTAGATAAACCGTCCATCATTAGTTAGCACTAGTGCACCTTATAATTGATATGTGTATATATGTGTGTCTATGTGCGTGCATGTGTATGTATGTGTGTGTGTGTGTGTGTGTGTGTGCATGTTCATGTGGTGTACAATGTGAGGAACGTTAGTTGGTTTGGTTTGTTTGCTTGCTTGTTTGTTTTTTGTAACTTTGTATATACAGAAACAAAGAAATAAGTAAGGCAGGAAGTAGAGAAAGAAGTAAGATAAGAAGGAAGGAAAACAGTAACGCCGGAAGCAAAGTAAGAAGTAAGACAAGAAGAACAGAAAGAAGAAAGGATTTACGAAAAATTAGACGTAAGATAAAAAGAAAAGAAAATGTACGGCATGTAAGAAAGATAGACGTAAAACCAGCAAAAGCGAAAGACGTATAGCAGTACGGGAAAATATGAGCAAAGCATGAAGGAAAGAAATGGGTGAGACAGTAAAGGATGAGTAAAGCAGGAATGAAAGAAAGAAAGAAGTACGGCAGGAATTAAATAAACCATTAATATAGGAAGAACATAACGAATTCAGAAATTAAAGAAAGAAGTTAGGCAGGAAGAAAACAAAGAAGTAGGACAGGAAGGAAGGAAAGAAAGAAGAAAGAATGAAAAGAAATAAGTAAGATGGAAACGAAAGAAATAATTATTGCAGCAAGGAAAGAAGTGGATAAGACAGGAAGGAAATAACTAGGTCAAGCAGGAAGGGAAGAAGTGGATAAGACAGGAAGGAATTAACTAGGTCAAGCAGGAAGGAAAGAAGTGGATAAGACAGGAAGGAAATAACTAGATCAAGCAGGAAGGAAAGAAGTGGATAAGACAGGAAGGAAATAACTAGGTCAAGCAGGAAGGAAAGAAGTGGATAAGACAGGAAGGAAATAACTAGGTCAAGCAGGAATGAAAGAAGTGGATAAGACAGGAAGGACATAACTAGGTCAAGCAGGAAGGAAAGAAATGGATAAGACAGGAAGGAAATAACTAGATCAAGCAGGAAGGAAAGAAGTGGATAAGACAGGAAGGAAATAATTAGGTCAAGCAGGAAGGAAAGAAGTGGATAAGACAGGAAGGAAATAACTAGGTCAAGCAGGAATGAAAGAAGTGGATAAGACAGGAAGGACATAACTAGGTCAAGCAGGAAGGAAAGAAATGGATAAGACAGGAAGGAAATAACTAGGTCAAGCAGGAAGGAAAGAAGTGGATAAGACAGGAAGGAAATAACTAGGTCAAGCAGGAAGGAAAGAAATGGATAAGACAGGAAGGAAATAACTAGGTCAAGCAGGAAGGAAAGAAGTGGATAAGACAGGAAGGAAATAACTAGGTCAAGCAGGAAGGAAAGAAGTGGATAAGACAGGAAGGAAATAACTAGGTCAAGCAGGAAGGAAAGAAGTGTATAAGACAGGAAGGAAATAACTAGGTCAAGCAGGAATGAAAGAAGTGGATAAGACAGGAAGGACATAACTAGGTCAAGCAGGAAGGAAAGAAATGGATAAGACAGGAAGGAAATAACTAGGTCAAGCAGGAAGGAAAGAAGTGGATAAGACAGGAAGGAAATAACTAGGTCAAGCAGGAAGGAAAGAAATGGATAAGACAGGAAGGAAATAACTAGGTCAAGCAGGAAGGAAAGAAGTGGATAAGACAGGAAGGAAATAACTAGGTCAAGCAGGAAGGAAAGAAGTGGATAAGAAAGGAAGGAAATAACTAGGTCAAGCAGGAAGGAAAGAAGTGTATAAGACAGGAAGGAAATAACTAGGTCAAGCAGGAAGGAAAGAAATGGATAAGACAGGAAGGAAATAACTAGGTCAAGCAGGAAGGAACGAAGTGGATAAGACAGGAAGGAAATAACTAGGTCAAGCAGGAAGGAAGGAAGTGGATAAGACAGAAAGGAAATAACTAGGTCAAGCAGGAAGGAAAGAAGTGGATAAGACAGGAAGGAAATAACTAGGTCAAGCAGGAAGGAAAGAAGTGGATAAGACAGGAAGGAAATAACTAGGTCAAGCAGGAAGGAAAGAAATTAGTGAAGCAAAAAGGAAAGATATTGGTACAGCAGGAAGAAAAGAAATAAGTACAGCAGGAAGGAAAAAAGTAGGTACAACAAGCAGGAAAGATAAAAGTAAGAGAACAATTAAGGAAAGAAAGAGTAACTTAATAACGAGGTGGAGAGACCAGTAAACATGTATGCAAAAATAGGTTTTTATTAAGTTAGTATGTCTGTATGCTTCTAAATTATTTGAAAAACCAGCTATTTATTGACGTTCTCTGCGTAAACGTAACAAGTATATGAAATAAATAAATATATTCATTTCTTCTAAACCGTCTTCATGGTTAGATTCACTGTATGGTGTGATTCTTTATTCGTGACAATAAATCCTAGTCAAGTAGGGAAACATTAACATCATATTTAAGTAACGTGTTAATGAGGACTGAAACACCGTACAGTTATGGTCAACTGTATATTATTATTATTATTAGTATTGAATTATTATTTTTATTATATATATATATATATATATTGATTAATTGATTGATTGATTGATTGTGTTAACAAATAAAAACACTTTTAAAAAATAACATCGTTTTCCAAACCTTTCTATAGGTCTCCTATTACAAGCTCTTTGGTATCATTGTACGAGGGACAGTCATTAAGTAACAGTCATTTTGCTAATAATATTTTTTACAAAAGAGTATTAAAAAGATATGAATTGTGTGAATGTGTTATTTTTCGACACAGTGCAAATGCATGGCAACACACTTTGTCCACCTGCCTACTAGCTTGCTGATGTCCTGTAAAAAAAAGTCTTTTCGTGTGTTCTTTAACCAGGTAAGACGTCAGCCTCGGGTGCTGGAGGTCGCACGTTCAAGTCACGGTGGAGACCGGGATTTTTTCATATGGACTTTCTGGTATTTCCCTTGATCTCTAGGTAGCAGAGCTCGGACGCCTGTGATCAGTGTCGCGCATGTTATAAATCCCTCGGCAGATGGAAATCGAAAAAAGTAGGCTTAACGGCAGCTACCCGCACAAAATTCAAAAAATATTTTACAAAAATTATCCGCTAGGTGCTACGTTGGATCCTCGACTAAACTAAACTAAACTAAACTAAACTAAACTTTAAACTAAACTAAACTAAACTAAACTAAACTTTGACCACCTTTTCCAATACTTCGCTATCAGCTGCCTTGTCACCCATATGCTATTCTTTTTATTATAATCGAGGTCATCACCGACAATGTTGTGCGCAGCGCTGTGGTTCTTGTTGAAAGCTACGTTTCTTTCATGGTTTCACACCCTCTGACCACCAAAAAAAAACAACCGAATAACTCTTCTCTGTTTATCCATGGTGCAAGTCGACAGTGTGACCACCATGTTGCACACTTTATTGCGCATGCACATACAATCGATAGTGACCATCTCTACATGGAGTATTGCTAAAGAGCCATTTTGTGTTCTTAAATCATATTTTCCGTTGTACATACTCGTCCCCACACTTTATAATAAAATTGTTGTTACTTAATGGTTGTCACTCGGATATTCAGTTCGCGAGCTCTTATTTAGAACTTCTCGCTGCTCAATGCATTTGGGACACAGTAAATACAAAATGAGAAACCTAGTAGCCCTTTTTTAAGTCATGTTTGACTATATGTTGATGCGACCTTGGAGTAAAAACTGTCCACCTGATCTAATCAAGCATTCTAAACACGTACTTGAAACCGCTACCATTTCTGCCTTGCCAGAGTTGGAAAGATGCTATCTTAGCCCAAGATATAAGGGATTAAAAAATTGTCACATTACACAAAACTAAAGGTGATAGAAGTTACTGTAAAAAATACAGAGGCATCTCACTGTTCAGTGTTATTGGCAAAGTCTTTGTTACAGTGATCATACTAGGACCACACAAACTGACTGACCGCGTGTACCCATAGTGATCTTACTGGGACCAAACAAACTGACTGAGCGTGTGTACCCATAGTGATCTTACTGGAACCACACAAACTGACTGAGCGTGTGTACCCATAGTGATCTTACTGCGACCACACAAACTGACTGAGCGCTTGTACCAATAATGATCTTACTGCGACCACACAAACTGACTGAGCGCGTGTACCCATAGTGATCTTACTGCGACCACACAAACTGACTGAGCGCGTGTACCCATAGTGATCTTACTGGGACCACACAAACTGACTGAGCGTGTGTACCCATAGTGATCTTACTGGGACCACACAATCTGACTGAGCGCGTGTAACCATAGTGATCTTCCTGTGGCTACACACACTGGCTGAGCGTATATACCCATAGTGATTTTACTGCGACTACACAAACGGACTGAGCGTGTATATCCATAGTGATCTTACTGCAACCACACAAACTGACTGAGCGTGTATACCCATAGTGATGTTAATGCGACCACACAAACTGACTGAGCGTGTGTACCCATAATGATCTTACTGCGACCACACAAACTGTCTCAGCACGTGTACCCATAGTGATCTTACTGCGACCACACAAACTGACTGAGCGCGTGTAACCATAGTGATCTTACTGCGACCACACAAACTGACTGAGAGTGTGTACCCATATGATCTTACTGTGGCTACACAAACTGGCTGAGCGCGTGTACCCATAGTGATCTTACTGTGGCTACACAAACTGACTGAGCATGTGTACCCATAGTGATCTTACTGCGACCACACAAACTGACTGAGCGCTTGTACCAATAATGATCTTACTGGGACCACACAAACTGACTGAGCGTGTATACCCATAGTGATCTTACTGGGACCAAACAAAATGACTGAGCGTGTGTACCCATAGTGATCTTACTGGAACCACACAAACTGACTGAGCGTGTGTACCCATAGTGATCTTCTTGTGGCTACACAAACTGGCTGAGAGTGTGTACCCATACTGATCTTACTGCGACCACACAAACTGACTGAGCGCGTGTACCAATAATGATCTTACTGCGACCACACAAACTGACTGAGCGCGTGTACCATAAGTGATCTTACTGCGACCACACAAACTGACTGAGCGCGTGTACCCATAGTGATCTTACTGCGACCAAAAAAATTGACTGAGCGCGTGTACCCATAGTGATCTAACTGCTACCACACAAACTGACTGAGCGTGTGTACCCATAGTGATCTTACTGCGACCACACAAACTGGCTGAGCGTGTATACCCAGAGTGATCTTACTGTGACAACACAAGCTGACCGAGCGTGTATACCCATAGTGATTTTACTGCGACTACACAAACGGACTGAGCGTGTATATCCATAGTGATCTTACTGCAACCACACAAACTGACTGAGCATGTGTACCCATAGTGATCTTACTGCGACCACACAAACTGACTGAGCGCGTGTAACCATAGTGATCTTACTGCGACCACACAAACTGACTGAGAGTGTGTACCCATATGATCTTACTGTGGCTACACAAACTGGCTGAGCGCGTGTACCCATAGTGATCTTACTGTGGCTACACAAACTGACTGAGCATGTGTACCCATAGTGATCTTACTGCGACCACACAAACTGACTGAGCGCTTGTACCAATAATGATCTTACTGCGACCACACAAACTGACTGAGCGCGTGTACCCATAGTGATCTTACTGGGACCACACAAACTGACTGAGCGTGTATACCCATAGTGATCTTACTGGGACCAAACAAAATGACTGAGCGTGTGTACCCATAGTGATCTTACTGGAACCACACAAACTGACTGAGCGTGTGTACCCATAGTGATCTTCTTGTGGCTACACAAACTGGCTGAGAGTGTGTACCCATACTGATCTTACTGCGACCACACAAACTGACTGAGCGCGTGTACCAATAATGATCTTACTGCGACCACACAAACTGACTGAGCGCGTGTACCATAAGTGATCTTACTGCGACCACACAAACTGACTGAGCGCGTGTACCCATAGTGATCTTACTGCGACCAAAAAAATTGACTGAGCGCGTGTACCCATAGTTATCTAACTGCTACCACACAAACTGACTGAGCGTGTGCACCCATAGTGATCTTACTGCGACCACACAAACTGGCTGAGCGTGTATACCCAGAGTGATCTTACTGTGACAACACAAGCTGACCGAGCGTGTATACCCATAGTGATTTTACTGCGACTACACAAACGGACTGAGCGTGTATATCCATAGTGATCTTACTGCAACCACACAAACTGACTGAGCATGTGTACCCATAGTGATCTTACTGCGACCACACAAACTGACTGAGCGCGTGTAACCATAGTGATCTTACTGCGACCACACAAACTGACTTAGAGCGTGTACCCATAGTGATCTTACTGTGGCTACACAAACTGGCTGAGCGCGTGTACCCATAGTGATCTTACTGTGGCTACACAAACTGGCTGAGCTCGTGTACCCATAGTGATCTTACTGAGACCACTCAAACTGACTGAGCGCGTGTACCCATAGTGATCTTACTGCGACCACACAATCTGACTGAGCGCGTGTACCCATACTGATCTTAATGCAACCACCCAAATTGACTTAGCGCGTGTACCCATAGTGATCTTACTGAGACCACACAAACTGACTGAGCGTGTGTACCCATAGTGATCTTATTGGGACCACACAAATTGACTGAGCGAGTGTACCCATAGTGATCTTACTGTGGCTATACAAACTGGCTGAGCGCGTGTACCCATAGTGATCTTACTGAGACCACTCTAACTGACTGAGCGCGTGCACCCATAGTGATGTTACTGCGACCACACAAACTGACTGAGCGCGTGTACCTATAGTGATCTTAATGCAACCACACAAACTGACTTAGCGTGTGTACCAATAGTGATCTTACTGCGACCACACAAACTGACTGAGCGTGTGTACCCATAGTGATCTTATTGGGACCACACAAATTGACTGAGCGCGTGTACTCATAGTGATCTTACTGCGACCACACAAACTGACTGAGCACGTGTACCCATAGTGATCTTACTGCGACCACACAAACTGACTGAGCGGGTGTACCTATAGTTATATAACTGTGACCACACAAACTGACTGAGCGGGTATACCCATAGTGATCTTACTGCGACCACACAAACTGACTGACCGTGTGTACCCATAGCCATCTTACTCTGACCACACAAACTGACTGAGCGCGTGTTCCCATAGTGATCTTACTGCGACCACACAAACTGACTGAGCGTGTGTACCCATAGTGATCTTACTGCGACCACACAAACTGACTGAGCGTGTGTACCCATATGATCTTACTGTGGCTACACAAACTTGCTTAGCGGGTGTACCCATAGTGATCTTACTGTGGCTACACAAACTGGCTGAGCGCGTATACCCATAGTGATCTTACTGAGACCACACAAACTGACTGAGCGTGTGTACCCATAGTGACCTTACTGGGACCACACAAACTGACTGAGCGTGTGTACCCATAGTGATCTTCCTGTAGTTACACAAACTGGCTTAGCGTGTGTACCCATAATGATCTTACTGCGACCACACAAGCTGACTGAGCGTGTGTACCCATAGTGATCTTACTGCGACCACACAAACTGACTGAGCGTGTGTACCCATAGTGATCTTACTGCGACCACACAAACTGACTGAGCGCGTGTACCCATAGTGATCTTACTGCGACCACACAAACTGGCTGAGCGCGTGTACTCAGAGTCCCAATGTGGATTCCGATCTGGAAGATCAACGATCGACATGATCTTCTCTCAACAACAGCTACAAGAAAAACCCCATGAGCAGAACTAACCTGCTAATGTCGCTTTTATCGACCTGACAAAAGCATTCGATTTCGTTAGCAGGGCTGGACTCTCCAAAATCCTCTAAAAAATAGGCTTTTCTCATTAACTGGAGAGCTTATAGTGGCATCCTCACTCTCTTCTCTCGAGCCCCCCAACCCCAGTGGCAAGTCAAGGACAAGACGACTAGGGGGCGACTACGAGATGCAAAGAACTACGCATCAAGCACCTCTAAAAAAAAGACGGCGGATTCGGGAGTCGAACCCACACCACCTAATCACGAGTCCGACGGCTTGCGCTACTTGAAAAGTAGCGCAGTTAATACTTATTAAAAAATAGCGCTCGCAAATAAATTATGCCATAATCGTCTGCGATAGTCGGCGGCCTTTGCCTTGCCTTTGCCTTTTTTATAAGTACGACGCATGACATCTGGTCGCTCTCTTGTACCCCCCAACAGCTTGATTCAACCAGGGTGGTTGGACAAAAGGAGATCTAGTGGTTCTGCGTCCGATCGTCTGGCACAGCTTGTTCACTACATTATCCTGTTCGTACGTGTATCTAAACACCTGTTTGGCTTTCCAGTGTCTGGTGTGTTTTCTTCTGGGTATTAGTACGACACATGGCATGTGGTCGCTCTCCTGTGCCCCTAAATCGTCACAGCGTGTGGATAGAGCAACGTCACTTGATATAAGTGCCAGGTCGATAACCCCGTACGTATCTCCCCGTCGAGATGCTAGTCTAGTTAGACGTCCGTTATTTACGACAGTGAGGTTTGTGTGGCCTAATGTCTGGCTCAAGGCGACCCATTGCCTATTTTCAGTGGTATTTCCCCACTTCTGTGACCTAACAATAAAGCCACTTGCAATGAGACACTTTTTGCTCTGCGACCCTGACCAGTCTGACAGAAACTCCCTCTTTACGTCCTCGAAGAGGTGATCTACGTGAGCGTATACGTTGTAGATTCTCCATTATTTGTGGTTGATTGTTACTGAATCCCTTGTATCTCGACATCTTCAATTTTACGGGTGCTAGTATATATCCATGTATGGGGAAGTTCTTGCTTCACATATATGGCCAGTCCCCGCTTTCCGGGCCTGCATGGATTACTTTAGCAGCTGTATCCTGGACACTTGATGGCAACATTCTCCTTCAAGCAGGTCTCCTGGATAATGAAGATGTCAAAATTGTATAACATATTTTTTTAAGATTGACTTCGCGTTGGGTATCGCTGCAGCAATTCCAGTAGCCTATACATTTGTTAACCGAAGTTTTTCTGAGTTTTTTTTTTGACATTTTCTCTTTCCGGCTCTTTTCTTTCTCTCTCTCCTCTTGTCGTCCCTTCCTCTCCTTCTGCATCCACCTTCCTTTGCACGCTTTGCTGGAGACATTGCAGAGTTAGGATTAGACATTTGCGCCATACGAGTACAATGTAAAACAAAAATCATTCCTGCATAATTCAACTTTAAGACCTTAAAACCACATGTTGATAACTTGGACAAACATCTTAATATAACAAGAAATAGTTTTTTTATGAATAAAACGACGCGCCACAGGAAACCATAACATAATATTTGTTTAAACGAAGCAACATAACTTATGGCCTATTCTCTTCCTGTAGCGTTAAAATGTGTTGATGTTATAATGTAATCACGAAGACTTTACCAACCTGCTTACTCTCTGCAAGAGTGGACACAGAGCTGTAGGCATTTCAACATGAAAACGTGAATTAAATTGGCTTAGTGTCATGTGAATATCAACTTACAGGACTTTTGCGTAAATTAGACCAGGCGTCTTCGATTTTGCGATTACTAATCAGTTTAGAAGAGAACGTCTAGACGTCATGTTTTATTTATACAAGCCAATACATGAGCGTATAACAAGGATAGTTTAGTTAAGCTAGCAAAGATCTCTTGAAAGACTGCTCGGATTTTTTTAAATTACAAAAATTTGTATTTAAATTATATTTTCTGTGTAAAATTTCGCTATTTGTGCGTGGATTTTTTTGGCTCATTCTGGATGGCAGTGTCTGTTATGTGACGAACTTTACCTATCACTGTGATGTTCGTTCTCGCGCATTGCGGTAGTCAACTTGGAGGAATTATAGGGCGTTTAGTTCATTTAATAATTATTACCCACGGTGTGGGCAACTGAGATGCTAGTCTGGTCAGGCACACAGCATACTGACCCGGACGTTGTGTTGTGGTCAGGCACGATATACTGACCAGGACGTCGCGTTAGGGTCAGGCACACAGTATACTGACCCGGACGTTGGGTTAGGGTCAGATACGATATACTGATCAGAACGTCGTGTTAGGGCCAGGCAAAATATACTGACAAAGACCACTATCTTTCATCCATGTAGTGTTCCCTTGAAACAGGCTGTTTTCATAGCAGTCTGGTTCACGAGATATAGATCGACGTGATCTCAGTAGGGATGACCATCACGCAGATAAAGCCACGCAAAGGAGGACAGCGATTGAAGGACAGCAGTCCACCTTCATCAGCACGCTCGGGATATGAGAAAAGCTAATACAATCCACTTGATGTCCTTTACAGGACGCAAAAAAGACTAAACATACTCACTTTGTGCATTAAACAGCAACAATGCAATGTAGTAGGTCAGATGCATATAGTGTTTTTTCATATAGATGCTGAGCATGTGTAATGCATATGGGACATAATTTTTGTTTGTTAATGTTAGGCGAGTCCTTATCTCAGTAGTGTCCCTTAGTTCAGTGAATCCAGTGTTGTCGCTATGGCTGTGAGGTAATTCACTCACCTCTCAAACCGATGAACGCAAACGATGTGTGATCGAATCCCGCAAACTTCAAGCTACCCCTTGTCTCAAAAGGTGGTGGGACCAGAGTACCTGCATCCTGAGTTATCTCCAGTCGTCTTGACTTATGTCTTGCCACTGGTCCAATGTAACTCGAGACCAGAGATCCAGTGTAGTTTTTTCTTCCTCACTTTAATTCAAATACAGAGTTATTCAGCGATACAAGTTAATTTTGATGTCACCCTTATCATTTGCAATGGGCGACTAATTAACTAATATCAAGTGCTGGTCATACCATATTCTTTCTTGTTCATGCTGCTATACTGATGTCGAGACCTAAGCTAGATGCAAGGTTTTCGAGGTGCTCAGGTGCTTGTATTAGTGCTTGAGAATGGGAGTCTGGTATGATTACGTCCCCTGCGTTGTCGAAGTCGGTCACAGGCTTCTTCCCGATGGTGACTCACAGGTTGTACCTCTCCAGCTGACCGAGGATCCAGTTCATGATTAACCTGTCCTAGAGATGAAGACACACAGGTTGTACATCTCCAGCTGTCTGAGGATCCAGTCCATGATTAACCTGTCCTAGAGATGAAGACACACAGGTTGTACATCTCCAGCTGTCTGAGGATCCAGTCCATGATTAACCTGTCCTAGAGATGGTGACTCATGGATTATACATCTCCAGCTGTCTGAGGATCCAGTCCATGGATAACCTGTCCTAGAGATGGTGACTCATGGATTATACATCTCCAGCTGTCCGACGATAAGGCCATGGATAACCTGTCCTAGAGATGGTGACTTAAAGGTTGTACCTCTCCAGCTGACCGAGGATCCAAGATGGTGACCAATGTTCATTCTTGCTCCAGTGTTGCAGCGTATGTGCTTGACAAACCGGTGCATTGTGCTTGGAATTTACACTTGTTTTAAGTGCAGCTTTGAATTCGACGTAACCAATGTGGATTTGGGAGTTGAATCCCTGGTGTATCTTCATGATTAGGCGAAGAGCAGGAATGGCAGCCATGATGGGACGGCAAACAGTGAAGTCAGACCACTGCAAACGGCGATTCTTCTTCAGCAAAGATTTGATGCGGGAGAGAAGTAAGACTTTTTTGGGGGCAGACATCACTGTGATGAAGATGCAGCTGCTACAGTCTGATACAAAAGTTGTTCAAAATGTCTTTAAACTAAATTTACGCTTAAAAACTATGTTATGAGGAAGAATAAGTTACAATAGTTTGTCATTAAGACTTCCCTTCACAGATATGGTCTTATTAGTCACTGGAAGCATCATCTAACGTCGAACAGCATCAATCTTTTCTACAACTATATTTTCTTGAGCATTTCAGCACTTCAGATTCTGTCTGTTTTCCCAGCCAGACTATCATGTCATCACATATTTCTTTCTATGTCTTCTTATGCTTTTGTCACATTTTCTAGAGATTTCAGTCTGAGTAAGTGGTCAATCGAAACTGTTCTTCTTCTTTTGTATTTTTGTTTTGCAGTGATCTCTCGATAATGTTATCTTGTCACATATCGTAGCTAGATTGTTTACTTCATTCTGCAAAACAAATTTATGTTGCTACCAATGATTTAATTATATGTTTATTGATCGTTCGTGATTCTCCCCTATAAAACAAGATTGGTTCAATATAACACATCTAGATTCTCTCGCATTCACTGGCAGGGTCATATTTGTTAATATGTTCCCTATTTTCTGAAAGCCTGCTAATGCCATTCTGTTTTTCATTTCAGTTATACCTCTTCTGTTATGTGTTATAATGGTCTCTAGGTAGCTAAATTGTGTTGTTTTAACATATGCTCGTCTGATCGTACATCTAGTCCAAAGCTGTCCTTTTATTATGGCTATTGTTTCTGTTTGAATATATTTAGACTTGGTCCTTTCTGGCTTGCTTTGTGTGTTTATTGTGTCAGATAGTTTTTGTAAATCATACTCATTGTATGATATAACCACCATATAATTAACGTAACACATATTGTTGCAGATGTTCCTCTATTAATATTGACTGGCAGCTGTCAACCCTATCGACCATTCTTCTAACTGCTCAATTTAAAACGCCTCATCACTTTTCACGTACATGTTAGCGAGGTCTCGTGAAATGACAAGTCCGTCTTCTACCATCCTGGTAATAGTAATTAGCTTGCTGAGGTAAGCCGCCCCATTTGCTAGCAATAATTTGTATGATTTTTACGTTTTTATAATCGATGATCAATTCGCTAGGCATTGTTATCATATCTCCGAGTATAAGTCGAACCATGTCAATAATCTGTGTGTAGAGATAGATAGATAGAGAGAGAGAGAGAGAGAGAGAGAGAGAGAGAGAGAGAGAGAGAGAGAGAGGCATGCAAATCACACCTTCATTTATTTTGTCATATAGATTGATCTTCCGGTTGCCCTACCTAGGCCTGTCTATGCCAAGACCAAAGTTCAGAACCTCATTTCCGATACAGCACCCCAGGGTATTGAAACTCAGGGTCACATTGCGGAGGGCACCAACGAATCCATCTCTTTCGGCAGCATATCATCCGTTGGACACAGCAGTCCCGATTTGTCAAGGCGGATCGGACTAGCTGCGTCTGCTAAGCTCGATCTTCGATGTGCCAGGAAACCCTTGATCGGCGGCGAGTTTCTCTGTTCGGTCATGTTGTACGGCTGGGCCAGGAAATCCTTGACCGCCGGCGAGTTTCTCTATTCGGTCATGCTGTACAGCTGGGCCAACAAACCTCGGCCCACAAGATACTTCACATGTCGTTCCTCAGCGCCAAAGGTTTTCCCCCGGCCTGCTGGAGGCGCAGAAGTGGTCGTCCCCGCATAGTATGACTCCTGCAGATACCTGGACAACCGCATTGGACGAGGCCTGGAACCACGCCCCATCAGTGGGTCATCAATGTGGCCTCAGACGCCTAAGCGAACTTTTTTTATTATTATTATAAACCATTATTTGTCTCCCCGTTTCCTTCACAAATCCACATTGTTCTTCTGACAATTCGAGTTCTATTTATGTTCGTGTTCGAAGCATGATTTTTCTCATAGGAATGAGTTTCATTATGTTCTTTGTTACATGTTTTTTCACACGTTATCTTTGTGGGTTTTTTCTGGAAGTACTATACAATTGGATTTCAGCAGATTTAATTAGATCTTTACTGTCTTATAAATGTTATTTAGAAGATTTATTACAGAGTTGGGCCAGTGTCTTTCAGTTCCCAAGAGATGTTGTCTTGTTTCAGGAATTTGCCTTGCTTCGTTGTTTTTAATGCAGTTTTGGTTGAACAGACAAAACGTGATCTGGTTGCTGAAAGAGTGTCACAATATTACTTTTGGTAATTTGTCCATCGAACAACTCTGCAATAGAAAGTAGAAAATAATAACGTTATTAATTTGATCCCTTCGTGAAAAACGTGTGAGAGTTGGATTAAATAGTTTTACTGATATTCTGAGGATAAGTTGCCTATATGAATATTAGATGGATGGGATGAGACTTTCATGCTGTGCTCATGTTTAGTACTCAATAAGGTTTGTTACATATGTTTTCCATCAAGTTCATACATTTTACTATCAATGTTTTTGAACTGTTTTCATATTACTGTCTTGCACATCAACTCACCAATTGTTAAACAGTTTAAATACCTGGGAGCACTTATGGATGCGGAAGGTTCCGGATCTGAGATTCAGACAAGAACAGCGATGACAATGTTTGCTCTAACCAAACTGAGGCCGATATGGAGAGACAAAAGCATCAACCTGAAATCTAAGTTGAGTTTAATGTATGCACTTGTCACTTCCGTGTACCTTTACACGTGAGAAACGTGTACTCTGGCAGCGGTTGTAGAGCGAAGAATTTCAGCAATAGAGATGAGATGTCTGCGTCAAATCCTCGACATTTCGTATCTAGACCACGTCACGAATAAAGCTGTTTGGGACACCGTTAAGAGAGAGGCCGTCCAATGTACAGACCTATTGACTGTGGTAAAATCATGCAATCTTACATGGTATGGGCATGTTTCAAGATCGTCTGGGTTGACAAAGAAAAAGAGATGGGAAGACAATATCAGAGAGTGGAAGGCAAAGTCCATAGATAGAAAAAATATCCTGGCACAAAACCGAGTGAAGTGGCTGGAACTGGTCCAACAATCTGCAGTATTGGTGCCTCAATGACCTTTCAGGTTACGGGACTGATGATAATGATGATGAAATCAACTGACGCTTAGTTAATGTTTTATCTGTATCTAAAGCACATTCTTTTAATGTGCACAGTGTCCTCTATTAATGTTTAATCTTTATTATTCGTTATCACACAGTAAAACACGAATCACGTGGTTCCGCTGACCGTGAGTTGCAGATCGATGCACTTCAGTTTGACCCAATTAGAGCATACCTGTCACCGAGGGCTTGAGTGAGGCGAAGATTTCACACGATGACGTCGCTGCAATCATGCACAACCTTCTTCACGGCATGCTTGTAAGGTTCAAATGGACATATTATAACTAATACTGGGGTAAACTACCTGATTATGTTTTTGTTGACTAATAATAGATACTAATGTTGTTGTTGATTTTATTCAATGCCAAATGGTAAAATTGTTCGTTATCTATTCCTTTGTTATCCTTCTTTTACCCGCCAATTTTGCCTGCTGTCATTTTGTACCTTGCTAGTGTTTCTGTGTGGTTGAACCCTACTATTGTTAATATGTACTCTAAATCTTCGATTGTTACCGTCTACTCTAATCCTGCCATTGTTGCTATGTATTCTAATCCTTCTATTGTTACTGTGTGCACTAACCCTTCTATTGTTACTGTGTGCTCTAATCCTTCAATTGCCACTGTGTTCTCTAACCCTTCTATTGTTACTATGTGCTCTAATCATACTATTGTTACTGTGTTCTCTAACCTTTCTATTGTTACTATGTGCTCTAATCATACTATTTTTACTGTGTTCTCTAACCCTTCTATTGTTACTATGTGCTCTAATCATACTATTGTTACTGTGTGCACTAACCCTTCTATTGTTAATGCGTGCTCTAATCCTTCTATTGTTATTGTGTGCTCTAACCCTATAATTGTAAATGTGTGCTATAACCCTTCTATTGTAACGGTGTTATCTAGCCCTTCTATTGTTACTGTACGCTCTAAAACTTCAATTGTTACTGTCCTCTGTCGGACGGTGTAGGCTAGTGGTTAAGTGGCACGCTCTCAACCCGAAGGAGCTGGGTTCGATCCCCATCACAGCACCGTTACACCGGGGAAGCGAACCCTTAGAAAATGCGGGAGGAAGCAGACCCTTACATAAAATGTATGCCGAAGTCGAATGCACTGGACCGACAGGCGCAAAATGTAAAACGTAGTGCAACTCACGCCGCCTTGGGAATTAGAGAAATAAGGCGAACGCAAAAATCAATTGTGTAATATAATATAACCCTCCTATCGTTATTGTGTACTCAAACTCTTGTATTGTTTATATGGATTTTAACTCTGCCGTTGTTGCTTTATACTCTAGCTCTGCCATTATTACTGTGTACTCTAAAACTTCTATCATTGTTGTATACCGGCTAAAGGACACGAGGTAGATCTAGCGGGCGATGGATAGATGACATAAGAGCAAACTTTCCACGAGCTTATAACGACTGACGCAATGCACTTGGCCCAAGAACGACAACATAAGCTCCCCACGGCGCTCGCCGACACAAGTTAATGGACAAATGAACTGAACATAATAAATTGTAATGTGCCACAAGATATCTTACTTCCCACTACTCTTCTACCCTGGGGTGTAGAGTCTTCTACTTTACTTACAGTTGCAACTTTTGTATCCTGGTAGAAGAGAGAAATGGGGCCAGACTATTCTACTAACTGTTTTTCTCTTGACCTGGTTCCAGTTTAGTCCACAGTCTGTTATAAACAATCTTAAGTTGTCATCCGAGCGGACTTTGGGTCAGGCCCGGTGTCTGGTTCCTTGACTCTTTACTTCCCATGCCTGCCGTGTTAGCCGATCTTCTTTCAATCTGCAGACATGGCCAAAGCCAAACCATCATCATGATTAGGTTATCTCCGCAAGCTTGAGACGGAAAGGTATTTCTAGGTCTTCCCCTCCCTCTCCTTCCCTGCATAATGTCCCCAAAGACCTTTTTGACAGGGCCTTCTCTCCGCAGATTATGTCCCAACCAGCCAAGTCGATTTCTTGTTATCTCTCGTACCAATTTTCTCTCTTCTCCCATCTCCACCAGTACCTTTTCATTTGATTTCTTCTCGGTCCAGCTCACACTTTCCATCTTTCGGTAACACCACATCTCAAAAACCTCCAAGTATTTTTCCTCTCTTTTATTTATAGTCCATTTTTCAGTGCGTACATTGCCACAGTCCAAACATATGTGTATAAGATTATTCTTCTTAGAGACATACTAATATTATTGGATGTAAGGATACGTTGTTTCTCTCTAAACACTTTCTTTGCCAAACCATCATAGTTGAAATTGCACACTCGAGTCTGTGGTATTGGCATCAATATATTGTCATTTTATTTGATCTCGGAACTTGTCTTTATTTGTTTCTTAGACCGCTTTCCTTAGATATCTCATTTCTGACTCTTGAAGCTGGCTTTTCTGCTCTGCTATCATTGCCCATGACTCACATCCATTAGTAAAAACTGGTAAACAGATGAAGTGGTATGCAGCTATCTTAGTTTTCTTACTGATTTCCCCTACACTGAGGAATCCTCTCTTTTATGGCATGACAATTGTATTAGTTGCTGCCCTTTGCTTAAAGAACTTTTCTTGAATACATCTCTTCTGGTTTATTACATGCTCCAATGTATTTGGATTGCTGTGGCATCTTCCAGATGCTGTTTACACAGACAAATGTTATGTCTGTTTTCTTCTCTCGAGACATCACAGTTTCTGTTTCTGAACTGCTAGTTATCGTTCCCAGCTTTTCTTTCAGATTTGTAGGTTGATCTGAAGATGTGGTTCTGATTAATTAATCAGGGCAACTAAACGCCAGCTCCGATATTTAGACTGGTCTCATCTTCCAGTACCTCACTGAGTACTTATTGGCCATATCCTTACATGATTTGGTGACGTCATCCCTGAGTAGTATGGAGAGGTATGGCGATATAAGGTTTGTGAATACCGGGTAAGAGCGAACATTCTTCAGTTTATTTCTGTGCCCTACAGGGTTTCTACGAGAGTAGCAGAAATAACGTTTGGACATAAAATCAAATGTTAGAAAGAGTTTACGATCACATGTGGCGTGAGACAGGGTGACATAAGATATCAATATATTTAAATTTAATGAACTTGCTTATTCAAACTTTGTAAAATGTTCAATACAATACTAATAGTTGTGTGTGTCCGTATCCCTTACGTGAACTAAAACATGTTTGTTTAAGAATTTTGAACCGTGTCAGCATCACCTCAAACAAAGTTAGTTTTGTTCATTCTAATAATTGAATTACATGTTACTATACAGTCATTATAACGCTAGGCAGAGAGTTCGGAGAGTGGTGCAAAGGGAGAGCTCAGCTTGAGGTTAACCAGCTAATAAATGATAACACTCAGGACAGAGATGGCATTGTATATACCAATGGGTCGATTCTACGCAGGAAGATATCTGGTTAGGGCGTCTCTTCTAGAGTGAGAGGCCAGATTGGTGTTGTTGACATACAGAACAAGAACGTCTAGTACGAGAATGAACATGGAACAGCTGACTGCAGCACTGAGATGGATATCTGAGACCTCTTCAACAAGGGAAGTCATCGTGTCAGACTCCAAATCCTTACATCGAAAAGTACAGAAGGGCTGGTAAATACATGAGTGGATGACGGCTGTAGAGGCTTGGTGTGGATCTGCTGTTTTGGTCATGTCGGGGTCAATGGCAACGAAAGTGTTGACATCCTAGCTATACAAGAAGTCGTTATGGGAACAATATTTATAGATAAGAGTGACGTTTTGAAATCTATCAATGACCGCCTGTTAGATGATGACATCACGATAGATGGAACTGCAAGGCTTTGAAATTAAACAAGATTAAAGCGGATTTGGCCACATAAGATGACTGGACAGGAGTTTGTACAATCAGCGAGCTACATGAGTCATCAGTATCCACGCCACTCGCTATTTACTGAGAGAGACTGAGTGTATGCTCATAGTGAAGTGACGTACATTCTTAGGAGCAGAACATAACAAAACAGAACAGACCTGACCGTGTTAAGTTCGCAAATTACACTTCACATATGACAGAAGTGAGGTCATCGTCTCGTTGTTGTATTGTTGTTTGTTAAATTCATTACAAATTAGCAGTTCGTATTTGGTTTGGGGGCCAGATACAGTTAAATTATGAAAAGTACTCGCGTACCTGATATAAACAGAGCGAGGGCCGGATCCGACTTGCTGATATTAGGTTGTACATGCCTGGTATACCACATAAACCATGTTTTGATCGGTTGCCTTGGATACTAATATTCACATAAGGGTCATGTTAGACACGTACTGACCATCGCCCCTACCTCACGACCCCACCCTGAACCTAGAAACATACTCTATTAAAGCAGTCTGTCTAACGAGACGTGATCAACAATATGATAACCGTAGTGATGAGCTTGCTGGGTAACCTTGCATTGCACTACAGTCAGGACGACCCAAATACACCTTTTAGAGTAGGTCCCAGGAAGAAAGATGAGAAACTGCAAACATACTATATGTAAAGTGAAGCAAAGATCCCGCTTATACACCGTGTGACATGTGGAGGAGATGTGTAGCGCCTATGTTGTCTTGACCAGCGACAGTGTGATGTGGTCAATATCAAGCGGACTGCTACTAGCGCAGTCTTGACATTCACTGACTGTGCTCCCTGTATCAGGACTACTAATATCGATGTAAACAGATAATGCGTATATTTCCTTTATTGTACGGTAAATCGGATGATGCCGTCAGGGATGATGTGTTGCATACGTTATTGTACTATATCTCATTTAGAAGGGGACTTTGCCAATCCCATTCCATTCTGCTTTTCCTACCTTAACTGTAAGTCATGCAGCGATTTACAGCTAGGTTTGCTGGAGCGTCTTGAGGCAGGTGTTTAAACTCGGCACCTTTGCTATTCTAGTATCTAATCGCCTGTCTTACCTCCACATAGACTACATTGTTCATAGTTGCTATGAGTGATTATGAACGTCTTGCTGCCAATTTTGAATGTCTGCCTGGTGACATCGAGAACATGCATTCAAAACCTCGATAAGGTATAAGTCCGTTTTACTACTATCGGAGAAGACATTTGTTATAATGACAGGGCCAGTACCACTTCAGTGACAAGCTACATTTAATATTCAGCTTAAAACACTCAACAAGTGGCCATCAACAATGGCAATAAAGGATGTGATGACAGTTGTGTTTTTGATTTTCAATTGAACTATTTCTTGGAACTTAATGGCCATTTCCAAGAAATGTTCTATTTCGCTAAAAGGCCCTTTGATATGTCCTGTAAGCAGTCATTGACTGTGTTAACAAACGCGACCCCCATTCATTCTGTAAACAAAGTTGTGGGGCGTACTTATCTTGTGGGGAACGATAATGCCTGAAACGTCTTTCAGTGACTGGAACTACTCTCAATGCCTCTTTACGTCTAGCATTGTTAAACAACACGCGAAGACAGAGTAGATAAGCCAAGCTTTAGAAAGATTGTCCTGTCTGTCTGCTCGATCTAGGACTGATCAGCTGTTCTGTAAACTAGCCTTAACTCGCAGGAACACAGCGTGAACCGCCTTCAACAAACGAAGCCAATATCGAAACGAGATTCTCAAGTAGTGGTGTGGGTGGCATAGGTCAATGATTCTCAGCTTGTGTATAGCAGTACTGTACAAGGATCCACGAAAAAATACACAAGTGGTCTATCAAATAGTTCCCAAGGCCATTATTACTGTTCATATGATATCATGTCTGTTCATGTGATATCATGTCTGTTCATATGATATCATGTCTGTTCATATAATATCATGTCTGTTCATGTATCTATATGACTCAAGGACACGATCAATCCCAGACACTATGTCGCAATGGCACCAAAACATGATGATGTGGCGTTTAATATTTCAGGACCAATGTATTTTCTCGCATAATTGGCCGAAAGGTTTGGAAGCTCGTTCCCTGACTAAGCAGATATGAGTTCATAATCTTGGTAAGACCAGTACTTTTCTATCGGGTATAAATTAAAAACCTATCCTGCACTCTGCGAGATGACTGAAAAAGCAAGCAGCTTTGATCATCGACCTTATACGAGACCTCGTATATCTTCATGGTGGGCCGTCACTGTACTTGGAATAAACGCCAGAATGATTGTTACAAATAGGTAAAGTGAATAGGTCAAGGCCAAGGTAGTCCTACAGAAGACACGCACCATTCCTGTTTTATTTTGAATCCGTGTTTTACGTTGGATCCGTGTTTTACGTTGGGTCCGTGTTTTACGTTGGGTCCGTGTTTTATTTTGGATCCGTGTTTTACGTTGGGTCCGTGTTTTACGTTGGTTTCGTGTTTTACGTTGGGTCCGTGTTTTACAATAGTTTCGGGTTTTACGTTGCGTCCGTGTGTTACGTTGGTTTCGTTTTTTTCATTGAGTCCGTGTTTTACGTTGATTTTGTGTTTTACGTTGGATCTGTGTCTTACGTTGGATCCTTGTCTTACGTTGGGTTCGTTCTTTACGTTGCGTTCGTATTTTTTGTTGGGTCCAAGTTTTACATTTGACATGTGTTTGACTTCTTATTTCGATGGTTCTCAAACCTATTGGTTAAATTGTCCCTTAAGCTCTAAAACGTTATTGATTGCCACCATTTAAGTGTAATTTTTTTAGCACGTTCGAACACAATCTGCGTGTTCAGAATTTAAGTCTCCCAATACTCCACTTTTATGGCAACAATTCATCTATAAATAACACGTAAAAACCATATATTATAAATAAATATGTAGTGTTGGAGAGGGGCAGAAGGACAAATGTTGGATTAATTTGAAAAAAAATCGATTTCTTTATAACGATAATAAGGTTAGAGAAGTTACAGGGGCATTAAGATGGAAATTTTAAGACAACAATTAATCTCTGAAAATGCATATTTTTTATATCATAAATGGAGTATCTAGAAAACACAAGAGCTTGCAATCCGCAAATAGATTAGTCCTTTGAGCGATAAGGTTACACGTGTCTTAGTTTCTCGAAATTCCCAGTTCTCCACTGAGGCAATTGGTATGAAATCATCCAATAAAGTGTTAGTATTATCAAAAGTGCCCGATCTGAAAATAATCTTTTTCTTCTTCTTCTTCTTCGTACTCTGTCAGGCGTCAACTTGAATTTGTTCGAAGAAAGCAGCTGTCATCCTGAGGCTGTCGACACTACCATAGAGCTTGTCTAGTGTTACCACTGGTGATGGCCACATGTGCTTTCTCTGGTCCTCGTATGTCGGGCAATTTTGCAGCAGATGTTCAGCGGTCATTTTCCCTGTACCACAGGTGTATTCGTCAGTGCCACCTATCTTCAGTTTATTGAAAATAATCTAACTACTGCAACTTTGCAAGCGTTTTGTAGAAGACAATTGAACAGGGTTGTGCATGGGTCTAGCAACATCAATATATAAAATTATTGCCATTGATAACCTACTGTAGCAGCTCGTGTATAAACTTCCTGTAAAGTGATAGCCACATGCTTCATTTAGAGCGAAAAGGCGAATTATCATCATCATCATCATCATTATTATTACTATGGACAAACCAATCAGGAAACCAATCAGGGGTTCTTTAACCACACTTTGAGAACCACTTAGTCAGACACATTTTTCTTGTTGCTAATACGGTGTGGGAGCGTGCAAGCTATTTAAATGACTTTCTCAACGTATTTAAGCTTTCTGAATAACCGAAAATTCAGATTTAGTGGTGAGTCTTGGACACATGGTCTACTTCGCTTACTGTGTATGGGTTCATTTCAATCAGGAGTGTGGCTATATTCAATATATCATGTATGTCCCTCTTTCTTTCACACTTACTGCCCTATCTGAACGTTATTATCATGATTGTATGTGGATCTTTTATTAACATAAAGTATTAAAAGACATCGTAGTAAAAAAGTTTGAACAAACATTATACAAGGTTACAACAGTTTGTTTGTCCAGTAAATATACTTATTTGTTATGTAGCTAGTGTTAATGAAAATATGTTAAATCAGAAAATATGTTTTAGTAACGCGCATGACAATCTGAAGACTAGTATATAAGAATCCCTGAATTATTAGTAAACCATGAAATGGCTTCCAATCAGGTGAATCTGTCAGAACTATTGGGGCTTATAAATGTAACGGTAGTTTGAAGGTAATGCATTGTCTGTCAAATACAGGCTCTCACACTAGTATCACATAATTGAAGGATAGATTACATAGAGTAAACAACAATAAACGCATGGAAACAACGGGAAACTATCTGAAGAGTCCGACAACTTTAAATGCGCTTAAACTTGATTAAATAAACAAATAGACCATCAAACAGAAAGAATTAAATACTCCAAAACATGAAAGAGCTGAGAAACAGGCTAAGACGAGACATTGGTAATGATCAGTTCGGGTTTGTAGATAGTAAAAACTCAAACAATCTAATTTATTTAGCTAGAATAATAGCTTAGAGAGCCATGGAACTGATAACAAGGTTATATGTGTGCTTCTCAGACTTTTGAAATCAAGTGGTTATAATGTTAGAACGCTTGATTGTTTGCAGCTAAGACTTGAAAATAATACTGTTATCTTTGTGTTCATTCTCTCTCAGCATGTGTCCTATGCCAGGCAGCCAAATGTTGTCTAAACTCATATCCTTCTTTTTTCTTGGAGTACCATGCAGGGCCAAGGTGTTGGCCATCCCACAGTCTCCTTGGTTGTCATCCGGGACGACCATTAAAGGCGTGGGAGTAACATAATAATACAACATGTGAAATGGTAGCAGATGGAGATTATAAGAACCGACAACCAATCATTGTGTTAAGTAAATATCTAGTAGATCGAACACAGCGAGGTTAAATAAGGAAAGACCACGCTTACACGCCGTGTGGCGTATTGGAAATATTTTCTGAATCTAGAGGTGATGTGGTCAGCATCACGCCAGCCGCCTTTAAAAACTTTTTCTGGTAACCAATTGTTTAGGTTGAGTCGTTAACGGGATCCGCTTACTATCGAAAACATATTCAGCACCAATAGAGTATTGAACTTTGATCGGTAAATTGAGAAGCCAGCGCACTGACCACTCCACTAAGCGAACATATATTGCAACCTAGAGGGAAAGGAGGCGGTGACATAAAAGACATTTATGCTCATGAAAATGTCTCGATAGCAGACAGTGAAACAAAGCTAAAGTCAAATTAAAGTTTGCAAAGCATAAAGACAGAAAAGATGGCTTTCTCTGTTACATAACTTCAAACACAGCAAAATAGAATCAAATAAAATGTTCCCAACTCCATATTTGTAAATACCTGGACGAGATAATAACATCATACGACAGGTACATCTCAGATTTAAGAATGGTAAAACCAAGACAAATAATTGTTTTCTGAAAATAAAGGGCATTCTATGTAACACATTTGACCTAATAGAAACGTGAAGGGATGTGCTTATGTGTTATAAAAAAAACCAGTCCTGTCATATTGGAAGGAATCATGCACAGCTAATAAACAAACACGTATTTAGTTGCAAGCTATTACAACAGACCAGAAACTACTAAACATGTAGGCAGTTAACTGGTCGGTGAACTTGTATACTGGCACCAAACCAAGAAAAGCAGACATGGCCTAATTTAGTGCAGTTTTGTTGCCTCTAGCGTGTACGTTATTCCAAACAGAATAGAACTACTTCAATAGACAATGTGATCCCATTAACTGTCGAAATGTGGCAGTAATGTGTTTTTTTGTTCTTTAATTAAAGATGGTGCGGGAGAGCGTTGCTAGAAGTGTGCATATTTTTTGTTTCCGTTAAGATCCATATTTACTCAGGTGATCTGCCACTCTTTTATGTTCTGTTCTGTGAAGAATCAACGTCATTGCACTCTGGGCAGACCTATTGGTACTCAGTCCTTGGAAAAGGACGAAGAGTGCTAACATGGATGTTTCATGTAGGTCGCTGCGTGTACACACTCCTATTCCGTCTTCTCAGACACACCTCTCTTCTGGCTTACTTTTGATTTCAAAATGTTCCAGTCTGTGCATTGCCGTGTCATCGACTGCAGAGTCCCCATCCAAGAAGCGATTGTTGATGAACTTCAAAGTCCCTTTGCCCATTGACAAAGCCCCAACTGTGGGTCTTATGAGACCAGGATGTCAGCTCTTTCATTCCCACAAACCTCAGCATGACCAGGACAGTAGATTCATACAAGTTTTGGATGGTGTGCGGCTTCATTGTCCTCTATCTATTCATGTCACATCCAGCCCATTTATACCTTCTGAAACCAGGATTGAGAGTCAGAGACAATTACATCACTCATTAAATAGGTCTCAGATAGACACCTCCGAGCCAAAGTCACTGTCTCGATCCCCATTCTTATTCTGGAGGTTATTGGTATGTATGCATCGCCCCGCTCAGCAACAGCTCTGTCCCTCACTCAAGTAGAGAAGCATCAACAAGATTGCTTACCGCGTAGCACAGATCTTCTTCTTCTTCTTCTTCTGCGTACGCAGTCAGACAGTAACCATTATTTTTTCGAAAAAAGCGGCGGTCATCCTGAGGCTGTCGCCACTGCCATAGAGCTTGTCTTGCAGTTCCACTAGTGATGGCCACATCTGCTCTCTCTGGTCCTCGTATGTCGGGCAGTTCTGCAGCAGACGTTCAGCGGTCATTTTACCAGTACCGCACGGGCATTCGTCGGTACACCCTATCTTCAATTTGTTGAATAGGTGGTACCTCAGTCTAGTGTGGCCAGTGCGAAGTCTGAAGACAACGACCTGCTCTCTTCGGTTCAACTGGTAATAGGCATCGTTTTTGGTGTAACCAGTATGTTCGGTTTCCCATTTGGTCATGCATCTGGCTTTGATAAGCCGTTTTGACTCTTCGTACGTCATACTGGTATCTGTTTGTGGTAGTCTTGCACCTTCTTTTGCCAGTCTGTCTGCCTCATCGTTGCCTTGGATGTTGCAGTGTGATGGGACCCACTGTACCACTACCCTTTTTGGTGCGGACTGCTGGCACAGTTTGCAGAGTGCTGCTCTCAAGTCATTAAGCTCAGTGTTTTTCTGGCTTTTTAGCGCTGTGACTACGGCGAGAGCATCTGTAAGCAGGACTATATGGCTTTCATTTTCACTGTGTGTCACCATTTCTTCCACTGCCGCCCTCAGTGCCTCTGCCTCCGCTCTAAAATTGCTTGTGTACTTACCAGTAGCGAATGACAGTGTTATTTTTCAGGAATGCTCCTGCCCCTCCGTTCTGTGTTGTGTTTGTTACAGAACCGTCGGTGTATGCATGAGTCCAGTCCATGCTTGGGTAGCTTTTCGTTATGAAGCTTAGGGTAGTATCTCTCCTTTCTTTTTCAGTCTGGCAGTTTTTGTTTCCAATACCTGGTATATTTTCTACCACCTCTGGAAATATATCCTGCCTCCAGGTAGGTTTTCGTACAGTAGTGATGGGTTTTGGTGTTGTTAGTGCGTTTATGGGATCTTCGTGCATCTTTGCTTTGGCTATTCTGCAAAGTGTCTCCGCTTTAGTTTCCCATTTCCCAAATTGTTTAGTCTCTGGTGCATTGGATGGTCGGCCAGTCTTCGGAGCTTCTCTGACTGCAGCTGGGCTCTGCAGTCTCTTCTATCGGTCATGAATTGCAGTTTTGTAATCTTTTCAAGTTCTACAATTGGCGTTGACTTCATGCCACCTGTTATAATTCTCATGGCTTGGTTTTGAAGTTTGCTAACTTTATCGAAGTTCGCCTTCGCTGCTGTTGTCCATGCCGCAATGCCATACTCGAGAACTGGTCTCACTCTTCCAGTATACAGTTTCTTTAGTATGCCTTCGTCTGCTCCCCAACTTGTGCCAGCAAGTTTCCTCATGATTGCCATTCTATCTCTGGCTTTCATTCGGTTTCTCTCAATCTGACTTTTCCATGTCATGCGCCGATCAAATGTCAGATAGGTTGGGTTGTCGATTGGCTGCAGGAATTTGCCATTTAGACTTAATTTGGTACTTTGGGGTTTTAATGAAAGCGAGAATATTGTGCATGTGGTTTTCTCCTCGTTTATTTTGACCAGCCATGAGTTCGCTCACTCTTCCAGCGCTGTTAGGGCCGTCTGCATCCGATTTCTTGCTATGGTGAGATTCTTTTCAGAGGTCCACATAGCCAGATCGTCTGCAAACATTGAGCTATGGACTCTTCTTGGTATATTCTCTGTAATATCGTTTATATATACCAGGAAGAGTGTGGGTGACAGTACTATCCCTTGGGGTACTCCCTGCTCGAGTGTCACCTTTTTGCTCATCTGCCCTTGTACTTGGACTCTGGCCGTTCTTTGTTTGAGGTAGTGGTTGATCCACTTGTACATTTTCCCACAAACATCACTTCTTCTTAGCTTTACTCTAAGTCCATCTTTCCAGACTTTGTCAAATGCCTTTTCCAGATCCACCCAAACAGCTACTGTGTGCTTCTGTGCCTGGTAGGCATCTTCTATCTCCTGGGCTATGAGGATGACCTGGTCCTCAGTGGATCTGTGCTGTCTAAAGCCGGCTTGCTGTGGAATTAGTATTCGTTTTTCTTCCAGATGCCACATCAGTCTGGTGTTTATCATCCGTTCCATCAGCTTGCCGACACAGCTCAGTAGGCTTATGGGCATGTATCCATTTGGATCTGTTTTGTCCTTTCCTGTTTTTGGTACTGGTACCAGTATTGCGTCTTTCCATGCCTGTGGTACAATTCCCCTTTTCCAGCTTTGGTTCAGGACCGATAGCAGTTTCCTCTTCGCTGTTTGGCCCAGCCCCATCAGCATTTCGTTTGTTATCCCGTCTTTTCCGGGAGATTTCCTTTTCTTTAGTGTTCTCATAGCCTCTTCCATTTCGCGCATTGTTAATTTGGCCATCATGTGCTCTTCATGTGCCGTATTCATGTTTTCGTGCCCCTTTAGCTCTTCGCTAATGTCTGTATGCTTTTCTGCAGGGACCTCGATGTGGTTTGCTCTGGCATAGTGATCGACAAAGGCGTTTGCGGCTTTCTTACCTGTGATCAAGTTCTCGCCCTGCTTGATAGTAATTTGTTTATTTGACGGGGTTTCGTCGTTCATGGCTCTGACTAGCTTCCATAGCTTGTTCCCGTCTTTGTCCAGGTTTAGGCTTTCCGTTTTATTTTTCCAGCTTTCTCTTGCTGTTTGCTTGAGAGTGTTTTGTACTTCGCCGTGGCGGCTTTGAGGGCGATGTTTGCCTCCATAGATTTGTCTCGCTCTGTCATGTTCCTAGCATTTGTTACTGCATCTTCCACTTTCTGCAAACTCATCATTCCAGTAGGGCTTATAGTTTTTCCTAGCTCCTCTTGGGATGGTTTAAGTGGCGGCTTGCATTATTGCCTTGCTTAGGCTTTCCATCATGGGCTTCATGTAGCACAGATCAATCACTACATATGACAGTACCGACATCCAGGGAACTGTCACGTGTTAGTTATTTTACCTCGAGGTTCGCTTCCCCACTACTACACCATTCTTTGCCTTCTGATCCCAGAGTGATAATGACCCGGTGATAGTCTGCCTTGTTATCTCCAGGGTGAATCAATTCATCCCTTTGTTTGTGGTGTCCGGTGTGGTTACCTGACCAATCGCCCTTTCTGCCTGTGCCATGCATGTTATCCATCTCCTGGTTGGTTTCCCCTTGACAGACATACAGCGTTCATGTGCCGTGCGTGTCTCTTGTCTACGGCTTCTCGTATATAAGCTTTCTCCTGGGCAAATGCGTATTGAGACTTTAAAAACGTATGTTCAAGCACGAATCTCATTTTCGCAATGATGATATCCCTGGTACACACAAGGACCAGTAGCATTGGTGTGCTCCAACATTTCACACTGTGACCCTGACAAAGTCATGATGTTCCGCCGCATATAACCGATAATTGATAAGAGCTACTGATTGTATCGGAGGAAAAACAGCTTATACCTCCAGGTTGACAACTATCATCGTCTTCAGTGGTGCCAGACCCCGCTTATATCTTTGTATTATTTTATCAACATGGTACTTACAAAACATGCTGCGATGAAGGTTCCCTCTATATATCTGAAGTTGTCGTCCCTGTCAATGGTAATACATCAAGGGTTATGTTAAGCAGATTAGTCTTTACTAATGTGTTCAAGAATCGCCACATCAGACCATCCTTGTTGGAATTGATATGAGAGATTGTATGTAAAGTCTGTAGCATATCCTTGGCATCTCATGTCTTAGCCAGTCAGTGCCGTATACGAGGATGGCATCTACAAACGTCGACGTTCGTCCCGGATCTGTAAGTTGAATGTTGGTTATTTTTCACGTGTGGAGCTACAACAGTATCGCTGAGAATGATATCATGGAGTAGCCGCGGACACAGAGGCACAAATGTCAATGCAATTATTCTTTCCATGAGGGCAGATCCTATCTAAAAAAAAAAACTAAAAAAAAAACTTTAAGCGAGGGCTCGACTTCAACGCCAAAGCGATGAACCCAGGGATCTCCGGAAAAAAAATTACATCATGGACCGACCGTCGCAGCTCGAATTCCTATCTAGATGATCAGCTATGGATATATTCCCCATCCCCTCAAACAGTACATTGATGCCCCATAGGTCACACTAATATAACCGTTTTCAGAGCAAGGGCCACAGCGACTACATCTTGTTTGAACTGAAAATGTGTATGAATAAATACATAAATGTCTCCTCATTGCTCTATGTCTCCTTCAATACTCTGTTGCTACCCAGATTGTCATGCAGAATGTGTTGTGCTCTGCATTTATAAAAACTAGGCTCACCGGATCAGTCCATTTTTCGGGTGCTGTCCATGTGTTTCAGTCGCTTTCTTTCATACCGTTTACTTGTGTATAATTTAAACATATTTGCTAGAATTTACTTCCCATTTTACAGGCAACATATACAAAATATGTAGAAGAGACAGGGCCTCAAGCTTGATTTAGAATACGTATGACAAGTCACGTCTTAAATGCAACAAAGCCAAATGTTTTAAACGGATCACAAAACTTCTTGTAACCAGCTCAGGCCATATGCTACGATGTATATTTGGTTCTTGTATTTCATATTATACAGCCTCCCACTATATAAAAAGATTTAAGTACTATTGACTTTTCCAAATTTTTTAACTGTCGAACTCGTTGGCGAAATCCTATCCCAAAACACACTCTATCCAACAAGATGAGAATCACTGCTCTAGTAAAGCTTCGTCTGCGCCCCTGTCAACAGTAGGCGCTTTCTCACGTGGCCTATCGATTAACTAGTACCGGCTTCTTACTTATCCGCCGTTTTTCTACGAAAACTCTGTATGGATGTTTCTGTCACTCCATCTTGGTAAGATGTGTTAATTTTCTGTGTAGTTGAAAGGGTAGATTATCATCTAAGTAAGCTCTGCTCTTTAAACAAAATATTTGTGATAGATTATAATTTATCATTCATGCACAGTCAAGTTATACTTGGCCGTGTGTTGCATGCATTCATACAAGCGTGCAAAGCTAACACAGGAGTGACAAATGCTTCCAACTGTGTATATGTACCATAAAGGACACTATTCACTGTCAGTATTCCTACATGTGATTCGCCAACGTCTGTATTTTAACTGTTTACTGTTCTGAGCTGTATTTATTCTTATCATCCAGATTGCTTTAATTAGTAGCGGTTTATTATGTTCTTTTGTCTTTATTATTCGTTTCTTGTGTCAGACACTGCTAACTACACAGCCGTAGAAGTTGCTTGATCGTGTGTAGACCTGTGTTTCCGTGTACTTTTTAACCATTTAAGTTTATAGGGACATGAAGCCGTTAGACAGGTTAGCAAAGTTGGCAGCTGACATAAACATGATTTTTATTTATGGAATTCGGACAAAAAATGATTATTTGACTATCGTTTCCAGACAAACATTTGAATTATGCACATGTGTGGTAAGGCAATGTGCTTTTATTATTGTAGAAAAAAATATAACGTTACCATTATCGTGTTGCGTTTGATTTCACCTTATAGTGTGTTGTTTGTCGTGCAACAAGTATCTATCTATCTATGTTATGTGCACGCCAAATACGGAGCGTAAGACAGAAACAAATAATGTCCAGCTAGAATGGTGTGACGCTACTGTTTTTAGATCTTGCTTGCTGCTGAGGCCCCATAGTTGAGCCCTCTCGGCTGATTGTTCTTCTGTTTCCTTAAGTCTTCCTCTTTTCCGAAACCCCTTGGGTGTTCATTCGAGTGCTTGCAATGGAAGACGATTGTTGTTCATTCTAAGGACATGTACGATGTATGCCCATTGATTATTTCCTGATGATGGTCGACACGAATAGTTGGTTTGTCTCTGTTCTTATCAAGTCATTAGTTATGAACGTCTCAGCGTTTATTCAATTATTTTATGATGCATTTATTTATTTTTTAAATTAGTTTGTTTACCGGCGCTTTAGTTGTATTCCAGCTTTCACATTCATATGTCAGGACTGATATTAGAATTGAGCATGGTGTGTTTTCTGTGGCATCCCCATCTTGTGTCATTTTGCTTCCTAGGTATGTGTAGAGTAGGCCGTTTTGTAGAGAATTTCCGTGTAGCTTGATATCAACCGTTGTGGATCTGGAAGCCATGACTTTCGTCTTTAAGGCGTTTACTTGAAGTCCTATCTGTTCTGACAATTGGCATAGTCTATCTATATTTTCTTGTGTTTTTTCATTAGTAGTACTTAGTAGCGCAAAGTCGACTGTAAAATCAAGATCTTCAAAGATTTTGTTATTTGTCCATTCTATGCCTAAATGCTTATCAGGGACAACATGTTTTATAATCCAATCTGTAGCTATGTCAAATAATAGAGGTGATAAAATGCATCCCTGTTTTACTCATGTATTGATGTTAAATCATTCAGTGTTTCCATCGGTGGTTCGAACACAGGATTGTGAATTATCATATAAGGCGTTGATAATATGTATGTATTTTTATGGTAAACAAGTATATTAAGGATAATATTCCCAAATATACACCACTTCTGGTATAATGGCATAGAATTTAATAGCATGCAATACGTGCTGCAATTCGGTCACTTTAAAAGGTCTACATTCTTCATTTGCCATTCTCAATGGTTTCGAGTTTAGTCAATCCGGAGACAACCGACCACAAACTGAGTAGAGGAGACTTGTTAGCCTCGCAGGTAACTCTTCTAGGAGAAGGAAAACTCTGAGGACAAACCCCACATATGAGTCATCGCGGGAGCTACGGAGATCGTGCTCTGACGTCGATGTCTCCAGTAAAAGGCGCAAAGGAAGGTGGATACAGAAGGAGAGGCAGGGGAGACAAAAGGAGAGAGAGAAAGAAAAGAGCCAGAAAGAGAAAATATCGAAGAAAGTCAGATAATCTTAAAAAATGGTATACGATTTCGACATCTTCATGATCCAGGAGACCTGCTTGAAGGAGAATGTTACCATCAAGTGTAAAGGATACAGGTGCTACAGTAATCTATGCGGGCCACCAGGTGCTACAGTAATCAATTCGGGCCCGGTAAGTGGGGACTGGCGATGTATGTGAAGCAAGAACTTCCCCATACATAGATAGATACTAGTACCTATAAAATTGAGGATGTCGAGCTACAAGGGATTGAAGTAACAATCAACCACCAGGAATGGAGAATCTACAACGTATACGCTCACGTAGATCACCTCTTCGAGGATGTAAAGTTGGAATTTTTGTCGGATTTGTTAGAGTCGCAGAGCAAAAAGTTGATCATTGCAGGTGACTTCTAATGCTAGGTCAAAGGAGTGGGGGAATGCCACTGAAAATAGGCAAAGGGTCGCCTTGAGCCAGGAATTAGTCCACACAAGCCTCACTGTCGTGAATGACATACGTCTAACTAGACTAGCATCTCGACCGGGAGATAAGGACGGGGTTATCGACCTGGCACTTATATCCAGTGATGTTGCTCCATTCACACGCTGGGACGTTTAAGGGGCACAGGAGAGCGACCACCTGCCATGTGTTTTACTAATGCCCAGAAGAAAACACACCAGACACCGGAAAGCCAAACAGATGTTTAGATACACCTACGAACAGGATAATGTAGTGACGATCGGACGTAGGACCACTAGATCTCCTTTAGTCTAACCGCCCTGGTAGAATCAAGCTTTTGAAACGGCCTGGAGAGAAAAAGAGGCGGCAACAAAGGAAAAGCAAGAAACAGATATATTAATAATGTCGTCAAGAAGGAGGTAAACGCAAAGCTACCAATTCCTTTAAAGCGTTAGCTAGGGAGTACAAAAGCGAACGATGGGAGGAGTTCATTTCAGATGTGGGTAATGATAATACTCTCCAAATGTTCTGGCACATGCATCGAAAGATGAATGGAAAGACTTCACGCCAGCTTATCCCAAACATTCAAGACACCACAGGCAGTTCCTGAAGACAGACGAAGAGAATGGTCTGAGTTTTGTCAGTCGATATGTTGCCCAGACTGACAAAGGCGACAGAGATGCCCGTCAGGAAACTCGGAAAGGCATCTTAGACACATCCATCAGGGGAGAGGCTTATGTAGACCTTTTCACTGAGGCGGAGGTCGTAAATAGCCTACGTACCAGCAAAAGCACTGCCCCAGGTCCTGATGGAGTACAGTATTGCCACATCAAGCAGTTGGGTGAGACAGAGATAAGAAATATGGTGAAGGACTTCTACCACATTATAGAGAAGTCATCTGTGCCTGAGGACTGGCTTCATATCTATATGTGCCCACTGCCTAAACCTTTTAAGGAATCCACGCTCCTCAGCAACTATCGAATAATCACCATACAAAATATATATAGAAAATTGCTCGAGAAGATTGTGGCCAGGAAAATAATGGCCTACCTTCAACGGGAGCAGATTCTACCCGATACACTTGGCAGCTATAGAACAGCCAAGGAGACCTAGGGTAACGCTGGAATTTTACCGTATGATGTGTTTGGGGGATTTCAGTCAAAGCAAGAAACAGTCGTGGTGACACTCGAACTAGAAGACCCATAGAACCGTGTCGATTTTTTAACTTTAATTACATGTCTGAAGCAGTGTGGTTTAAACCCGTGGCTGGTTAGTTGGATATCAGCTGCCTTTGTGTAAAGAACAGTTGCGCTACGCGTGGGATAGTGGAAATCAGAACCGAGGCGAATATGTCCAGGACTGCCTCAAGGGTCTCCGCTCTCACCGGTGCTGTTCAACATCTACACAGTAAAAGTGGTCAATATTCAACCCATAGGGACAGGGCGAACGTTGAAAATTGCCGATGACATCCTTACATACAGGACTGGCTCAGACAGGCAAGAGTTGGTCAAAGACATCCATAAAACCTTCCAAACAATCTCAGTGGTGCGGCGACTTAAGCTCCAAGATCATTCTGAACCGAAATACCTTTGAATACCGTTGAAATACCTCGCAGTGACATTTGATCGCAGTCTCTTCTATAATTATCATGTTGACCACATCGTACAAAGATGTAAGAGAGGGTTAGGAGCACTCAAGATCGTGGTTGCTGCCGACTTGGAACAACGCCTCCTGTTCATCCTATTTCGTGAGGTCGTATTGTATGTTAGGACTAGGCATCCTCACACTATCAAGAACACAGTTTGAAAGGTTGGACCGCATCCAGAATCAAGATATGCGACTGGTTCTGGGCTGCACTAGAGATACCCCGATTGTGATGATGCGGTATATGTTGTGATTGTTATCGGTGACATCCAGGCATAAACTGGCACATGTCAAAACCTATATGCGTGTCCCCACAGGTACGCGGCACCCTATTTACAGTAGTATCTCAGACACCAAGGGATCAAGAATCAAAAGAGGGCATCATGGATGGCACAGGCAGAGACACAAATCGGACACGACACTCCAGCTGAGACGATAGCCAATGGGGAAGAATGGGTCCACACAGCAATAGAATGATAGAGTACCAGAGAGTCATCATAACCTTAGGCACAGAATGCAGAGAACGGAGCAGCGGGAGAGCAGAGCACGAGGTGAATCAGCTGATTACTGAGAACACGAAGGAGAGTGACGCCGTCATATACACCGACGGATCAGTGCTGTGCAGTTTGGACATCAGGCTGGAGTTTCTCGGCTAGAGTGAGAGGACAGGTCGTTGCTGAGCGCAGTAGTGCATACAGGTCAACAACCTCCAGTATGAGAATGGAGACGGAAGCAGTAACCTCATCACTAAAATGGATATCCGAGACTTCTATAGCAAAGGCAATCATCGTGACAGACGTGCAAGCTATACTTCTGAAGGTTCAGAATGGATGGCTTAGGTACAAGTGGATAGCAGCTGTTGAGGCCTCAAACCTCCAGGGGTTGACATGAATCTATTGTCCTGCTGATGCTGGGGTTCAGGGAAATGAAAGAGCTGACACCATGGCTTCACAAGCCCCCATCATGAGCACATTAGTGATGGATAGGTGACATTTTGAAATCAACCAATGACCACCTGTTAGATTAGGACACCACAATAGATGAAGCAGCAATCTACAGACTGCAAAGTTTCGACATTAAACGAGATTCGAGCGGAAGGGTCCGCATGAGAGAACGGCGCAGGAGAGTGAACAACCAGCGAGCTACAGGGACCATCATACCTTACGCCCTTTGTTGAGAGATACTTGACACCTATGGGTATGCCCGGAGTGCAGTGACGTCGATTCTTAGAAACATTAACAGAAACAATCAGGAACATATGCAGCTTGATATCCTTTGTGATGTTTATCATATATGCTGCTAACTCTGATCTTTGCCATGATATTATACTGGTTAGCATATCCACTGTTTGTCACCATCTCCTTTCCCGTTTACAAACAATTGTGCATGTTCGACGTGTTCTGGCCATGTCTTCAAGCAGCATACCACACCACCACACCAACACACCACCACACCAACACACCACCACACCAACACACCATTACACCAACACACCACCACACCAACACACCACCACACCAACACACCACTACACCAACACACATTCTTTCTCTCGGACACGTGCCAAAATCTTCATTTATGCATCGATTTCTTTCAGCGGATTCTCAGTAGTCTTTTACAAGCCCATTAGATTCTTACATTCTTCAATACAGCCATATCTCTGTTACCTCACTGATCGTGTGTGTTACTGCTACATTCTTCAGTAAAGCCATATCTCTATAACCCCACTCAACGTGTGTATTACTACTAATTTATATTGTGAGTAAAACCATATCTCTCTGACAACATTGATCTTTTATCACTACGCTTCTGTCACTAGGCTTCTAGTTATATTGTTATAGTCCACAGGAAGAAATTATAGGGTTGAGGAATAATGGTCGCGTGCCTCTGCAATCGTCACACGATGTGCAAGCTATGTTTTTAACTCCTTCGTTATGGCGCACAAAAGAGTCAACATACTCATTGTAGACATCAAACAACAACAATTACCATTAATTAGCTCTCATACAACAGAATTAACTACATACAAAACAAAACATTCTCTGTCGTGCTTGTGTTGACGAAAATATTTGACCAGAAAAATCTGTCTTTGGCTTAGTCCTACAACGGCTTGGGCTCTTCTCTTTATATCAGATAACTGCGCAACCCATGTGATGTCGAGATTCAATTTCTTCTAGTTTTTCATCTTCCTCTTTCTATTTTTATTTTCCTTTTTCCTGTTGTTCTTCTTCGTCGTTGTATTCTTTGTTTGCGTCCCCATTTCCGCTTCCAATAGACGGCTCTAGAAACAAACTGCCCTCGTGTAGTCTATATAAAATAATAGAGATCAAAGAGGGAAGACTAACCTGGTCCCCAAAATGTCGGACTGAGACTGGGTGTGTCGGGTTGAAAGGTGCAAATATTGCAGCTTAGCTGTAAACATACAACACATATTAACGTCCTTTTCAGGACAAACGCGAGAAAGAAATATCAACTTGATAAACCTGTTTTAATGTGGTCATACATGAATTTTTAACTTGTTTTAATGTGGTCCTACATCAACATTTAAACTTGTTTTAATATGGTCCTATATAAACTTGATAAACCTGTTTTAATATCGATGTTTAACAACTTGCTTAACATGTTTTAATGGTGTCCTACATGAACTTGTGAATCTGTTTAATATTGTCCTACATGAACTTGTGAATCTGTTTAAAATTGTCCTACGTGAACTTGTGAATATGTTTAATATTGTCCTACATGAACTTGTGAATCTGTTTAATATTGTCCTACATGAACTTGTGAATCTGTTTCTTCTTCTTCTTCTTCTTCATCGTACGCAGTCAGACAGTAACCATTATTTTTTCGAAAAAAGCGGCGGTCATCCTGAGGCTGTCGACACTGCCATAGAGCTTGTCTTGCAATTCCACTGGTGATGGCCACATCTGCTCTCTCTGATCCTCGTATGTCGGGCAGTTCTGCAGCAGATATTCAGCGGTCATTTTACCGGTACCGCACGGGCATTCGTCGGTACCACCTATCTTCAATTTGTTGAATAGGTGGTACCTCAGTCTAGTGTGGCCAGTGCGAAGTCTGAAGACAACGACCTGCTCTCTTCTGTTCAACTGGTAATAGGCATCGTTTTTGGTGTAACCAGTATGTTCGGTTTCCCATTTGGTCATGTATCTGGCTTTGATAAGCCGTTTTGACTCTTCGTACGTCATACTAGTATCTGTTTGTGGTAGTCTTGCACCTTCTTTTGCCAGTCTGTCTTTATCCTTTCTTTGCCTTGGATGTAGCAGTGTGATGGGACCCACTGTACCACTACCCTTTTTGGTGCGGACTGCTGGCACAGTTTGCAGAGTGCTGCTCTTAAATCATTAAGCTCAGTGTTTTTCTGGCTTTTGAGCGCTGTGACTACGGCCAGAGCATCTGCAAGCAGGACTGTATGGCTTTCATTTTCTTTATGTGTCGAATCTGTTTAATATTGTCCTATGTGAACTTGTGAATCTGTTTAATATTGTCCTACATGAACTTGTGAATCTGTTTAATATTGTCCTATATAAACTTGTGAATCTGTTTAATATTGTCCTACATGAACTTGTGAATCTGTTTAATATTGTCCTACATGAACCTGTAAATCTGTTTAATATTGTCCTACGTGAACTTGTGAATCTGTTTAATATTGTCCTACATGAACTTGTGAATCTGTTTAATATTGTCCTACATGAACTTGTGAATCTGTTTAATATTGTCCTACATGAACTTGTGAATCTGTTTAAAATCGTCATTTATCCACTTGATAAATGTGTCTCAACAATGTATTCTTTACTTTGATGCTGCATTCTGGAAAATTATGTCTCTTAGACACTATCACTTCTTCAGTCAACCGGTTATTTGAATGGAGGCCATAGTTGTAATTCTTGTCAATAACATATAAGCCATTGCATGTAGCTCATTCAATTCTTTATTATTAAAGCAACATGTCGCAAGTTGCTTAGCTTGTGTCTAACGATTGTTTTCTCATGTATATCCTGTCTGAATTTTTAAAACATTTATGCCGTTTACAAAGAACAAAAGCATGTTTTGCAAAACAATTTGCTGTTTTGTTGTACATTAATTTTGCTACCACTAATTATATACTAGCTCGTATAGTTAATGTTTATTGTAAGTAAATGCACATAGCTATAGTCTGTTACCATCCAATTGGAAAAGTTCTAATTTCCTGCCAACTAATTAATATTTGTTGTTGTTCTGTTACTAATTAATGTAGCTAGTGTTCCACTGTTTATTAATATAACCACTGATTTTATTATGTTACCAATTAATATAACATTTGCTCTTTTAGCAGTTCATATAGCTTCTATGTTTTGGCTAGTTTATATAACCACTTTAAGAGCCTGTTGTGGGGCGTGACCGACTACCCGGCGGTATAACTGGGTGGGCAGATTGGGCTCATTAGCCTTGGTTGGCATCAATCTAAGAGAAGGTAACCTCTGACTCTAAGCCCGTGTAGACGAAACTCGTAAGCCTGTTCATGCAGTTCGCCTAGAAGAGGTGGAACTCTGATTTTAAACCCACAAGTCCCAGAGAGTGATGGTAAAAAATGGGACGATGAGAGTATCATCGGATGTCTCTAGTAACTAGCATCTAGGGGCAACGACTCCACTGCCTTGTGAAAACCTCGGCAGAGGGTAGGGCTACGGGAGTAAACCCAGACAGAAAATCCGGAACGGTAGCACCTAAAGCGAATGGTTTCAAAATTGCGAACTCATTCCGGCAGCTCCTGCAGCTGATCTAGTGCCAAATTGTCATGCTTTGCATTCCTTTGATTACACCAGCGAGGCGGAGAGGGGGATCTTGCAGTTTGGGCAGGCCAGGGTCTCCATATTCAGCGCTCAGGCTTGCGCCCGGAGATGTTACTCACAGGGTACAACGCAGATGGTCTACAAAGACTGAGACGCCTATGCTTGAATGAATAACCACTATTCTGCTATAATAAGTTTTTAGCCCACTTGCGATTGAGTACGTGGGGATATTAGGCCGTTTATTCTGGACATTGCGTCGGCCGTCAAGAGCTGGTGCTGTTGAAGGATCACTTTAGAGACACCTATTCCTCTGCATCGCGGCTTCCACCTTGCATTAGAAAGAGAACTCCCCAGGTATGTGAATCCTACTGACAAAGACCGTGTTTATAATGGTAACACTCCTACGGAAAAAGACCATATTTATGAAAGTGTCAGAGAATCGGCATAACTAGTCTTTTTACAGCTGTTGTTTTGTGGCCAAACTGATTCCCGAATATCTAAGAAGCAATTACAGCTAGTAGATCAAACAAACTAGTCTCGACTTCTTAGTAAAGCCTTCCGTCTGCTTACTGATTCCCGAATATCTAAGAAGCAATGACAGCTAGTAGATCAAACAAACTAGTCTCGACTTCTTAGTAAAGCCTTCCGTCTGCTTACTGATTCCCGAATATCTAAGAAGCAATGACAGCTAGTAGATCAAACAAACTAGTCTCGACTTCTTAGTAAAGCCTTCCGTCTGCTTACTGATTCCCGAATATCTAAGAAGCAATGACAGCTAGTAGATCAAACAAACTAGTCTCGACTTCTTAGTAAAGCCTTCCGTCTGCTTACTGATTCCCGAATATCTAAGAAGCAATGACAGCTAGTAGATCAAACAAAAGTTATCTGTCAACTAGTCTCGACTTCTTAGTAAAGCCTTCCGTCTGCTTACTGATTCCCGAATATCTAAGAAGCAATGACAGCTAGTAGATCAAACAAAAGTTATCTGTCAACTAGTCTCGACTTCTTAGTAAAGCCTTCCGTCTGCTTACTGATTCCCGAATATCTAAGAAGCAATGACAGCTAGTAGATCAAACAAAAGTTATCTGGCAACTAGTCTCGACTTCTTAGTAAAGCCTTCCGTCTGCTTACTGATTCCCGAATATCTAAGAAGCAATGACAGCTAGTAGATCAAACAAAAGTTATCTGTCAACTAGTCTCGACTTCTTAGTAAAGCCTTCCGTCTGCTTACTGATTCCCGAATATCTAAGAAGCAATGACAGCTAGTAGATCAAACAAAAGTTATCTGTCAACTAGTCTCGACTTCTTAGTAAAGCCTTCCGTCTGCTTACTGATTCCCGAATATCTAAGAAGCAATGACAGCTAGTAGATCAAACAAAAGTTATCTGTCAACTAGTCTCGACTTCTTAGTAAAGCCTTCCGTCTGCTTACAAAATACCGCGCAGATACCTGATCATAATCCCACCATAGCTGACTGCTAGCGTCAGGGCCAGCAAACCAAAACTGCCAAGACCCTTCTACCTGATCCTGGATAACAGGCTGCAGCAGGGCAGACTGGCTAAGGAGAAAGCATCGAAGAGGGAATGCTAGCCCGGTACTCAAAAAATGCTTGCTGAAGTCGGATGTGTTGGACCGAAAGGTGCAAATATAGCAGTCAAGCTGTAAACTACGTCACAACGCATTCGGTTCTCTGGACTAGATTCTGCTACTTAAGCCCTTTCAGTGTTTGGTAGGGGGAGGTTGAGAATGAACGAAGCCATAATCCCACCGAAGTGACCCTCACTTAAACTAATGTTAATTGGGCCAGACGCTCCGCTAATCCCCACAGTTGTTGTCTGTCTCTCGCTAATCCCATAGTTGCTGTCTTTTTCTCGCTAATCCCCACAGTTGTTGTCTGTCTCTCGATAATCCCATAGTTGCTGTCTGTCTCTCGCTAATCCCCATAGTTGCTGTCCTTCTCTCGCTAATCCCCATAGTTGCTGTCTTTCTCCCGCTAATCCCCATAGGTGTTGTCTTTCTCTCGCGAATCCCATAGTTGCTGTCTTTCTCCCGCTAATCCCCATAGGTGTTGTCTTTCTCTCGCGAATCCCATAGTTGCTGTCTTTCTCCCGCTAATCCCCATAGGTGTTGTCTTTCTCTCGCTAATCCCCATAATTGCTGTCTTTCTGTCGCTAATCCCCATAGTTGCTGTCTTTCTCCCGCTAATCCCCATAGGTGTTGTCTTTCTCTCGCTAATCCCCATAATTGCTGTCTTTCTGTCGCTAATCCCATAATTGCTGTCTTTCTCTCGCTAATCCCCATAATTGTTGTCTTTCTCTAGCTAATCCCCGTAGTTGCCGTCTTTCTCTAGCTAATCCCGATATTTGCTGTCTTTCTCTCGCTAATCCCCATAGTTGTAATCTATGATACAACGCTAGAAACAGCCTTTTAAATGCGAAAAGAAGAAAAAGAAGAAGAAGAAGAAAAAAAGAAGAAGAAGAAGAAGAAAAATCCCCTGACATCATCAGTCATTCGTATTACGTTGTTATTTATACGATACAGCGTTCTCATTTTACCAATTAACTGATCTTGTTCTAAACTAATATCTATAATGTAATATCGCCCAAAGTTGTTTTGTTTTTCAATTTATTTTATTAAAAGCTTTTTTTTAATCAACGAAAGGAAAATAAAATTGTTCGTCAAATGTTACTGCTCATTTGTTAAATTGTCTTATGACGAATACGTCATCTGTTCAGCCCAGGTGATCATTCTCTGGCTACGTACAGGTCACAACAGACTTAGATTTCATCTCTGGGACAAGTTCAAGATTGGCACTACATACATTTGTGCCTGCGGCACAGCCCCCATGAAGGCAGGACATATTTTGTCAGTCCTGTCCACTGTATACCGACAAAAGAAGTAGCATTTGGCAACAGCCAGTGTCCTTCCACGAGAAGCTGTACGGAAGTGTACAGAGCCTTGGGTCGACTGCTGCCTTCGTTAGAGTCATTGAAGTTGAGGTGTGAAGACGAACGATGAAGAAGAAGAAGAAATTTAGGATCGCATAGGTGAGGTTCAACAATACGTCTTTATGCTTTGTTCAAGTATTGTCGCTTACATTTTCCAAGTATAGAGTAATACCGAAATGCCTCTGTACGTGCCATGCTTTCTTTTATTTTGTCCGTTTTCTTCCAAATTAGTGCTTTTGCAGTTTGTTCTCAGTTGTCTGGAACACAATTTTCGTACCACGCCGCTGTAAAGTCTTCTTAGCCACATCAACCATGTTTGTCCATAAACGTAAATTGCCTCTATTGGTACACCGTCTTTACCAGGTGACTTATTCCTGAAACTGTTCTGAATAATTCTTTCTATTTCTTGAAGCATTATGTCATACGTTTCTACGTGATTCGAGTTTGACCCTTTCTTTGTGGCAGTAGAGATTAAAAGTTTTTGAAAGTACTCATTTCAACGATTTCGTCTGATGTGTTTATTTAATATATTTAAACCACGTTTGCCAATTAAAAACTAAAGCAGGATTAAAGCTCTCACATCTGAATCTCATTCCAAACGTCCCCAAGACGTTTTTGCAATATGTATGTTAGTTCGTGCACCATACTGTTTCCAAAATTCTTCTCTAGTGTTGTTGATTATTCGCTTAGTATTGTGTCTTTCTGTTTGGTAGAAGGTATAATTATCTTTTTTGTTTAACAATATCCAAGTCTTCTAGGCGTTATTTTTAGACAGTATAGATTCTTTAACCACATCATTTTACAAAGCTGTTTGTTGCTTTTCCTGTCCATGTCGTAAATTCTTTGAACCATAATACACACGAAAATACCAATTCATCTAGCTAGCTGTTCTGTTACCAATTCATTTAACCACTTTTCTTTTTGCAATACATGTACCCACTGTTCAGTTATCACTTTTTATAACTGTTGTTATATTACCAATTAAGTTAGTTACTATTTTGTTACCGATTCGAACAACTATTGTTATGATAGTAATGAATTGTTATGTTAGTCACAAGTCATAAGCGACCCGTTCCTCCACAAGGTAGTTAATCTTGTGTGGGTCCCAACTCTGTCTCCAGTTGTCTAATCTTGTAGACGATGAATTATTCATACAAACTGGTCGCCCCCGCACGGACATGCTGGGCAGTAGAGGGTCTGGTATGTGGGTTCTGGGGTTGGTGTTGGCAATCTCGTTCTTGATCATCAGGTCAGGTTTGAGCAGGACCGTTGGTTTCGTTACGTGTGTCCGGCTTCTGCACCGCTCCTTCAGCCCCCGTCATCCTTTGTTTACTTGTAAATCGAGTAAGTTGTGTTAGTAATTCATATTACTACTTTTATTTTCGTAAATCGTATAGCTGCTGTTTGTTATCATCCATCTAATCTTATCTTGGAACACATGTGGTTAGACCTCGGATGTGTTATCACTACAGTAACAAAAACATTATAGTGTGTTTACTGTCAGTATCTCTAAATGTGATACCTTCGTCGTGCTCCAAATTAGTGTAATCGTATAAGTAGAAATATAGATATACTTTCACTTCTGTAGCTCTTTTCTTTATCTGTCTCTTACTAACCGTGTTTTTTCCTTACAAACATATCTATAGAAATATCAAGCGATTAGGCAGGCGGCAGTAGGCATTCATCAACTGCAGCAGTGTGACAGACCAAGTAAGGAGCTGGAACGCAGTTCTGAACAGGCTACTGTGTCCGCCGTTGTTCTTTGAATGCTTACTATGTCAATATAATCATGTAGGGCCTGGATACAGGGATATAAAATAAAAGGACGGGGCATTTTTTTTTAACGGCCTCTAGTCAGCGTCACCTACTTGAACCCCAACTTACACAGTACATGGAAACTAGAACTATATACTCAGGAACGTCGGATTTAGTCGTCTAAAAAGTTAATACATTGAATAACGTTACGTCTAACTTTACACACGGATAACTAGTGAAGAAACTACGACAACGTGTCTACTACAGTGGTACAATGACAGAGTTTGGGTGTACTTTCATTTTAATTGACCGCAGGGATTGGTTAAAATTAAAACGTGTTCACTTTTATTTCCAACAAAGCTTGTCCCCTGTAAATTCTCATTCAAATTGGAATAAGTGCCTCGAACACCATCTACCGTCACATCAAGTCGATGCTTGCTGTTTTTTGCTGAGAGGTCCCGCCTGCTGCAAGGACAGCACTTGTTCACGCAGCTGTTCTCAAATGAAGAAGTTCCAGCATTTCGTGCCATCTGTGACCAACGGAGATATAGCATGCATCTGCGTGTTATGATCATTTATGTTGTGATGGCTCTCTTGGCTTTTTATGGTGGTCTCGGCCAAAATCAGTGCTGTCGGAAGCTGCAGAGGGATATGCGGAGGAAAATAGACAAGCAATGTAAGTACTTTATGCATATTTAGGCAGTTATGTATACATACATAGACACATACATACATACATACATACATACATACATACATACATACATACATACATACATACATACACACACATACATACATACACACACACATACATACATACATACATAGACACATACATACATACATACATACATACATACATACACGCACGCACGCACGTGCTTATATAATTCTTCATCTGTTAATTCGACAGGCGCTTGTACCAAGTGCTACCGTAGGTACGTGTTATCACATTGATAGATTTCGTGTCCCTATTGTTTGATAGATTTTGTGTCCCTATTGTTTGATTTGATAGATTTTGTGTCCCTATTGTTTGATTTGATAGATTTTGTGTCCCTATTGTTTGATAGATTCTGTGTCCCTATTGTTTGATTTGATAGATTTTGTGTCCCTATTGTTTGATAGATTTTGTGTCCCTATTGTTTGATTTGATAGATTTTTGTGTCCCTATTGTTTGATAGATTTCGTGTCCCTATTGTTTGATAGATTTTGTGTCCCTATTGTTTGATTTGATAGATTTTGTTTCCCTATTGTTTGATAGATTTTGTGTCCCTATTGTTTGATTTGATAGATTTTGTGTCCCTATTGTTTGATAGATTTTGTGTCCCTATTGTTTGATTTGATAGATTTTGTGTCCCTATTGTTTGATAGATTTTGTGTCCCTATTGTTTGATTTGATAGATTTTGTGTCCCTATTGTTTGATAGTGTGAAATCGCTATCTCTAAGAACGTGCCACTGTACTACGGCGTGGACTGATTCCTTCCCTTCTTATATCCCAAATAAGAGATGAAGAGGTCCACATAAATTTTAAAGAAAGTGAAGAGGTTCAAATCAATTTAGGAGAGTTAAATGCTCAGAAGGGCTGATCAGAAGTGTAAAGAATTGAGTAACAATGTTTTGGGGATGGAAAAGATGAGTTACAATGTTTAGGAGAGTAAAGAGATCAGTTACAATGTTTAGGAGAGTAAAGAGATCAGTTACAATGTTTAGGAGAGTAAAGAGATCAGTTACAATGTTTAGGAGAGTAAAGAGATCAGTTACAATGTTTAGGAGAGTAAAGAGATCAGTTACAATGTTTAGGAGAGTAAAGAGATCAGTTACAATGTTTAGGAGAGTAAAGAGATCAGTTACAATGTTTAGGAGAGTAAAGAGATCAGTTACAATGTTTAGGAGAGTAAAGAGATCAGTTACAATGTTTAGGAGAGTAAAGAGATCAGTTACAATGTTTAGGAGAGTAAAGAGATCAGTTACAATGTTTAGGAGAGTAAAGAGATCAGTTACAATGTTTAGGAGAGTAAAGAGATCAGTTACAATGTTTAGGAGAGTAAAGAGATCAGTTACAATGTTTAGGAGAGTAAAGAGATCAGTTACAATGTTTAGGAGAGTAAAGAGATCAGTTACAATGTTTAGGAGAGTAAAGAGATCAGTTACAATGTTTAGGAGAGTAAAGAGATCAGTTACAATGTTTAGGAGAGTAAAGAGATCAGTTACAATGTTTAGGAGAGTAAAGAGATCAGTTACAATGTTTAGGAGAGTAAAGAGGTTCATAACTATTTTAGGAGAGTAAAGAGATCAGTTACAATGTTTAGGAGAGTAAAGAGATCAGTTACAATGTTTAGGAGAGTAAAGAGATCAGTTACAATGTTTAGGAGAGTAAAGAGATCAGTTACAATGTTTAGGAGAGTAAAGAGATCAGTTACAATGTTTAGGAGAGTAAAGAGGTTCATAACTATTTTAGGAGAGTAAAGAGATCAGTTACAATGTTTAGGAGAGTAAAGAGGTTCATAACTATTTTAGGAGAGTGACGAACCTCACAATAATTTTAGAAGAGAAAAGGTATGCACAATAATTCAAGGAAAGTAAAGGTATGCACAATAATTTTAGAAGAGTAAAGGTATGCACAATAATTCAAGGAGAGTAAACAGGTCCACAGTACTTTAAATAGAGTCAAGAAGTCCACAACAATTTTAAGAGAGTGGAAAGGCTCACAATAGTTTTAGTAGAGTGAAGATCTCCACAACAATAGCTAGGGGAGTCAAGTGGTCCACAACAAATTAATTAGGGCAGTGAAGTGGCCCACGACAATGTTTATGGAACAAGGAGGAACGCAGCAATTATTATGGTAGTGAATAAGTCTGCAATAAATTTAGGTGAGTGAAGCGGTGCACAACAATTGTAGGAGAGTGAATAGGTCCACAACAATTGTAGGAGAGTGAATAGGTCCACAACAATTGTAGGAGAGTGAAGAGGTCCACAACAATTGTAGGAGAGTGAAGAGCTCCACAACAATTTTAGGAGAGTGAAGAGGCCCACAACAATTGTAGGAGAGTGAATAGGTCCACAGCACTTTTAGGAGAGTGAATAGCTCAGCAATAATGTTTAGTAAAGTTAAGCGTTCTGACATTATTTTGGTAGCATGTCGAACTTAGCAATAACAGCTGAATTAAATCTTCAACGTGTTTTGGGAATTTCTGAAATCATCAATGGTTTTTATGAGCTTCATGAATTCGCCATATCTTGTTAGGAGATTAAAATGCACACCATTATTTTTAGGATTGTAAAGTGCACAACATTATTTTTCAGGAGCGAAAATTGTACAGCAAGTCATATTTGAAGTACTGAGAATCAGCAATTATTGTGTGCAATACTGAGGCTCAGCAATTATTGTGTGAAATACTGAGGCTCAGCAATTATTGTGTGCAATATTGAGGGCAGCAATTATTGTGTGAAATACTGAGGCTAGGCAATTATTGTGTGAAATACTGAGGCTCAACAATTATTGTGTGAAATACTGAGGGTCAGCAATTATTGTGTGAAATACTGAGGCTCACCAATTATTGTGTGAAATACTGAAGCTCAGCAATTATTGTGTTAAATATTGAGGCTCAATTAAGTTTTGGAATACTTAGAATCAGCAATTAATTTTTGGGAATTATTAATTTTAGCTTAATAGCTATTTGTAGCCACTGCCTCAACCTGGTCAGAACTCCACGCTTCTTAGCAGTTATTGAATAATCACCATACATAATGTATATGGCAAATTGCTCGAGAAGGTTGATGCGAGGAAAGTAATGTCCTAGCTAGAACGGAAGCACATCCTATTCAATACGCTGGGCAACTATAGAACAGCGAAGGAGACCTAGGGTAACGCTGAAACTTTCCTGTATGATTTGTATGCGAGTTTTCAGTTAAATCAAGAAACAGTTCCTGAGGCACTCGACCTGGAAGACGCATGTAACTACTGTCTGTTGAATGAGGACACTGCAATATATGAAGCAGTAATCCATGGCTGCAAAGCGTTGACATTAAACGAGGTTTGTGCGGATTATGGCGCATGAGGTTACAGAGCAAGAGAGTGTACAGCCAGAGAGCTACACATCAGTATCTATACCCTGCGCCATTTGCTGAGAGATACTGAGCACCTATTGGTTTGTCCAGAGTGCAGTGACGTCGATTCTTAGAAACAGAAATTCATTTTAGATAATAAAAAATGGCTGAGAAATAGTTTGTGAATGCCTAAAATGCTCTGCAGTCGTTATTGTCTTGTATGTGTTTTCGGTCCTACAGAAGATGTTTCAAAGAAAAGACAAAGGCAGCTGTTTGGCACTCCCTGCTGCCCAGAATGATGTGTTAGTCATTATAATAATTTTTACGAACTCAAAGAACTTTGCAATCATATTTAGATATATGCATAGCTCTTGCGACTGAATCGTTAAATGAGTTCTCTTTTCTTCACTCCCAATAGTTTAAAATTCAGTCCACCACTTGACAAATTTACCTATGTCACAATGTCCTTAACCCAAAATAAGAAGTTCTGGAACGGGTCCAAAACCACTCCTTGAACTGGAATATTCGCATACTTGCTGTGTTGAGCCCCTCTACCGCTGTGTAAACTCGTATCTTATACCAGTAGATACACGGACACGGCCCAATACCGTTTACAAACCATCATTGTAGATCTTAGTTTGTCTTGGTCTAGATCGGGAGTCTCAAACGCGCGACCAGAGAGCCCACGTGCGCTCAACTCGAGTGTACAATCTGCCGTTTGCAGGTGTTTTCTAGAACCGCACTGAAACATGCATTTTAGCTTGCGATTAGGAATAATACAATTTAAAATTAAAGTTATAGAGCATTATGTAGTATAGACTCTCCCTCGTGTTGATCCTGGGACTTCGTTCTGGGAAGGAAAGAATATCACTACTACATCTCCCCTACATGGCATGTCTTAAAAAGTGAATTAGTAGGGATGCGCATGGGACTAGCAGCCTCATCATGTCCAATAAGATGTCGCAGAAACCACCTTTTAAAGAGCACATTTATACGTTGATTCGTAGTAGTAGTAGTAGTAGTAGCAGCAGTAGCAGTAGCAGAAGCAGCAGCAGGAGCAGCAGCAGCAGCAATAGTAGTAGCAACAGAAACAGAAGCAGCAGTAGTAGTGTAGTAATTTTTGTAGAAGTAATAGTAGTAGTAATAGTAGTAGTAGTAGTAGTAGTAGTAGTTGTAGTAGTAGTAAGTAGTAGTAGTATTTGCCCATCGCGAACGAAGAGGGCGACAACGTCAAATTTGTTTAGGTAGACGTGGACGTCTGTGGATGTGCATGTGGCTGGGCAGTCCTTTCCTGGATCAACACACCCTACCGCATGAGGAGTACACGTGAACGGCGTTGGTGGTCCTGCCTGGCGAGCATTCGGGCGTCTCGCTTTTCCCTCATTGCATCATCGAAGATTTTCTTGATAGCCAGGCAAACCCATTTTGTGATTGCAAAGCGCCAGTCTGTGCGGACCAACACAAGAGGCAAGGAGGCAATATCAATATAAATGCCTTTCAATAAGGCCTTTGGCGACCCTATGTATCATTTTTTGTCTGCATGTTCTATGAACGCGTGCCTGTCTTCAGTGCAACATAATGAAGTTGCTGAAGCAGACTGTGGCCGGGCATGCGGTAAACATACCCTCCCACGAAATGTGACTGCTCTGTAACAGAGCATTGAGTTTTTTCCTTTCAATCACATCCCAGTTGCGTACCCTATCCTGCCAGTTGATCTCTAGCAGTCGCGGCAGACCACCCATCTGGAAGTGATTGAGCAGTATGGCGTGAATGATGTACACAGTCCAGGTCTAGCGAGTGTATGGAAGAGTTTTAAGAACGATGCATTATATACGCGAACCATACTTTTTGCAATGATGCTTGTTCAACTCTAAACACTTTCGAACAGACGACCAAATGCAGCGCTGCTTCTAACGATTCTGTTGTTGATTTTTGGAGTCTATGCGCGCACCTCTGGTTGGAGTGCTGCCCAGCTATTACCAGTCGACGTCGAGTATGTACTGTGATTTTCGCGGAATGAAGCAGGTTGGAACAATCAGAAATATAATCAGAAATAGTCAGCATGGGTTTACTAGATCGAGATCGGGCTTAACAAATATATTAGAATTCATGTAGGAGGTTACTAAAATGATAGATAGGGTGAACCAGTAGATGTTATGTATCTAGATTTTGCACAGGCTTTTGATAGAGTACTTAATTTAAGATTATTTAAAACGTTAAAATCACATGAACTAGGTGGGGAAGTTGCCGAATGGATTGAAGGTTGATTAAAGGAAGACAGCAGACAGTGGGCATAAATAAGGAGTACTGAGTGGTGTGAAGTAAAGAGAGGAGTGCCACAGGGCTCGGTTTTGGGACAAATATTGTTCTTTATATATATATATATTCACGATTTGGACATTGATATAAGATCCATAATTCAAAAATTTGCGGACGACACAATACTATGTAGGAGTGTCTCATCTATAGCAGAAGTGGATATATTGAGGTTGGGGTTAAGTTTACTTTGTTGTGTTCTGGGGTCAGTGTATTGTGCCTGACCCCGACGCGACATCTTGGTCAGTATGTTGTGTCTGACTGGACTAGCGTCTCAGTTCCCCAGTAACATAAGTTAAAAATGTAAAACACTAACCAAGAACAGGACTGTTTAAGCCGAAGCCTGCGTCCAGTAACATAAAAAAACAACACTTTCTTCAGATGGTGGCCGCCAGATTCTATTTTGTTATCAAGAAGTATACATTAATTGTTATTATGATTTGTAGCTATTTCCATTTGTGTTGTTCTTTGTCTGTGATGAATACATTACGGTCGTAAAGTTGATTTGGCGTTAATGTTGTTCATGTGTGGTAACTGAGCTACACCAGCGTATATTATTATCAATTGTGACTTTCAGTACTACCACACCTTTGATTAATATCTTAGGAAAAAATTACAAGTAGGTTAATATATAACGTGCAGCAGTGGTAGGTAGGTAGGTAGGTATATCATTATCATCATCATGTAGCATGTCCTTGTCAGAACGTCGCTCTCATGACAGCCCTTCGATATGAATCTCGATCAGCAGTCAGTCTATCCGTCTGCTCCATGTTCGTGTCTAGGGTGTCCTTGATGTCTTGTGTCCATCTACACCTTGATCGGCCTCTGCCTCGTCTTAATGGAACAATGCTCTCCACAATTACTTTTTCAAGTACCCTCGGTGCTTGATGTGGCCAAAAAACCCTCAGTTTCCGAGACAGAACGGGGTTTGAAAGCCAGTTCTCTTCGACACTCCAATCTTGCAAGAAGGCTTTATTTGTTATTTTCTTTACGCAAGGTGTGTTGAGGATTCTTCTGTATCATTTTGTCTCGAAAGCCCCGATCCTCTTTCTGAATATTTGTGTGGTGTCCATGTCTCGCATCCGTACAATGCCACTGGGAATAAACATGTTTTTAGGATCTCCTATTTTAATTGTTTTTCAGTACTGTGCCACATATTTTGCATACTATTCAGTTTCTGCATCGCTATGGACAATCCTCTCCTTATTTTCTTGCATAGTCTCCATCGTTTTTTATCAGAGCCAATGTATTCAGAGTAATCCACATGTTCTTCTTCTTCTTCTTCTTCTGCGTACGCAGTCAGACAGTAACCATTATTTTTTTCGAAAAAAGCGGCGGTCATCCTGAGGCTGTCGACACTGCCATAGAGCTTGTCTAGTATTGCCACTGGTGATGGCCACATCTGCTCTCTCTGATCCTCGTATGTCGGGCAGTTCTGCAGCAGATATTCAGCGGTCATTTTACCGGTACCGCACGGGCATTCGTCGGTGACACCTATCTTCAATTTGTTGAATAGGTGGTACCTATTGTCTATTGTGGCCAGTGCGAAGTCTGAAGACAACGACCTGCTCTCTTCTGTTCAACTGGTAATAGGCATCGTTTTTGGTGTAACCAGTATGTTCGGTTTCCCATTTGGTCATGTATCTGGCTTTGATAAGCCGTTTTGACTCTTCGTACGTCATACTAGTATATGTTTGTGGTAGTCTTGCACCTTCTTTTGCCAGTCTGTCTGCCTCCTTTCTTTGCCTTAGATGTTGCAGTGTGATGGGACCCACTGTACCACTACCCTTTTTGGTGCGGACTGCTGGCACAGTTTGCAGAGTGCTGCTCTTAAATCATTAAGCTCAGTGTTTTTCTGACTTTTTAGAGCTGTGACTACGGCGAAAGCATCTGTGAGCAGGACTATATGGCTTTCATTTTCATTGTGTGTCACCATTTCTTTTACTGCCGCCCTCAGTGCCTCTGCCTCCGCTCTGAAATTGCTTGTGTATTTTCCAGTAGCGAATGACAGTGTTATTTTTCGGCCATTTGGTAGGTTCAGAAATGCTCTTGCCCCTCCGTTCTGTGTAGTGTTTTTTACAGAACCGTCAGTGTATGCATTGGGTCCAGTCCATGCTTGTGTAGTTTTTCGTTATGTAGCTCAGGGTAGTATCTCTTCTTTCTTTTTCAGTCTGGCAGTTTCTGTTTCCAATACCTGGTATATTTTCTACCACCTCTGGAAATATATCATGCCTGCAGGTAGGTTTTCGTACAGTAGGGATGGGCTTTGGTGTTGTTAGTGCGTTTATTGGATCTTCGTGCATCTTTGCTTTGGCTATTTCTGCAAAGTTTCTCCGCTTTAGTTTCCCATTTCCCAAATTGTTTAGTCTCTGGTGCATTGGATGGTCAGTCAGTCTTCTGAGTTTCTTTGATTGCTGGTGGGCTCTGCAGTCTCTTCTATCGGTCATGGATTGCAGTTTTGTAATCTTTTCAAGTTCTACAATTGGCGTTGACTTCATGCCTCCTGTTATAACTCTCATGGCTTGGTTTTGGAGTTGCTAATTTTATCGAAGTTCGCCTTTCCTGCTGTTGTCCAAACCGCAATGCCATACTCCAGAACTGGTCTCACTCTTCCAGTGTACAGTTTCTTTAGTATACTTTCGTCTGCTTCCCAGCTTGTGCCAGCAAGTTTCTTCATGATTGCCATTCTTTCTCTGGCTCTCATTCGGTTTCTCTCGATCTGACTTTTCCATGTCATGCGCCGAACAAATGTGACTCCCAGATAGTTTGGGTTGTCGTTTGGCTGCAGGGATTTGCCATTTAAACTTAATTTGGTGTTTTGGGGTTTGATTGAAAGCGAGAATATTGTGCATGTGGTTTTCTCCTCGTTTATTTTGACCAGCCATGAGTTCGCCCACTCTTCCAGCGATGTTAGGGCCTGCTGCATCCGATTTCTTGCTATGGTGAGATTCTTTTCAGAGGTCCACATAGCCAGATCGTCTGCAAACCTTGAGCTATGGACTCTCCTTGGTATATTCTCTGTAATGTCGTTTATATATACCAGGAAGAGTGTGGGTGACAGTACTCCCCCTTGGGGTACTCCCTGCTCGTGTGTCACCTTTCTGCTCATCTGCCCTTGTACTTGAACTCTGGCCGTTCTGTTTTTGAGGTAGTGACTGATCCATTTGTACATTTTCCCACAAACTTCACTTTTTCTTAGCTTGACTCTTAAGTCCCTTTTTCCAGACTTTGTCAAATGCCTTTTCTATGTCTTCCCAAACCGCTACTGTGTGTTTTTGCTCCTGGTAGGCATCTTCTATTTCCTGGGCTATGACGATGACCTGATCCTCAGTGGATCTGTGCTGTCTAAAGCCTGCTTGCTGTGGAATTAGTATGTGTTTTTCTTCCAGATGCCACATCAGTCTGGTGTTTATCATACGTTCCATCAGTTTGCCTACGCATCTCAGTAGGCTGAAAGGCCTGTATCCATTTGAATCTGTTTTGTCTTTTCCTTTCTTTGGTACTGGTACAAGTACTGCGTCTTTCCATGCCTGGGGTACAATACCCCTTATCCAGCTTTGGTTCAGGACTGATAGTAGTTTCCTCTTTGCTGTTTGGCCCAGCCCCATCAGCATTTCGTTTGTTATCTCGTCTTTTCCGGGAGATTTCCTTTTCTTTAATGTTCTCATGGCCTCTTCCATTTCATTCATTGTTAATTTTGCCATCATATGCTCTTCTGGTGCCATATTGATGTTGTTGTGCCCCTTTTGCTCTTCACTAATGTCTGAATGCCTATCTGCAGGGACCTAGATGTGGTTTGCTCTGGTATAGTGATCGACAAAAACGTTTTCAGCTTTTTTACCAGTGAGCAAGTTTTCGCCCTGCTTGATGGTAATTTGTTTGTTTGACGGGGTTTCGTCATTCATGGCTCTGACTAGGTTCCATAGTTTGTTCCCTTTTTTGTCTAAATTGAGGCTTTTTTTTTTGTTTTTCCAGCTTTCTATTGCTGTTTGGTTTAGAGTGTATTTGTATTTCGCCGTGGCTTCATTTTGTTGTTTCGTGTGTTGATGGTTTTACATAGCCCGTCTGTCAGGATTGCAAATCTGTCCCAGTCGGCTCGTTTGCAATTCCAACGTGGGAGCGGTTTTGTTTCCTGTGGGCCTACTTCCATATCAATGTCTAGCCTGATCGGCCTGTAGTCGCTACCTGCCAGTTGCTTTAGCACCTGGTGGTCTATTTTATGGTGTATGTCCTGTGTGGAGAAGGCCAAATAGGGAGTCGAGGTGGTATGCCATGTTCTAGAAAAGAAACTAGGGCTTTCCTCCGGCCTATTGATTAGGGAGAGATTTGTGTCTATCTCCCAATCTTCCACTTCGTCACCTCTGCTGTCTGTGTCCGAGTATCCCCATCTCTCCGAGTGGCTGTTGAAGTCTCCAACTACAGTGCAGTTGGAGTCTTTGACGTCCATACTCGAGAGCGATAGGGATTTATTTGGTGGTCCGTACAGATTGAAAATGCGGAGCTTCGTCTCTTGAGCCATTATGTCAACTCCTACAATTTATGCTTGTCCGGTGTGATTGACAGATACCGCGCTACTCGGTATGCAGTTTCGGGTCAGTATCAGGACCCCTCCTTTGTGACCTTTTCTATCTAGACGGAAGGTCTGGTATCCTCTGATTGAGAATTTATGGTTTTTGTTGAGGTGCGTTTCCTGGATACATGCCACGTCAATCTTACCTTCATGCAGGTGATGTGTTAGGGAAAGCTTTTTGTTAACGACACCCTCCGCATTCCACTGTAGTATTTTGAGGGTCTTGAGTTTTTGGTCAATAAAGGTTGCCCCATATCCATGTGCCTTGACTCTACGACACATGGGTGGGTGACCACCAGTAGTCAAGGGTGGGCCCCTTCGAGGCGTGAGGCCCGGTACTCTCGCTGCCTGGCGGGACTCCGCAGGATGAGCGCCATACGTTTTTCTGATCGGTTGTACTGTCATCATACTGCGATTTACGTTGCACTGTTTTGTTAGGCTTGCGGCCCCGTGCATCCGATTTCAATAGGCGTTTCTGTAGGGATGCCCTCCTTAGCCTTTGGCTGTCCCCAGCCTATCTGCAAGGCAGCAGTTGTTTATTATCAGAGTTGTCTCTTTTATGGAAGTTGTCTTACCAGACTAACGAGTCTTCACAACTCGTGTCTATAGGGTGCGGTGATGATATATGAGATGATATATGAGATGATATATGATATGGACTGGTTTACCCGGAAGATAGGCAGTACAGTGTGTCTGTACCCCAGGATCGTCACGTCCTGCCAGAAACGTAGCATTTGCATGTGAGTGGGGTATCTCTTTGCTCCCTTTATTTTCTTGGCTTCTATGCAGGGATGGAACGCCTAGCATTCCCCGCCACCTGGGATGTTGACACAGTGGGGCAGGTGTGCAATGTCCGCTAGTCTGCATCTCTTCTGCGTCCATTGGTATGGCTGATAGCGTACAGAGGTAGATATCGAAGCAGAAGTGCATTTAACCAGGGGACAAGCCTGGTAATGTCACGGAGATGTTGTTCGCCTGGTTTGCGGACATATCTCGTGGTCAAGGAGTGAGTCTCGACAGTTCACACTGAGGTGGCTGCTCTACTGTTTTCGACACCCCGACCAAGAACTAAGTCTTATGTTGGTGGTTTCGCACCCCATCGCCGTATAGGGTGAATATCGAGCAGCTATGCGCCCGCTTTGATCAGCGGATGGAAGAGACCTCTTTCTGTGGCTCGACCTGGTTGGGTTGAGGCGCGATCCCCAGGTCCCGACCATATCGAAGCCTCCCAATGCAGTGGTGCTGAGAATTGGGGCGGTATTCCGGCTAACAAGCGTCCGGCCGTAATCCCTCACATGGTAGCCTCACGCCATTGACTTATCAGCCTGGTACGTGAACCAAATGTCTGCGGTTCCTCTCGAGTTGAGCAGGATTTCCGTAGCAGCGCCCTGTCATTTGTAGGGTAAAACTGACCTGTCTTCCGATGGTCTATTTCCAGCACCCGTTCATTTTTTGGCCAGAACGAATTAATCGAGGGCTTTTGTTTGTCTGTGACCAGATATCTGGAGCCTGCGGTTTCCGCGGTGTTAAGACACGGTTTCCGTAGCGATTCTTCATTAGAAGGTTAGAGAGCTGACCTGTTTTCCGTGGGTCTAATACCAGCACACGTTCACTATTAGACCCAACGAAAGTGCTCTCGATTTGTCAGTCGTTCTACCGTGTTTGCGTGTTGAGTCAAATTAAGCCGCAGGCTCCATTTCTGATAGAACTTTTCCGTCAATTCCTTTTATCAAACACTGGATGCAGACCAACCGAGCCACAGAGGGCATAACCCCAGATTTCTGAGGGTCTAAATCCAGCACCAGTTCCATATTAGACCCAAGGAAAGTGGTCTCGGCATGTAAGTCATTTCAGTGTTGGCCGTGTTGAGTCAAATTAAGCCGCAGGCTCCACTCCTGGTGGTGCCCTTCCGTCAATTCCTTTAAATTTCAGCTTTGCAACCATACTTCCCCCGGAACCCAAACACTTTGGTTTCCCGGAAGCTGCCCGCAGAGTCATCGAAGCAACTTCTCCGGATCGGTAGTCGGCATCGTTTATGGTCAGAACTACGACGGTATGTGGATCGTCTTTGCGCCTCTGACTTTCGTTCTTGATTAATGAAAACATTCTTGACAAATGCTTTCGCAGTAGCTCGTCTTGCGGCGATCCAAGAATTTCACCTCTAACGCCACAATACGAATGCCCCCGTTTGTCCCTGTTAATCGTTACCTCCAGTTCCGAAAACCAAAAAAACAGAACCGAGGACCTATTCCATTATTCCATGCACCATTATTCAGGCAGCCGAGGCCTGCTTTGAGCACTCTAATTTTTTCAAAGTAAACGCGCCGGCCACCCAGGACGCTCAGCGAAGAGCACCCGTGGAAGAGAACCGGCAGACGGTAGGGCAGGAGACAACGGGCAGTGAACTGGCGCGAGCCGGACAGCCCGCCTGCGCCTGAGATCCAACTACGAGCTTTTTAACTGCAACAACTTTAATATACGCTATTGGAGCTGGAATTACCGCGGCTGCTGGCACCAGACTTGCCCTCCAATAGATCCTCGTTAAAGGGTTTAAAGTGTACTCATTCCAATTACGGAGCCTCGAAAGAGTCCCGTATTGTTATTTTTCGTCACTACCTCCCCGTGCCGGGAGTGGGTAAGTTGCGCGCCTGCTGCCTTCCTTGGATGTGGTAGCCGTTTCTCATGCTCCCTCTCCGGAATCGAACCCTGATTCCCCGTTACCCGTTACAAACATGGTAGGCATGTCACGTACCATCGACATTTGATAGGGCAGACATTTGAAAGATGCGTCGCCGGCACATGAGGCCATGCGATCAGCAAAAAGTTATCCAGAGTCACCAGTGGGGACGCCGCAACCCCGCGAGGGGAAACGACGATTGGTTTTGAACTAATAAAAGCGCTCTTTCCGCGAGGTTCGAAGCTTGCTAAGCATGTATTAGCTCTAGAATTGCCACAGTTATCCAAGTAGATTCGTTTCATCTAAGGAACCTCGTCTGATTTAATGAGCCATTCGCGAGACAGTGTGAACTTAGACATGCATGGCTTAATCTTTGAGACAAGCATATGACTACTGGCAGGATCAACCAGATATCTGTCTGAGACGTTGGTAGCGCACACACCGGTCGGCGGAGAACGGGTGTGTAAAAAGCCTCACTGGGACGGCCGCAGAGATTTGCCATTTAAACTTAATTTGGTGTTTTGGGGTTTGATTGAAAGCGAGAATATTGTGCATGTGGTTTTCTCCTCGTTTATTTTGACCAGCCATGAGTCCGCCCACTCTTCCAGCGATGTTAGGGCCTGCTGCATCCGATTTCTTGCTATGGTGAGATTCTTTTCAGAGGTCCACATAGCCAGATCGTCTGCAAACCTTGAGCTATGGACTCTCCTTGGTATATTCTCTGTAATGTCGTTTATATATACCAGGAAGAGTGTGGGTGACAGTACTCCCCCTTGGGGTACTCCCTGCTCGAGTGTCACCTTTCTGCTCATCTGCCCTTGTACTTGAACTCTGGCCGTTCTGTTTTTGAGGTAGTGACTGATCCATTTGTACATTTTCCCACAAACTTCACTTTTTCTTAGCTTGACTCTTAAGTCCCTTTTTCCAGACTTTGTCAAATGCCTTTTCTATGTCTTCCCAAACCGCTACTGTGTGTTTTTGCTCCTGGTAGGCATCTTCTATTTCCTGGGCTATGACGATGACCTGATCCTCAGTGGATCTGTGCTGTCTAAAGCCTGCTTGCTGTGGAATTAGTATGTGTTTTTCTTCCAGATGCCACATCAGTCTGGTGTTTATCATACGTTCCATCAGTTTGCCTACGCATCTCAGTAGGCTGAAAGGCCTGTATCCATTTGAATCTGTTTTGTCTTTTCCTTTCTTTGGTACTGGTACAAGTACTGCGTCTTTCCATGCCTGGGGTACAATACCCCTTATCCAGCTTTGGTTCAGGACTGATAGTAGTTTCCTCTTTGCTGTTTGGCCCAGCCCCATCAGCATTTCGTTTGTTATCTCGTCTTTTCCGGGAGATTTCCTTTTCTTTAATGTTCTCATGGCCTCTTCCATTTCATTCATTGTTAATTTTGCCATCATATGCTCTTCTGGTGCCATATTGATGTTGTTGTGCCCCTTTTGCTCTTCACTAATGTCTGAATGCCTATCTGCAGGGACCTAGATGTGGTTTGCTCTGGCATAGTGATCGACAAAAACGTTTTCAGCTTTTTTACCAGTGAGCAAGTTTTCGCCCTGCTTGATGGTAATTTGTTTGTTTGACGGGGTTTCGTCATTCATGGCTCTGACTAGGTTCCATAGTTTGTTCCCTTTTTTGTCTAAATTGAGGCTTTTTTTTTTTTTTTTCCAGCTTTCTATTGCTGTTTGGTTAAGAGTGTATTTGTATTTCGCCGTGCTGGCTTTGAGGGCGATATTTGCCTCCATAGATTGTTCTCGCTCTGCCATGTTCCTAGCATTTGTGACTACGTCTTCCGCTTTCTGTAAATCATAATTCCAATAGAGCTTATAAATTTTCCTTGCCCCTCTTGGGATGGTTTCAGTGGCAGCTTGCATTATTGCTTTGCTTAGGCTTTCCACCATGGGCTTCATTTTGTTATTCCGTGTGTTGATGGTTTCACACAGCCCATCTGTCAGGCTTGCAAATCTGTCCCAGTCGGCTCGTTTGTAATTCCAACGTGGGAGCGGTTTTTGTTTCCTGTGGGCCTACTTCCATATCAACGTCTAGCCTAATTGGCCTGTGGTCGCTACCTGCCAATTGGTTTAGCACCTGGCGGTATATTTTATGGTGAATGTCCACCGTGGAAAAGGCCAAATCTGGAGTAGAGGTGGTATGCCATGTTCTAGAATAGAAGCTAGGATTATTCTCCGGTCTATTGATTAGATAGAGATTTGTATCTATCTCCCAGTCTTCCACTTCGTCACCTCTGCTGTCTGTGTCCGAGTATCCCGATCTCTCCGAGTGGCTGTTGAAGTCTCCAACTCCTATGCAGTTGGAGTCTTTGACTTCCATACTCGAGAGCGATAGGTCTTTGTTTGTTGGTCGTCCGTACAGGTTGAAGATGCGGATCTTCGTCTCTTGAGCCATTATTTCAACTTCTACAATTTCTGCTTGTCCGGTGGGATTGACAGATACCGCGCTACTCGGTATGCAGTTACGGGTCAGTATCAGAACCCCTCCTTTGTGACCTTCTCTATCCAGACGGAAGGCCTGGTATCCTCTGATTGAGAATTTGTGGTTGTTGTTGAGGTGCGTTTCTAAGTAAGCGTATGAAACGAAATGCTTGAAAATAATCATGACTGTCGCCAGAAGAGATAGAAGGATAACATTATAAATATTGTGTAAGCTACTCATAGAGACGAATACAAAGCAAGACATGAGAATACAATCTGATTCACTACCAATGTTGGCATACGACACACGCAAATCTGGCTACAAGGCGCGAGAGTGCTCACGTGCAGAAGAATAACTGACATAATATAAATCTTAAAATAAAACGGTGACAGAAGAAACTGGGATCACGAGAGAAGACCAACTCTTTACCACGCATAATAACCCCAATAATGTGGCACCACAAATTTGGATCAGGAGACCAGCTTTTCATCACGAAAAAGGACACAAGTGGACAAAACAAAACGATAGTAGGTACGCTTTCAGTAGTGTGAAACCCGTCTTTCGAAAATAATTTCAGAAGAAAACATGGGTGCTTCCACTCACCACTATCTGCTTATTTGTATCAACTTTAGAGTAACTAACTTGTGTATAACATATATCCATATGGTTGTGTCAGCTGAAAGATTGTGTACATTGATATAACCGCAAACTAAATTCAGTTGTAGTGTGTGTTTTATTTTAATTCGTGTCTTTCATTTTCAAAAATATTAGGCGTGTTCAAATAAAACTGGACTAAATTACAACAAGTGAACGAACATACGTACGATGCGCATGATGAAGTCACTTCTGGTGTAAATATAGCAAGTTTGCAAGATGTTATTATCCTCCGACTCATAGTTTCCTCAGCAGACCGTTGAAAACATAGCGGGTGGGATACGGAATTCGTCCAGAGTTGATCAGCGAGCGGTGATTAGTTTCTAAAAGCGGAACGTCGACCAGTTGACATGCATCGCAGAATGGAGGCAGTGCATGGTGAGAAAAGTGTGTCGAAGACAACAGTGAAGAACTGGACAACCATGTTTAGAGAAGGGCGAAACTTAAAGAAAGATCTTCGGAGACCAGGTCTAGCGCATTTTGTTGCGTTAACTTGCGTCCTTCTTTCAGTTCAGTTCAGTTCATCCCGTAACCCATCAGGTCGTTAGGGCACACATGAAGACACTCTCAAAATCCCACGCCATCCCTCTCTGTCTGTTGCCGCCTGTCGTATCTCACCGGGACGAAAGCCTGACCACTCAGTGATGTTGTCCACCCATCTCTTCCTTGGACGTCCTCGCCCTCTCTGTCCCGGTACGGAACCAAAGAGTATCGAGTTGGTAATTTCATTGGACCTCGCGACGTGCCCGCACCAGGCCATCTTTCGTCTTTTGATAGCTGTGAACAAATCTTCAAAATGACCAATAGCGTCTTCAACTCTCTGACGTACTTATATGCTCGTGACACGATCTTTATATGTAAAATTTAGGAGTTTTCTATAGCACCTCATTTCCATTGCATGTATTCTGCCCTGGATATCTGCTGTAATGGTCCAGGTGTCGCAGGCATACAGAAATATTGATAGCACCAGAGAGCGCATTAGTCTAACTTTTATGCCGAGGGCGAGCCGCTTGTCTTGCCATATAGGTTTCGGCAGAGCAGCACCACTGTTGTTTGTGCTATTCTTGCAATTACCTCTGGCTTCAATCCATCTTCACTGATCAATGATCCCAGATATTTGAAACTTTTACCACCTCAAGTTCCTGCCCGTCTGCCTCTATTACAGATTTAACCCCTGCTATGTTATTGGCCATGAGCTTTATTTTATCTGCATTTATTTCCATACCAAAACTCAGGGCCGCTCTATCCAAGCTACCAATCAACTCCTGGAGTTCCCTTTCTGTGCCTGCCAATACATCAATATCATCAGCAAATCGGAAGTTTGTGATAAGCCTGTCACCTATTTTAACCGTGCCAACATGTTCTTTTAAGGTCGTCTCCATTATTCTCGCCAAGAATATATTGAAGAATGTCAGGGAGAGTATACATTCCTGTCTCATACCCACCGTCGTACGGAACCAATCGCCTAGCGTTCCCTTTACTGAGACTGCGCTTGTCTACTGCTCATAAAGATTTGCAATTACCCTCACAATATCACTGTTGAACTTATAATGCGTCATTATTGACCAAAGTGCCGCATGCCACACTCTATCAAACGCCTTTCTAAAGTCAATAAAGGCATGGTAGAGCTGTTGTTGATACTCTGAGTACTTCTCATTCAGTAGCGGTAGATTAAATATCTGCTCGATGGTACTCCTTCCCGCTCGAAAGCTCGCTTGTTCTTCGGCAATAATATTATCTGCCTGTGGTTTCAGTCTGTTAAATATTATTCTCAAGAGAACTTTACTTGGATGACTTATCAGACTGATTGTTCGATAGTTCTGACACATATTTAGGTTTCCTGATTTAGGCAGTGGTATAATTACTGATTTTGTCCAGCTGGAGGGCCACTCTCCTGTCTGCCAAATTCTATTGCAGATGTATGTCAGGGTATCAATTGTTGCCTCACCTCCCACTTGTAGGAGCTCTGCTGGGATATTATCCACACATACAGCCTTCCCTCTCTTCAGCATTTGCACGGCTTCATATACTTCTTCCCTTGTTATCGGTTGTTTTCCTCTGTCAGACTCACTTCAGGAGACATTGCATTTCCGGGGTCACCTCGACCTTCATGATAATATAGTTCCGAACAGTACTCTGTCAAGCGCTCACGAATGTCTTGAGCTTCTGTGAGACATTTCCAACTATTGTCCTGAATCGTTGTATTTCGACTTTGTACAGGCCTTACTAAGTCCTTGACTAATTTATATGCCCCCTTGGCATCATTTCTTCCTAGATTTTGTTCGATATCTGCACACTGAGTCGTTATCTATTCCACATTGACCTGTTTCATCTTGGTCTTTATGTTACCGTTTATCTCTCTATATTGCTGAATCCCATCTAGTGTTTTCTTCGCTCTCTTCATTTGTCGGTATTTCACTCGTGATCCATGCTTTCTTCTTAATCCTGCACCTACCTAGAACCTCAGATGCCGTGGAGATTAATGCCGAATTCAGGGCTTCTTTAAACATCGTTTAATTTATGCAGATCGTTCATATGTTCACTTGTTGCAATTTAGATCGGCTTCATTTGAACACACCTCGTAAAATGTAATACCCATTTTACAAATAGAATGATGACTGTATTTAACTGCATGCCTGGTGGTGCTTAGACTTAAAATTAAAGTCATATTAGATTCAAACAAATATAGCAGCCATTAAGATAGACGTAGAAAAATAATTAATTAAAAAGAAAAACTTTGAATTTGCTTGAAAGTTTATTTTGCCGAAATAATGGTAAAAGTTGATTTTAGACAGTGTACCAATCTGTTGATGTGGGTGGAATGTCCCTTCCGATTAATCATGCTAATCAAGAGATATCTAGAACAAACGTTTGCTCAATGGAGAAGCATCTGACTGAATTGGGATCGTGAAAAATATCATGAAACAATTTATTGACACATGTTAAACCTTTCCAGTTATTGTTGATTCTTTGTCAAGATTAGCAAAATTCCAGTGATAATGTTATTTTTGTGCACAATATTCATCAGTTCCTCATACTCTGGAAAATTGATTTTGCCTGAGCTATTCTGTTTTTTATTTAATTACTGCATAAGTACATGTCCCATCAGATGTTATGTGGGTGCCCATGTATTTAAATGTATGGACTTGTCTTAGTTCCGTCTCGTTCACATTGATACACATTGATCTTTTGATTGAGTTGTGTTTCTAAGTTACAACCATTATCTAAGATGTATTTTGATACCTTCAAAAATATCGCCGCTAAAAATGTTAATATTAATTGTCACTACGAGAATATGTTTGGTGAGGCATGCCATGATATCACCCAAACAATTATAAAATCAACAGTTCTTAAATTAAACAGGAAAATGTGAAGCAGAGATATATCTACCAAGCACTAACCGCAGACGCTTTGTATTACAGTTTCTCTTCTTCATCATCGATCAACTGATGCTGTGCTTCTTGTCCGGTGAGGTTCACGATCAACTGATGCTATGTTTCTTGTCCGGTGAGGTTCACGATCAACGGATGCTATGTTTCTTGTCCAGTGAGGTTCACGATCAACTGATGCTATGCTTCTTGTCCGGTGAGGTTCACGAAGGAGACTGTGCGTTTCAGGTCTTCGCCCATCCTCCACAGCTTTTCGAGTATGGTTGTTCTCAAAGGCCAGATTGCCTCGCTTTGGTCTGTATAGGTAGAGCATTCTTACAGAATATGTTCTGGTGTTTGCTTGGCTGCTCCAGAATCACACGTGGCAGTGTCTCTTAGATCCATTCTATGGATGTGGGTCTTGAGTCTGCAATGTCCTGTTCTGAGTCTGAAGATCTATATCTGCCCATCTCTGCCAAGTTTGTCTATGATGTCATTTTCTGGCTTGTGTTATTTGTGCTGGTCTCTCCATTCTGTCCTCATAGATCGTTTGATGAGTGTTTTTTTCCTTTTTATAGCTCTGTGGGTGGGGAGTATGTGTGCCTCCACTTCCGGCTTTTGCCAGCTCATCTGCTTTCTCGTTTCCAGGAATTCTACAGTGGGCCGGAATCCACTGTAGTACTAAATATCTTTCTTGAGAAAGCAATCCTATGCTGGATTTTATTTCATGTGAGAGTCTATCTTCTATGAGGTTTGAGATGGCTGGGAGTACACTCCTGGAGTCTGTCTTGTTTGAGGTTTGAGATGGCTGGGAGAACACTCCTGAAGTCTGTCTTGTTTGAGGTTTGAGATGGCTTGGAGTAGACTCCTGGAGTATGTCTTGTTTGAGGTTTGAGATGGCTTGGAGTTCACTCCTGAAGTCTGTCTTGTTTGAGGTTTGAGATGGCTTGGAGTACACTCCTGAAGTCTGTCTTGCTTGAGGTTTGAGATGGCTTGGAGTTCACTCCTGGAGTCTGTCATGTTTGAGGTTTGAGATGGCTTGGAGTACACTCCTGGAGTCTGTCTTGTTTGAGGTTTGAGATGGCTTGGAGTACACTCCTGGAGTCTGTCTTGTTTGGGGCCTGAGATGGCTTGGAGTACACTCCTGGAGTCTGTCTTGTTTGTGGCTTGAGATGGCTTGGAGTACACTCCTGGAGTCTGTCTTGTTTGAGGTTTGAGATTGCTTGGAGTACACTCCTGGACTCTGTCTTGTTTGAGGTTTGAGATGGCTTGGAGTACACTCCTGGAGTCTGTCTTGTTTGTGGCTTGAGATGGATTGGAGTACACTCCTGGAGTCTATCTTATTTGTGGCTTGAGATGGCTTGGAGTACACTCCTGGAGTCTGTCTTATTTGAGATTTGAGATGGCTTGGAGTACACTCCTGGAGTCTGTCTTGTTTGAGGTTTGAGATGGCTGGGAGAACACTCCTGAAGTCTGTCTTGTTTGAGGTTTGAGATGGCTTGGAGTAGACTCCTGGAGTCTATCTTCTATGAGATTTGAGATGGCTTGGAGTACACTCCTGGAGTCTGTCTTGTTTGAAGTTTGAGATGGCTTGGAGTACACTCCTGGAGTCTGTCTTGTTTGAGGTTTGAGATGGCTTGGAGTACACTCCTAGAGTCTGTCTTGTTTGAGGTTTGAGATGGCTTGGAGTACGCTCCTGGAGTCTGTTAGAATGACAGTTGTCCTGGTATGTTTTGGCTCATAAGAATCTGAGTTGCTGCATGAACAGCTCTTGCTTCAGCTCTGAAATTGGTACAAGTCTCTCCTGCTGGTATGGCGTGATTTTTTGTCACCATTGGAGTGTTAGATGTAGATTCCACTATCTTTCCTTTTATCGCTCACCGAGGCAGATCCGTCTATATACACCTGTGTCCAAGAGTTGCACTGTCTTTTGAGCTCCTGTAGAATGGGAATATTTTGCTCTGTTGCCGACTGCTCACTCTACTTCGTTAACCTTGGGACCACCAAGATAATTATGGACCGGTCCTGGCTCCGTGTCCAGGGTTCTGGAATGAGTGCTTCGCACTTTTTGGTTTCAGTTTCAAGGATGTCTGCGTGTTTTCTGTGGATTTCTCCGGCCAGATGGCTGGGGTATTTCCTTAGTAGTTTGTTTTTTGTTCTCTCTTTGAACTTCTGGTGCAGAGGAGGTTCAAGTAACCTCTTTAGTTTTTCAAACTGAGTAAGGAATATACATTTTCTCCTTAATTCAAGGGGCTCAATATTTGCTGTTTTTCCCAGCTCTGTAATTGGAGTGCTTTGCAATGCCCCACGGGTAATTCTAAGACCCATATTTTGAACTTGGTCTAGTTTTCCTGTGTTTGTTTTGGCCGCTTTTGACCAAGTGCTAGAAACATATTCCATGACTGGTCTGATTACACGTGTGTAGACTTGCTTGAGGATTTTTGTGTTGCCCCCTCCCCTCCCCCCCCCCCCCCCCCCTTTCCACAATGTACGAGCCAGTTTTTTTCATCCCTGAGAGTCTTTGTTATGGCTCTTGTCTGGATGTTCTCTATATTTGACTTCCAGGTAAGTCTCCAGTCAAATGTAACTCCAAGGAATGTGGGTGTGTCCAGCTGGGATATTTGTTGGTTTTCTATCTTTATTGTAATTGTTTCTTTTTGAGGAGAAAGTGAAAAGAGAATGGTGTAGGTTTTGGTGTGGTTTATTTTCAGTCCCTACTATTTTGTCCAGTTCTCCACCTTGTCTACTGTCTTTTGAAGCAAGTATGAGGCTATTGTTGCATGTTCTGTGGCTGTCCAAACAGCAAAGTCATCTGCGCGTAAGCTGTTTGAGACATGCTGATGGCAGCATTTAGTGATGTCGTTTATTTATATATATATATATATATATATATATATATATATATATATATATATATATATATATATATATATATATCAAGAAGAGATTAGACACTATTTCACCTCCTCGTGGCACTCTCTCTCTCTCTCTCTCTCTCTCTCTCTCTCTCTCTCTCTGCCTGACTGACTTGCTTGTGTAGCTATCCAATTTAACCCTGGCAGATCTTTGGAAGAGGAAACTTTTAAACCATGATAACATATTGTTGGTAACTCCAGTTTAGAGGATATTACAGTAAAAGTAGTTGCACATTAACATTCTCGGTTAGAGGGAAGAATAGGAATTCACACTTTATTGAAGTGCGACCCATGGGTCATAAAATCTACCATCGTGTTAGTTTCAGTTTGAGATCACTGGTCTATATGCTAACGGTATCAGTAGCAGTGGTATGGGTTATGGTAGGCATGCAATTTACATTAGTAGGCACGTTTGGGTTTTTTAAATCTATGCATGTATGTTCCTAATTTTAGTAGGCATTTTATTTATTTTTAGTACTATGTTTTGTAGCTTCGTATATTTGTATACTAATATATTAGCCTAACAACGACATGCAATCTGATATGTCAAAATGGTTACAATTGTATGAACGAATGAACATATATATATATATATATATATATATATATATATATATATATATATATATATATATACTTCCTTCTTGGGGGGGGGGGGGGTGTTTGGTGGGGGGAGGGGGTTTAGATATGCGGTTAGTTACACAGTTCAAAAATAAAACGTGCATGCGTGTCGAATTTATGAACCAGCGTATACATGTATCTTGTAAGTACGTATGTATGTATCTAAGTATGTATGTATGTATGTATGTATGTATGGATGGATGGATATAACAGTGTATGTGCATGCGTTTATGAATCTACTAGAATGCAACAAGAAAATAGAAAAGGAATCCTTTAAATCTTATGTACCAGACTTACGGTGTGAATGAACCAAAATTAGGCCACGGTGTTTTTTTAATACATTCAACTGATGGATACAGGATTTGGACCGCTTACTTTAACAGCTTACTGTCCGTGCTCCAATAGGCAGAATCGTCTATTAAAGTAAACGGGCAATGACAATACATAAATTATGTTGTTACTCACACCGTGCGACGGTTTCTTATAGTAATGAAGCTACTTTAAACCAACGAAGGATGACATTTATTACCCTAATCTGGTTCTTCACAAGTCTGTCTGGCGGTCCACAGAGGCCTAAGATAAAACAAAGTATATATACATGTGTATCCAGCATTGTCTTGGTGATCTTATCTTAACAAGTTTGTACCCAAACAAATAAAGAAAGAAATGTATATATGAAGGAAAGGCCTAGCGTAGGTGAATCTTGGTACATTTATTGTCAGACATGTGTTTAAAACTGTGTCTGTAGATGAATGTTGGTGGAAATATGTGTAGAGTGTTGGTAGGTGAGTCAGGAGACACATTTTGGTAAATGTGTTTATAGATGCATGTTGGTGGTTATATGTGTAGATGAATGTTACTGGATAAATATGTCGATGAATGTGGGCAGATGTATTTGTAGATGAGTGTTGGTGTTCTTATATGCAGATGAATGTTGGTGGATAAATATGTCGATGAATGTTTGTGGATGTGTTTATATATGAATGTTGGTGGCTATATATGCATATGAATGTTGGTGGTTTTGTCTGATGATTAATGTTGGTTGTTTCATATGTAGATAAATGTTGATATATTGATCTGTAGATAAGTGTTGGTATATGTAGATAAATGTTGTTGGCCGGATCTATAGATAAATGATGGTGGTTGTATCTGTAGATGAATGTTGGTGGTTGTTATATCTAGATAAATGTTGATGTATGTATCTGTAGATGAATGTTCGTAGTTATATCTGTAGATAACTGTGCGCGTATATTTCTAATGCTGATGTATGCCTGTGTGTGTGCGTGTATGCGTGCGTGCGTACGTGCGCGCTGGCGGGTGGGTGGGTGTGTGTGTTTTTCAATTTAGTTGACGAGGTAAACTTATCAATTGCTTGTTATCGCGCTCCACTTGCAGAACGAAGCGCAAATCAATTCATTCAGCTTGCCAAGCTTAGTCTGAAAGGTTAGTCTAATGAATAGCAAGTGTAGGACATTCTCTTGTGTTCCATGTGCGAACGCGACACAGAAAGATGTTTTGTTTGTTTCAATGCAAAAAATATAGTCGCATGTTTTCTAATGTAGGCTCGTGTCATAAACAGCGACGGGTCTCAATCTTGGGCTCCCAATTTCCAAATCGGAAATCCGAGTGTGTCCTGAACTGTGGATAATTTTAATATTTGTAATAGTAATTAAACCTTGTCTGAATATTTGATCGATTTAAATGAATTTATAACATTTTAGGAAGATAACATGGTGCATTACGGATAGTTTTGAATTGCTCCCCGCTTACTGAACAAGCTGTGAAATTTTGCAGTGTTGGATTTGGAAAGAATCATTGCCGAGCAGAAAGTGAGCTCATCTAGATACCGTAAAAGTCATGTCACCAAAACTTGACACAATTTCAGAATTGTGCTCTCTCAATAGATGTTCTTCAAATAATATACAGAACGCGTTAATAGGTACATTATGGACGCTTGGTTGTCATAGCGAAAATACACAATCACCCACCGGAGGAGGTCGGCCGTTATAAAGAGGTCAAGAAAGCCATACAACAAAAGATGAGAGAGGCGAAAGAAGTGTGGATATGTGAGCAAACAAACATCAAAGAGAGACTAAACAGAAATGATGCTAAAGGAGCATACAAGGTTGTCAAAGAACTGGAAACACCAAGACAAGGCAGGAACCTTACGATCCATGATAAAAACGGTAAATGCCTTATTGAGGACAGTGACGTACTAGCACGATGGACAGAGTACTGTTCCGAGCTATATAACTATGAAGGGCGAAACGAACCTGAGAAAACAATCCCCCCAAACACCAACAAATATAGAGGATAACCAACTGATAACGAAGGAAGAGGTAACTGCATCGGTAAAGACATTGAGAAGAGGGAAGGCGGCCGGCGTGGACAATATACCAGCAGAGCTCTTACAAGCAAGTGGAGAGGTAGTGGTGGAAGGCCTGACACACATCTGCAACAAAATATGGGCGACAGGAAAGTGGCCGGACTTATGGACGAAATCAATAGTTATACCGTTACATAAGTCTGGAAACCTAAAGCTGTGCCAAAAGTACGAACAATAAGCCTCATCGGCCACCCTAGCAAGGTCATTCTTAGATTAATCCTCGACCGATTGAAACCCCAAGCAGAGAATATCATTCCCGAGGAGCAAGCGGGGTTCAGACAGGGAAGAAGCACTACAGAACATATATTTAATTTAAGGCTGCTAAGCGACAAATATCTAGAACGGCAGTAAACGCTGTATCATGTGTTTGTGGATTTTAAGAAGGCGTTTGATATGGTATGGCATAAAGCGCTTTGGGCAACCATGAGGATGTATAATATCAGCGGAAATATTATAACGGTCCTTGAACACCTGTATGACAAGGCGTCTATCGCAGTTCTTGTGAATGGGGGGGGGGGGGCGAGGGGGCTGGTTTCGCACATCAGTTGGTGTGAGACAGGGGTGTACACCGTCTCCAACTCTTTTCAATATATTCCTTGAAGGAATTATGAGTGAAGTACTTGGAGTTCACGTTAGTACGGTCAAGATAGGGGGCCGAACGATTACCAACCTTCGTTTTGCAGATGCTATCGACGGGTTGGCGGGTTCAGAAGTAGAACTCCAGGAATTGGTCAGAAGGTTCGATGAAACAGCTCTTGACTATGGTATGGAGATAAACGCTGGAAAGACTAAATTAATGACCAACAACGCTACGGGCTTCAACAGCAAGATAAAAGCTAACGGTCAGGAAC